>BDMB01000112.1:0-389490 GCA_016859785.1 Macrotyloma uniflorum
ACAGGTTTGTTAAGTGAATTTCAAGTTATTTGAGTCATAACATGGTTGGAATGGTGAAGTTGATATAGTTTGTTCGTTGAATAGGGTGGCTTAGAAGTTTCGTTGCAAACTATCGGGTGTCTTTCCTGGTGGTGGTGGTGTGGACAACACTCTAACTTCTGCATACCACTATGAAAGTACTAGAGGATTTAAAAGATGTTATCTTAAACATTGAAGAAAAATGACTTGACAACAAGAGTAACTTTGATATTGAGAAACACATCGAGGCAATACTTGTCAAGGTAAAGGAACATAGAGTGAGCAATCTTTTACAATCAATTCTTATAAGAGTATACGTCTTTTTATGCTTGCTGTAAAATAGATGCCAAATTTAGTTCTGGGAGGATATTTTGCTTATATGGTCATTAATAGTCTTCCAAGAAATCAATTATGGGTAAGGATCCTATTCCTTTTTGTAACACCTAGTAGGTGGTACAAATAAGTAATAGTTCCTATTCTTTCATCATTTTCACTAAAGTATGAAATTTCCAATTTCAATGTTTTTATTCAACTAAAGCATACAACCAATGAAAGTAGTACTTTTTGGGTCTCTCTCCTTAGGAACACTACACTCACCAATTTTCTAAACTTGCAAAAGGTTGTATCAAAGTCTTTTTCCCATATTTCATGCCAAATTATGTTTCATTTCATGGTTCATGTCAAGGGACATATACCAAAACCCTCTTTTAATATATAATATATTAATTATATCATACATTATCTTAAATAGAAGAAATGATGCAAAAATAAGTACTATATCCACTATGACTTTTATTTACACATGATTGGGGACCTTTGTTTTTTCAAATTTTGGGCCTAGGCTCAAAATTATATTTGGCCTTTATTTTCTCAAATTTTGGGTCTTGCCTCAAAATTATGTTTGTTATTTAAACTTTTGTTTTTCCAAATTTTGAGCTTAGGCTCAAAATTATGTTGGAGGCCTTTATTTTCCCAAATTTTGGACCTCAGTTCAAAATTATATATTGGGTCTTTATTTTCTCAAATTTTGGGTCTTGCCTCAAAATTATGTTTATTATTTAAAGGAATGGTGCAATGATCTCCTATTAAGTATACCAAACTTTTACTTTATTTCTAATTTTATATTTTATTTTATTTTTTAAGTTTATTTTATTTAGAATTAAATATATTTTTAATCTCATAGTTTTTCTTTAAATTATTTTTTATCTTATATATTTTTAGATTGATTAATTTAATTTTCAAATTTTTATAAATATATAAATTTAATCTTTTTACCAATAAATATATATATTATATTTAATTATAAATAATGATTAAAATTATACTTTTTTTTTATTAATTAGGTTGAGGTAAAAAATCACGTTAAATATTAAATTTAAATATAAAAACATAAAAAATTAATATTTTTAAAAATTTGAAGATTGAACCGACTAACTAATAACATAAAAACAAAAATAATTTAAACAATAATTTATTATTTGTATTCAAGTGTATTAAATTAATTTACATATTTATCTATTATTTTTGAATAGTTTTCAAAATATATTTTTTTTATACCTAAATAATAAAATAAAACATAAAATTAGAAATAAAGTAAAAGTTTGGTATATAGTTATCAGAAGGTCATTGCTTTACAGCATATCTAACATACGATTCCTTTAAATAAGAAACATAATTTTGGGTCTAGTTCAAAATTTGGGAAAATTTGAGAAATAAGTTGTTATGGCTAGGCCCACAATCATGTGCAAATAAAAGTGATTTGGGCCCAAATCAGGACACACATAGTGGCTGGCTATAGTACTTATTTTGCACCGTTTCTTCTATTTAAAATAATGTATAATTAATATATTATATATTAAGAGAGGATTTTCCTATATGTACCGTGAAATGAAATATGGTTTGGCATGAGACATGAGAAAAGGACTTTGATACAAGCTAGAAACTTGAGAAAATTGATGAGTGTAATGTTCCTAAAGAGAGAAACCCAAAAAATACCATTTTTTAAAGTCTTACTCTAACATGTGAAGTATAACAATTATTAGAGTTGTAGCTATGAGTGTTACAGATGGTTTACTTTAGCCTTTTCTATACTTCTTTAAATAGCAGAAGAGCTAAGCGAGATTCCATCCATATCTCTACAATACAATTGATTATATTCAAAAATTTTCATTAGGATCCATTTTAGATAGGTTTTCAGTATTAATAAAAAAAATAGGTAAGGGGCGAGTCGGAACAGTCGATGGCTACTTAGTCTCGTCCGAGAGTCTAATCTCTTTGTACTGCTTTTTTCTTTTTCAAATTCAAAAGGTGATGGATATATGGCACATGTTTGTTAAGTGAATTTCATGTTATTTGAGCCATAGCAGACTATGGGGGTGCCTTTCCTGGTAGTGGTGTGGACAACACTATGACTTCTGCATACCATTATGAAAGAAGTATAGGTTTTGAAAGAGATTGTCTTAAACGGTGAAGACAAAGGACTTGACAATAAGAGTAACTTTGATATTGAGAAACACATCGAGGCCATGCTTGTCAGGGTAAAGGAACATAGAGTGAGCAATCTTTTATAATCAATTCTTATAGGAATATCCGTTTTTGTTATGCCTGCCATAAAAAGATACCAAATTCAGTTCTGTGAGGATATTTTGCTTATATGGTCATTGATAGTCTTCCAAGAAATCAATTATGGAAAATGATCCTACTCCTTTTTGTAACACCTAGTAGGTGATACAAATAAGTAATAGTTACTATTCTTTCATCATTTTCACTAAAGCGTGAAAGTTCCACTTTTATGTTTTTATTCAACTAAAGCATACAGTCGATGAAAGTGGTACTCTTTGGGTCTCATTCTTTAGAAACACTACACTCACCAATTTCCTAAACTTGCAAAAGGTTGTATCAAAGTCTTTTTCTCATGTTTCATGCGAAATTATGTTTCATTTCATGGTTGATGTCAAGTGACATATACCAAAACCCTATTTTAGTATATAATATATTAATTATATTATACATTATCTTAAATAGAATAAATGATACAAAAATAAGTACTCTATCCACTATGACTTTTATTTACACATGGTTGGGAGACCTTTGTTTTCTCAAATATTGAGCCTAGGCTCAAAATTATGTTGGGGCCTTTATTTTATCAAATTTTGGACTTTAAACTCAAAATTATGTTTGTTTTTTAAAAGAATGGTACAATGGCATTTTACTAGGTATATCAAACTTTTACTTTATTTCTAATTTTATGTTTTATTTTATTATTTAGATATAAAAAAAATATATTTTGAAAACCATTCAACAATTTTAGATAAATATATAAATTAATTTATTACACTTGAATACAGATCATAAATTATTTTTGTTGTTATGTTAATAGATAGGTCGATTCAATCTTTTTTTTATATTGTTGAATGGTTTTCAAAATATTTTTTTTTTATATCTAAATAATAAAATAAAACATAAAATTAGAAATAAAGTAAAAGTTTGGTATAACTATCAGAAGGCCATTGCTTTACAGTATACCTAACGGACCATTCCTTTAAATAAGAAATGTAATTTTGGGCCTAGTCCAAAATTTCAGAAAATTTGAGAAATAAGTTGTTATGGCTAGGTCCCACAACCATGTGCAATAAAAGTGATTTGGGCTCAAATCAGGATACCATAGTGGCTGGCTATAGTATACCATTTATTCTATTTAAGACAATGTATAATTAATATGTTATATATTAAAAGAGGATTTTGCTATATCTCACTTCACATCAACCGTCAAATGAAATATGATTTGGCATGAGACACTTGAAAAGGACTTTGATACAAGTTTTTATAACTTGAGAAAATTAATGAGTGTAATGTTCCTAAAGAGAGAAACCCAAAAAATACCATTTTTGAAAGCCTGACTCTAACATGTGAAGTAAAAAAATTATTAGAGCTGTAGCTATGAGTGTTACAAATGATTTACTTTTTGCCTTTTCTATACTTCTTAAAATAGCAGAAGAGCTGAGCAAGACTCCATCCATATCCCTACAATACAATTGATTATATTCAAAATTTTCCATTAGGCTCCATTTTAGATAGGTTTTTGATATTAATAAAAAAAATAGGTAAGGGGTGCGTCGAAACAGTCGGTGGTTGCTTAGTCTTATCCGAGAGTCTAATCTCTTTGTACTGTTTTTTTATTTTTCAAATTCAAAAGGTGATGGATATATGACACATGTTTGTTAAGTGAATTTCAAGTGATTTGAGTCATAGCATGGTTGGATGGGTGAAGCTGATATAGTTTGTTCGTTGAACAGGGTGGTTTAGAAGTTTCATTGCAAACTATGGGTTGCCTTTCCTAGTGGTGGTGTGGACAACACTCTGACCTCTGCATACCACTATGAAAGTACTAGAGGATTTGAAAGAGGTTGTCTTAAACGGTGAAGACAAATGACTTAACAACAAGGGTACTTTTGATTTTGAGAAACACATCGAGGCAATGCCAGTCTGAGTAAAGAAACAAAGAGTGAGCAATCTTTTACAATCAATCCTTGTAAGAGCATCAATCTTTGTTATGCCTGCTATATAAAAGATACCAAATTCAGTTCTGTGAAGATATTTTGCTTACATGGTCATTGATAGTTTTTCAAGAAATCAATTTTGGGAAAAGATCCTACTCCTTTTTGTAACACCTAGTAGGTGGTACAAATAAGTAATACTTACTATTCTTTCATCATTTTCACTAAAGCATGAAACTTCCACTTTCAATGTTTTTATTCAATTAATTCTCTTTCTAAAACCAACCTATGCATAATTTTGGTAGGGGATCATGCTTCCTTCGTTGAGTTAGTACCTCACAGATACATAGTATTCTTCACACTCTTCCAATTTGTGTATTCCTTGTTTGTTTTGGAGTGACATGGATTTCCATAACTAGAATACTGTTCTCCTTGTCTTTTTTTTTTTTTTTTTTATCACATTAGTGGTAACATATACTTCCCAATCTGTTTAATCCTTACCATCTTAGGGATGTAGATGCAACTGAATATGAAGAAACTAGTTCCCTAAGATGGTAAGGCTTGAACAGCTTGGGAAATATATGTTGTCTCAATGTGATTAGGAAAAAGAAAGGCAAGGGGAATAGTATTCCAGCTATGAGAATCCATGTCACTCCAAAACAAATCAAGAAATACACACATTGGAAGAGTGTGAAGAATACTATGTTTTTGTGAGGTAATGATTCAACAAAGGAAGCATGATCCCCTCCAACAAACAACCTGCCAAAATTATACATAGTTGGTCGTACAAAGATAATTAATTAAATAAAAATATTGAAAGTGAAAGTTTCATGCTTTAGTGAAAATGGTGAAAGAATAGTAACTTTTACTTGTACCACCTAGTAGGTGTTACAAAAAGGAGTAGGATTCTTTTTCATAATTGATTTCTTGAAAGACTATCAATGGTCATGTAGGCAAAATATCCCCACACTACTGAAGTTGATATTTTTTTTATGACAGGCATAACAAAGACTAATGTTCTTATAAGGAAAGGATTGATGGTAAAAGATTACTCAGTCTCTGCTCCTTTACACACTAAAAGGTGAAAATATCATTATCGAAATCATTGTCGAGTTACATCCCCACTATTCTCTTTCCCACCTTTTTGTTTACCAAAAAAAATATCAAGAAAGCTTTTTGAATGAAAGGATAATTTCTATAATTGTAGTAAAAAAATACAGCAAGGATTTACAACAAATTGTTCAAAATACAATGTATTCAGTAAGTACAAAACTTGACACCCAACTTGAAATATTGGAGTGGATGTCAGGTTGGCCCTAGTTCCCTACAAAATATTTGGAGAAGTCAAGAAGATGAATCCAGCCTACCTACACTTTTCCTTGCTATTAGCTAAAAGTTTGAAAAACAAAATTCTTTCGAGTACGATTTAACAATGACTAGTCAGAAAAATTCTTGTCGATTTTAAGCTTGCTCTTCACATCTTGTATCTCCTTCATTTGTCTCTGCAAGGCAATCAACTTATGTTAAACAAAACACGAACCTAGGCATATGATCGTAAAATATGCATTGGCAACACGCCAGAATAAATTCTTCACAATGCTCCACCTGATATAGTTCATTCCAGCATGCATTGAACTTCGAATAATGCAGTAACCATTCAATAGACATATGGTACTCTATCGTATTGGACTGAGAACAATGTGAAGTTGATACTGCATTTCTCTGTAAAAAGCAGGAAATACGCAATTTAAATCATTTTCTAATATGTGGGGTGTAAAGGTAAAACAATGAATTAGGTGACTTAGGGTACCATCTCCTGGTGTTGCCTTTGAAGCGCAGTTCTGTCAATGACCAAATGGCCAGTGAATTTTCTCTTCTTGTCAGGCTCACCGAGAGTTCCCTTCATGGCACTGACAATCCTGTAGAAAAGTTATGAACAGTATATATTATGCAGTATAAAATGATTATGATTGTGATCAAATATAAACTTAACCGTTGACTTTCATATGAACGAATTAGATCCTAGTACGTGGTTTGCATCTATCAACATAACTGCCTGACCTGGAATAATGATTATGGCACAAATTGGATATTAAAGCCATTCAGCTGCAAGCTTAAGCCTCTAGGATGATATATCAATATTGATTTTCATCTTTACTTTCAATAATTTGAATAAACATTCAAGTACATACAGTAAACACATGCAGCACCTTCCAGGATTTCTTAACAATACTGCAACTAGTGGGCAGAGTTTCCCATTTGCTAAATATTCTACCTCATAATATAATCTTTCAGGAGGTTGGAGGAGTTACATTAGTTAGATGCCATCCAAGTTCTTAAACAGAACAAATTATCACTAAAACGATTCATAAAGTTAGAAGAGAAATTCAACATGAAAAACAGAACAACAGATGCAATACCTCCCTTCTCCAAGACTAAGGCATCTTTTGTTCAACTCAGATATTGCAGATTCAGCTTCACCTTTTGTTCTAAAAATAACAAATGCTTTACCTGTAGGTAGATGAGAAAACACAATCAATGAAGGATAAAAAGTCACACAACATTTATTATGTCCCACTGTATAGATATATATACGAATGAAAGAGCCACAAAAATATTCGAACGAGATTGTTAGATGATTTTAAAGGTAAATCTGTAAATACCGTAGTATGTACTGGAACTTGGGCTCCATTCTATCACCCTTGCCTCAACCTTTGCTTTGAGAGCACACCAAACAAGATCCTGAACAAGAATTGAGAAAAAAGAAATTAAGAAATAAGACCACCAGACACAGACCATATTAAGTTAAACTCCAAAAACTTAAAAATTTCCTCTTAGGAAGAAGAATAACTCCATTTAAGTTTCAATTACTTGATAATTGTCAAGCCATGCATAGCACATCCGACCACAACATATAGGATATTTTAAATTGGACAATACTCAGAGAACATGATGGCAAAAGTGTAAGGAAATTGATATACGTTTTGTCGCTTAAAAGCTTTAACTATGTCAAGGGTACTTCTCAAACTATATCAGCAGATAGATAAGATCAGTTTCAACTAATAGAAGAGTTTCCCTCTTCGATTGTCACATTGCATACAAATCCATAACTGTTCATGTCTCTGCTGATGTTCAAATTTCCATAAAGCTAGATCATAATCTTATAAGCTTGTAATCTTTAAAAGTAAAACATAAACAAGCTCTCTTCAGTAAAAAGTAAAAAAGCAACTAGAAAATTTGAAAAGTTGGATCCCATATACCTCTACTTCGTATGATGTGTAGGATGGATCCAAATTATTCAGTAAAACCAGGGTATCCAACTCTTGAGCTCTCCGCAGTCTTTCATCCCAAGGCTACAAATGAAATTCACAGGAAATCAAGCATGACAATATTATATCAGTACTATATATATAATCTGCAGTAAGCAAATATGGTTGACGCAGATAAAAATAGGAATCTTTACTATGATTAATAAACAGGAAACTTCATTCATTGTTCCATAATAAAATAAACTTCTTTTGTGGCAGTTTAAAAAGAGAATTGTTTGATGTCATTAAAGTGATAATATTAACAATATATTTAGAAACTAAAATGACAATAAGTAGTTAAGAGACTTATTTGACATATTAGGGACTTATTTAACAATTTCTTAATTTCAGGAACTAATGTGACAGTACCTATCACATTCAGGGGCCACAGTGGCTGTTATACTCAAGAAAATCAACATTTATTACTTGTTAAATCCACTTAATATTAGTATTGCTTATTTCAAACGAACCTAGGCAAGTGTAAGTGAGCTAAACGAGAAAAAAAAAAAATTAAAAGTAGCCGCGTGCGATTATTATAGAGTGACAATTACAAATGTTTTTATTCAGTAAGTGAAAATTACTGCACACAAATAATTGGGTGTTTCCATCAATAAAACAAGTAGACTAACCAGTCAAAGTTGAAAGGATCTTATTTAGGATTGTATTGAAAAACTAATGATCTAATAGGGGAATGACCTAAATGTGACGCACCAAGAAAAATTATTTATAGAAGGGGCAACCACAATTACTATACTATCATTTCACATTAAAAACAAATTTCTCTTAGATAATATATCTGGAATTCTTAACTGTCAAACAGCCTGATAATTTAAAGAAAAAAATTAAAGGATTCTTTATCAGAGAACAAATGTTTAATAACTAACTCGAATTCGACAGATAATTTAAGTCATAGTCATATATTAAGATCATTGATATTATGTTAGAGAGTGTAGAAACTCATTCGGTAAATATACTTGCCAATGGAAAGTGAGTTGTTTTCACATGATAATAATACAGATAAATGTATGTAAAGACAAACATATTCTGCTCACCATAACTTCAGTACTTTAATCATTAAAAAGAGAAGAAATCATCAGTAAGCATAAAAAAAGTTAATGATATTAAAAGGATAAGGAAAACTCTGTAGTTTTAGATGCAAGATCAAGAAATTATAGACAAAGTAAACCAGTTTGGACCCCAGAGTATAAGGTGTG
Source organism: Macrotyloma uniflorum (assembly GCA_016859785.1). Lineage (NCBI taxonomy): Eukaryota > Viridiplantae > Streptophyta > Magnoliopsida > Fabales > Fabaceae > Macrotyloma > Macrotyloma uniflorum. The sequence goes on from BDMB01000112.1 coordinate 9,037, forward strand.
GAAGTTGTGAAAAGGTAAATAGCCTTCAGCAAATGAACACTTTATGCTCTTTCACACTATTTCTCTATTATCCAAATCTATGAAGCATCAGTACATTTTCTGTTTGAAGTTTCACATACCCAAAACTTGTCTCACACATCTCAAACACTCTCATATAACAAAACTTCATTACATCTCAAAAACTTCAGTCAATATACTTCCAAATAGACGACTTTTGAAAAGTAAGCTTAAAATACAGCACAAAATATTAAAAATTAATATCTTTCACCTCTTTTTGTGTAACTAATTACCATAAATAGTGTCTCTTAATATTCTTTCGTGAGACTTATTATCCTAAAAAAGGTGAATATACATATGGAGCATCACCTTTTTTATGTGAAAGTGAGAGGAATGCATATTAATCATCAAATCTTACCATAAACGATCAAGATTAAAACAACTAAGTCATGTGAGTTTTTTTAGAAGTCACATGACATGAAATCTTAACCATCCATATAAGGTTGTATGGTCTAGATTTACATACTCTCAAATGTCCCTCTCGCTAGATTTGTTCGTTATATATGTGTGTTGTCCCGGTGTCCTATATTTCAGATATTTGCAGTGTCAAAGGGTTCATGACATGTTTGTACTTCATAGGTCCAAATAAGGAAGAGCCTATTTTGTAGATTATCACAAACCTTGAAAATGATCAAAACTTAAACCACAAATTTAAATATAAACAAATAAAAACTCACCATTTTCTTAAACCACCTTCTTTTGTCCTGCAACAATGAAATCGAGGGTTCACAAAGGATTAGAACTATGACTCATACTTGAAACCACATCTTAAAGTTACAGATATGAATTCTTGCTCTTGTTACCGACAAGGTCCTCAATCTCTTTATCTTGCTTTAGAAGTAAGGTTCTCTAATTAAATAATTTATAGCCAGCGTCATCATACTCACAGAATAGATGCGGAAAAAAGAGCTTCAAATCATAAATATATCATTATGTTGATGAACCTTTGATATTTCTGAAATATTTGTAAGGTTAATTTTCTCAAGACACCAAAAAAGTAGATAAATTGTAGCTTATCTGATTCATTCACCTCATCTAGGATTAGTCATTTAAGAACGACCTTAAATATGAGTACATGACACCTGACATGAAATTTAGAGACTTACTGCATTTGGCCTTTGAATTACATCAATAACTTCTTTGTCTGTTCTGACTCTTTCATCATGTTTGATTTCTACCTTCTTCTCATCAATTTCCTCTTCCTTAAGGGTTTTGCTACTTTGACCAATGTTTGGCTTCTCTTCTACAATCTTCCTCTTTTTATATGGATAAGAATTTGATGGCTTTGGCAAAATATTCTCAGAAGTTCTCCCTTCCACTTTATCGTTAATTTGATAACGTGAGATAGTAGAAGCATCAGTACTAGTCTTAATCATAATTTTGGGTCTAATATTTGTCCCAACATGCAGATGGTTACTGGTTTTATCATCCCTTTTCCTGTTAAAGAACTTCTCCACTGCAGAACAGTAATACAGTGGGTTAAAGTGACTGGTAACACTAATTTAAGGAGTCTACAGGCTGCTGTATTAGAAAAAATCAGTAATTGCTCCAGATCAACAGGACAAATAGTTTCCACATGTGATGTGTACAGTTTAATTTTAATGAAGATAGCAGGTAACAAAATTCAAGACATGGATTATGACCTTTAACTCCATCGATCTCACTAGTAAATTTTTCAATGATTACACGCCTTACAACATCAAAAGTGCAATTGAAAAAGTAGTCTGCCTTCTTTAACTCAGTTTCTGATGGCTTAGGATTTCTCTTGTCCTTTGAAGTGCAAACAATACTGCATTTTCCAATAATTGATTCCTGAAATTGTATCAACAAACTTCTATAAAATGCCAAAGACTCAATTTTCAACTATATCAAACGTTATATACTACAAAAGTAGTACCATGTAAAGGAAAAAGACACCTTAGCTCTTCCCAAAAATTTTATAACAGTGCAATAATGCAAACCAAATTAATAACCATTTCAAAACTTCAAAATGGAGTCGAGCCCTAGCATGACTGCAGGCCAATGCACCTGCTTTCAATCTTTATCTCCCCCTCTCAAATTCCTTTTAAATCTGGCATTATATTTATCTGTGACTTGATGCATTCTTTATGGGCATTTTATAATAATCATCTATCCTGAAAGATTAGATGCTATTACTTTAGTAGCCTTTTCTAAATTATAACCAACCAAGTCATGGTGCAGAATGCCCATAGCAGGCATTGATAAAAGATTGCATAAGAACCATTTTCAGCCCACCAAAATAAACTAACTTCCATTACATGCCATCACTTCTCCAAAATAATCCTTCACGCCAATTCAATCTTAAAATCTAAATTACTAAGCAATTAACACTGTACATGATCAATATTTCAAGCAATTAATTAATTAAATTACCAGGTACTTGATATTGGAAAGACCTTTGCCCTCACCAGATGCCAAAAACAACTCATTCCAACAGGGCTGATACTTTCCCAGGAAGTTACGAATTTCCATTGGCCGAAAAAACCAAACAACTTTGATCATCTTTTCACGTGTTGGTCTCTCGTATATCTTGACAAGCTTACCAATGGAAGTTTCAACGTGGCCTGGAGTGAACAAGTAGACACAATCATATAGAAAATACTCCACACCCTTGTAAACAAATGACTCATAGTACTGAGTGTCCTTGTTTTTTACACCAACAATCTTCTTATTGCCCCACTTAAAATCTATCACTTCTCCAACATTTGCCGATGATGCTGACGGGTTGACATCGTCTACTCACAAATGCAAAAACCTGAGACAAAAGAAATACATCACATTATATTTAAAACAATAAAGCATAAGAAAAATAACAGTGTGAAGACCTAAGATGAAGAGTTAACGAAAAGGGTAAGTGAAAAGAACAATTCAAGGATTAGAAATAGAAAAAGGAAAAAGTTAGAAAGTAAGCGCGGACACATTGAAGAGGAAAAAGAATGTTGGACAAGAAGTTAAACAGAGAAAGTCACTCACTGACACACCAAGAAGTGGTGACTTTATGTAAAATGGAAAGAAAGGAAGGTTGAGTTGAGTGAGTTTTGTCACCTAAGATTGGTGTTAAGTGCTTCATCCATTTCAAGCAAGCATGCAGAACACAAGAAGAATTTGATGGTTGAGAGTATGTTAAAAGCAGAAAATGGAAATGGGTGTGTGAAAGCAGAACATAGGGTTTGTTTGGTTGGTTAGTGAAAGGAGGAGGTATGAGTAAGAAGGGGATCAAAAGTGAAACAACGTGGTTGTGGTTGTTCTTCGCCCCTGTATCTTCAATTGAAGCTCCTTAACGAGATTATTTTGGCGCTTCAATACCACTTTCTCTTCCCCACTCAAAAATACATATATATATATATATATATATATATATATATATATGAAAAAAATGTATTTATTTTAAAAATAAATAAAAAAATATTTTATATTTTTATAATTCATTCAAATAATAATTCATCTTAATCATTATATTAATAAATTGAAAAATAATTACATATATATTCAATATATGAATATAAAATTATTTTACATATATGACCGTTAAATTTTTTAAATTATTTTTTTAAAATATTTTTCAAATTAAATTGAAGTTACTTATTTATACACAGTCTGTGATTTCCCTTTTGTATTTTTCCATGTATTCTGACTGAAACTGCTGCTATTATTTCTAAACCGTTATTCTTTGAAATTTTTTGCACAAGTTTAGGTCTCATGTTGAGGAACTTATATGAGTTTAATGATATCAATAAAAATCTTATATGAGTTTAAGTATATAGTAAATTCTATTATCAATAAAAAATCATGGGTATAATGTAAAAGTCAAGATGAAACTGTTTTGTATTATTAGTGTTTCAATATTTATATTTTATAATACTATTTTTTTTAACTTATATATAGAATATTTGGAATTATTAACTTATAAATATTTGGAATGTTACATAGAACATATATATAAATAAGGGATAAGTGGTCCATAGATATTTTCAATTTATTTTTTAAACTCTTTAAAATAGTTTGGAAAGATAATTTAAATTATAAAAGATTGAGTTCTCAATCTTGCAAGTAATATTATTTGCTTAGAAAGAAAGAAATGAAAGAAGATGCCAAGAAATAATATTAATAATTAATATTATTTAGAAATTGATAAAAACTGTAATTAATGATTTAAATAGATAATTATTTTAGCTAATTCCAGTTTAATACGTATTTTAATAATAATAAATGTTGTTAAGGAATTTAAAATAATTTTTTTAATATAATAATTATCTAATCATATTAATTAATAAAAATATAATTATACACTACGATATTCTTTACTCTCTTCTCTTCTGAGACGTTTATATAAATATTAATTAATTTATTATAATCAAAGTAAATTTATGAATAAAATATTATTTCCACTTTTCTATGAGGAGAAATTTGAATATTGTTCTTTTCTATTAATTTAATTTAAAATTGAAAACTTGCTCATCTAATTAATGTGAAAAAAAACCATCACTAATATTTTTTATATTTTTTTTATAAATTATAATAATATTTATGAAAGAATAATGAACAAATAAACTCTTTGTTAACATATTTGTGTTTTTTTTTCTAATACGTTATTATATATTAATCATTATATACAAGGTAGAAATTATATTTTCTTTTTTAAAAAATATTCCTAAAAATCATGTATATTGAAATATTATAAATATGTTTGATACATAATTGGATAAAAATTCTATCACATATATTCAAGTAAAGATTAGAACTTTATCAATCTTTGTTATGGAATTAAATTATGACTGAGAAGAGAAAATGAAATGTTATTAATTAGGGAGAAAAATGTAACATATATTCTACTGAAATGACTTAAAGTAAAAAAAAGAGTAAAAAAATCAATTAACTTGAAAGAAAGCTATGATAGGATCATAAATAACTTGTTTGACATTGGTAGCCATGAAGAAATCAACGTGAGCATATTCTTTCCTAAACAACACCACGAGCTTATTTGGATCATGATTTTTGAGGTCATTCAGCAAAAGCTGCACACCGTTTACTTCAGATAAGCTGTCTAATCCTCCAAAACTCAAAAAAAGAGGGAATTCATTTGGAATTGCTGTCAAGTCATAACGAGGAGAAAATGGTTGTCCATAGTGCTGCACGTTTTGTATCAAATTACTGTAATCATACATCGCTATATTTCCTGTTGTGATCACTACTCAAAAACAAAAGGAAGAAAAAAAAAAAAAGGTTTAATAAGAAATTATTTCCAAACCCAGTAAGAGAAACTATTTTAACTAAAAATAAAGTCAAAATAAATTTTATTATTTAAATTAATTTTGAAAGTAAATTAGATTTATAATAATTTTTATATAATTTTAAAGTCTGATTAACAATATTATTAAACTTAAATTAGATTATTTATTAATATACTTAACTTAATTAATAGATTATTGGACTTAAATTGAGTAACTTGTTAATAAATTATGATTTCTTTTATATGGTTTGAGAAACTTTGATTATTAAAAAGGTTGTTAGCGGACCATTATGTAAAATTCTGATTGTTAAAAAGATTGTTAGACCTGATTATTAGAAAGATTGTTGGATCTAAATTGAATCACCTATTAATGAGTCATATTCGAGTTGAGAATACTTTTTTGATGTAAGGTAAAGTATTAGAGAAATCTTACATTAACTAAAAATGAGACATAATTATAATATATAAATAAAGAGTAAAACATCTCATTAATATGAAAGAGAACGTTACATTAACTAAAAATGAAATCTAACTTAAAGAGTTAACTATAATATATATATATATATATATATAAAAGTGAGAAATAAATTTTACTCTAATTTTAAGAATGAATTAATTTTATAATTAATTTTTACTGAAATATTTCCTAATATAAAAAAAATAAGTGTTCGAACATGGAGAAATAATTATTGTACAAAATGTAGGATATGGTATTAGTAGATACTTACTTTGACTTAAATGGATCAAGTTCCTAGTTGCCGTTGACTGTAATCCATGATCAAGAAAGGTATTTAATATGGTGGAATTTAAGCAGCAATTTGAACCTAGAATTTCAGGTAAGCAATATGAAAATAATCAGTAGCACATAGAAAGTGAAATTATTTCATCATATTGTTGATCTTCCCAACAACATTCACAGTACCTGTAAAATATGCCAACAACTTTGAGAAGTCAATGTTTAAAGTATTGCAGATGCCTTCCACTAATTTGGTAACAACTTCCCTGTTCATTAGAGGAATTTCACTTTATTCTATCCAACAAGTTAATCAAAATCCCAACATTTTACATAAAGAAATGGTAAAATTTCAAGGATAACGAGTTATTATGTTACCCGTTTGGAATAAATTCATGGACGCCTATGAAATTTAGATTCTGGCAAATTAAGAAAAAAGAATATCAAACTCAAATTGTATTTAAAGATAAATTGAGATTTAAATGTAGTAAATGATGTTGTTTGTGTCTGACCTCAGCTAAATATGTGTCAGCAAAAACTCTTGCTATGGGCGATGTAACTAGACTCAAATGAGCAATTGGGGAAAGTAATGCAGCTGATTTCAACATCTCAAACACTTGCCCTCGAGAGAAAGCAACAAAAGCCATTAAAGTTCCCTGTAATTTAATTCAAATCAATTTTTTTTATGCATCTTATAATGGGTCAGATTTAATGATAAAAATGAAAATGATTGATTTTTTTTATGTTGGTACGTAAAATGTTTTCTATTTTTTTTATCTCACTAATATTGAAAATATTTTATTCTTACATATAATGACAATAACCAATTCATTTATAATCATGATAAGGTTACAGAGTTCTAAGTGAAGGATATGTTATGATATAATCTTGTTTTAAAAGAAAATCTATATATGTTTAAGATAAAAATATTATGGTAAAAAATAGTAATTTCAGAATTTAAAGAGATAAAAATTTAGAGACATTTTTATATTAAAGGAAAATTATTAAAAAAAAAATATTAATCAAGGAGATATCTATATATGCAGATAAATTTTTAAACTCTTTCTAAAAAAATTTCTGACTAAAAAATGGAATATTTTACATAAATTAAAATCAAAGTTCATATATTTTATAAGGAGTAAAAACAGTTATTTTAAACTTTAAGAACCAAAATCAAAACTAATTTTACATAGACCTAAACATGTATTTAGGTATAAAATATGATTTACTCAATAATTTTTCTAAAAAAAAAAAATTAGATGATATTTATTGCATAAATATAAGAATAACATATGCATATTGGTACATAAACAGTTAGGCCTTGACACGTGAACAGAGTTCAACCTGAAAAAACTAATCTTAAAGACAATCTCAATGTTTAATTATCACATCAATTCTTTCATTCAACATGCAACTTCTACGTATCGATGCCTCATTCATATTTTTCGATAGTTTGGAAATTATAGGGAATATAGAAAGAACTGAAAACATACCAAGGAATGACCAACATAGTGAATTTTCTGACCAGTGTTGTTGTGCACATACTTGACAAAAGCAGGAAGATCATAACTAGCCAACTCATCCCATGACCAATTCCAATAAGCCTATATAATAATTTATAAAACAATTATCCATTTGAGTAGCTATCAACTGGTTTAATCAAAGTGAAAATGTTTAAGATAAGTGAAAGAACCGCATCATTAGGACTAAGTGATTTGTGCCCGCGACTAAATTTTGTCCCACGAGTATTGGCAATCCATACATCATATCCATTATCTGCTAAGATAAAACCTAATGATTCTTGTGGAGGATTTACCAGCCATGTTAGGCCATCCTGAAACCACACAACATAAATTATTATCATAGTTTTCCCTCAAGTTGTTGCTTTACATATCTAAAATCATAAGAGAGAAACATGAATGCTTCTCTTATAAGTTATTCTAGTTTTGTGAATAAAAAGGTTCTTGTATACATATCTATCTTAAAATTTTAAGATGAGTTGAAATCTCATATTAAATAAAAATGAAATGAAAAAGTTGAATAACATATAAGTGAGAAAGACACAGAAACTCTTACCCTTATGTTTTAGATAAAAAGTTGAGTTGGTGAAAATTTATCAATGATAATCCCCCTCCTAGATAGCTAACTGTAGTATCAGAATCAGATTCATCCGACTTATGAGGAGTAATAGAGAGATCTAAGTCAAGAGAATTCTTTTATCGAAAATCTTCCTGACATGAGTTTTAGGTAAGCATATCCCATCAAACGACGATGGTACAAATCAAAGTAAATAAAATTGTTGAAATTCCACATTAGTTAAAAATGAAAAAGTTGAATAACATATAAGTGAAAAAAAAACACCAACTTTTTATATAATTATTGATTACCACTATTGATAAAAATCTCTCAATATTAACTCTCTTTTTAATACCTAACAAAATATTATTGCACAACTTACACAGAAGAGACCATGTTGTAAAAGCACGGGTGGCTTGTAGGATTGATGACCGGAACGCCCCGCCGGCAACCTTTGCAGACTCAGGATGTAGCCATCATCTGTCTCAACCTGGCTCCAACAAATAAGTTAGTCATTAAATTCCTTTATAACCGTTGGCCAGTGGATTCAACAGAATAAAAATATATATAATAATATGTACCGTATGTTCTTCACATGGGTAACCTTGTATCTTTACCACTGTTTCGCAGATACCATCGTTATGAAAATCATGATTTATAACTGAAGGAGGTATTGCCTGAAAGTATGTTCTCCCTTGTGATGCAGTAATACAAAGGAGGACTATTGAAAACAAACTCACTACTGTGTTTGCCATTAGTAATGTATGGTTTCTTCTGATGTTTAGGTAAACATAAAATGGTGCTATTTTATAGGCTTTTGCAGAGAGAAAGATGAATTGGGTTGTGCATGTTACTTACTGGTTTGTAACATAATTTTTAATGTTCTTGTTTCGACATAGTTTCAATAACCAATGTGGAATAAACGTTATAGTTTTAAGACAATAAATATCTGTTATTCATTAATGACATTATGTAACTTTTTATAGAGAGTTTATTTGACTTAAATGGGTTGAATTTGTTTTCATGTTTTGGAAGTCTTACGCAAGAAATCTGATTTTGATTACTTTTTATATAATAATTTTAGAAAAATCAAATATAATATAAAACTTTTTATGATGATCTTATATTATGGAGGAAGAAACTTTTTTCCAGAAATTAAAATTACTTTTTGTAATTATACATTAAATTGAATATATAAACAAATTAAATAAATAAAAAATTATAAAAAAATTTATATTAATAATTAAAAAATAGAAACGACAAAATAAAAAAAAATCAATTCATCTAGCACAGGAGAAAAAAATAAAAATGGTACATTAAAAAAATTAATAATTAATATTTACTAAAAAAAACTCAAAACAAAGATTTACTTTTTCCGAAAAAAAAAACTAAAAACTCAATATATTCATATTTATTACAATTAAATTAACTGGTAATCAAAATTTGTAAAAAGAAATTATAACTTTAATATTAATATACCATTTTTGCTTAATTAAAATAAAAATAAATATATAAATAAGATGAGATGAACTACCAAAAGAAATACCCTATCGGGATTTTTTTTCTAATTTCAACCTAAAAAGATCTCATGTCCAATGATTTTTGGACGATAAGGCCATAACTTTTATCGGATGTCAGATTTGAGCGTAATTTCTTTTAAAATATCGTCTTGAGACGAAGAATAGGTGGTCCAAAAGAAAAATGGGCCTAGTAATTTTTCCAAAAAAAAAAATGCTTCTTTTGAAAGTTATTCATATTTTTACTGAAAAATCCAATTTTTTTTTCAGTAGACAAAAGTTTAAATTTCGACGTAAAGATCGAATTTTGATGAGATTTTTTTTATAGAATTCTTTCTAAGGATATTATCTCCTTGTTTGCCAAAAATTATATTTTAATATCAAGAACATATTTTGTGTAAGCAAACTTATTAAATCTTAGTTGACTTATTTTCTCTTTCTTATTATGTTTTTCAGAATATTGTTATAAAGAAAACAATTGAAATTATTAAGAAATAAGGAGGATTATATTATGTTAAAAACTTGAGAATCATGAAATGTATAAGTAAATAAGTTATTCCCTCTTGTTATTAGTGTTACATTATTTTTAAGTCTTTTCAAATTTAGCTTCTTTATCGTCATTTTGGTCATCTTTTATTTTATGTTCTTAAATCTATATGTTATTTGTTTTTAGATGAATTTGTTGAGTCATCTAAGTATGATGTATGCTAGTTTGCAAAATATCATTGTGCCACATATTTTTTTAGTAATATAAAAAGTGTCAATTCTTTTGATTTGATTTATTCCGATGTATGAGGTCCTGCATCAAATACTAGTATATCTAGTAATAAATAGTTTGTCATAATTATTGATGATTACACCCACACCACATGAACTTTCCTCATGAAAGAAAAATCTAAATTTTTTTCATTATTTCTAAAAAAATTTTGTATGATACATATACAATTGGAAAAATCTATAAAATAGTTATGTTCTAATAATGAGAAAGAATATGTAAATCATAACATGACTAAGTTTTTCTCCAAAAATGGTATTATTCTTCAACTCACATGTGTGAATACACCTCCACAAAATGAGATTGTTGAAAGAAAAAACAAACACCTCCTTTAAGTTACTAGGGCCATTCTCTTCCAAACGTTTCATCCCTAAATTTTATTAAGGAGAGGTAGTCCTTACTACTATACTACCTACCTCATTAATAGATTACCCTCTCATATTCTTAATGATCTTAATCCTATTAAATTTTTATCATCTTTCTTTCTAAATGTTCATTTATTATCCCGTCTTTGTAATCGTATTTTTGTGAGTACTGCATTCGTTCATATTCATTGTCAGTTTCGTTAGAAATTAGATCCTAAAGCTATTAAGTGTATGTTCATTAGTTATGTGTCTGATAAAAATAGATAGCATTGTTATCATCTTCCAAGTTAGAAAATATATACCTCTATGGATGTGTCCTTTCATGAATCCACATCATTTTATGAACATTCTCAACTTCAAGAAGAGAATTTTACTAAAGTTGAGTTTTTTTTAATCAATTGAGTCATCCATTGTCCTTTCGGTGTAGGTAAATGAATCTTCATCTTCCCATGTTGATGCTAATCCTAACTCATCTTCTTGTATTAATGTTGATTATAACTCATCTTTCCATATTGATATTGACCATAACTCATCTTCCCTTATTGATGTCGACCCTAACTCATCTTCCCATATTGATGTTAAACCTAGTTCATTTAGTAAGGATATTTATGAAGGTGTTCCTAATGAGGGCATTACTATTTTCGAGTCAGAATCAACACAAGATATTAGTTTTCTAGAAGGTCTTTTTCATATTTAATATCATAGGAGCCAAACTAAACTTAACATAATCCAAGAATAGTTCCAATCCTCTAATTCGGAGGTAAGCGTTCATCATTCTAAATCTTTAAAAAATTCTTTACAAAATAATTGTAAGCCTAATCTAAATGAATTTCTTATTGTCTTGAGAAAAGGAAAATTATCTTATATCAAGTATTCTATTTCTCAATTTATGTCGAATGATAAGTTACTTGATCAATTAGATAAATTTGAATGAGGGAGAGAATTGATGAGGTTTATACCAAGGTAGAATTGAATGAAAATTCTTGAAAAGAATTGAGAGAAATTTAAAAAGAGATTAGAGAGAAGGAGGAATATGGTTTTCTAGAAATAATGTAAAAATGAGAATATTAGGGAAAATTAGACCACTTATAATCTCTCTTCTTATTAAGTAAGTGGACTTAGAGTTTACCTAATATCTTACTCTTATAATCTGTATGTAAAATTTTAATAGGTGACCTAAATTGAGTAGTAACTTCCTGTAAAAGAAATTGAAAAATATAAATAATATATCAGAATAATTTTTCAATTGAAGTAGCTAAGAGCAATGAGAAAAGTCATCAATGAAAGTGACAAAATAATAATAACCCAAAGTTGAATTAACTCGACTCGGTTCCCAAATATCAAAGTGAACTAAATCAAAAAGTGATAAAATATTTTTATTGACTGATAGACTATATGAATGTTGAACATGTTTTCTTAACTAGTATGAATCACATTGTAACGGCTTAAGGGAAGAGTGATTCGTAGACTATAAAAATGAAGAATATATTTTCTTACCTAACGTGAATCACATTGTAACAACTTACAAGAAGAAATACTTAAAACTACATAACAAAAATTTTCTAAATTAAGATGACCAAGGCATTGATGGGTAAGACAGTCAAAAGTAGAGGAGACACATGCAATCAATAGTGAAATATGTATAATCACCCACACTCATGTTCTACTCTAATTGTTCTTCTAGTACGTTAGTCCTAAATAATAGAGATTAAATTAAAAGGACAATAAGTAACAAATAGGACAATACTTTCGAGCCAAAATCTTAAGAGTACAAGTTTATCGATCTTTCTTACTTATTTGTTATTTAAATTTTTCAATTTTATTCAATGTGGAATCAAGAAAACTTTTGATATAAGGATCTATTAATTTAAGATCTCTCATCTATTCTTCATCAATCGAACAAACTTAACTTTGATATCATATAAAACTACAAGAATTTCCTGTAATAATATACATACTAATTTATTTATAATCATTTATGAAAAAAATAAAATCAAATAAAATCCTCAAATATCATATATATATATATATATATATATTATTTTCTTATTTATAATATTTTTTTACATAGATCATACAAATGTAGAAAGTAAAAAAAAAAAAAAACAACCTCCCGTTATTGGTACTTTCACTACTCACTTCTGTGAGAAGTGAAGTCTCACATTAAGGGAATGTTACTTGGGTGCGTGCTCTTCCTACTATATAAGAAACACAGTATTTCCTTTGAAACTCACCCCCAGTCACTTCTTTTTCTTTTCTATTGCTAGTGTTAGAGAGAAAAAGTAAGAGAAGAAAATTAGTTCTTCCTTTAAGGTTCTCTCAATAGTTTATTTTTCTTTCCTTTGTTTCAAGAGAGGATGTTATTGTTTCCTCCTTGAATTTAAAGAGAGGGTGTGGTTGTAATTTCTTTTCCATCAGTGAATTACATTATTATCTATTGTCGTTGTTTTCTCATCTTTATTTTACTTGCATGTGCTTATTCTATTTTCTGATACCCAACAGTGGTTTCAGAACCAGGTTAGAGGTCGGTTGTGCTAGGTTGGAAGGTGAGCCAGGTTGGTTGGTGAGCCAGGTTGGTTGGTTGTGTTGTTCAGCCAACTTCGTAGGTTGGCAGGTTTGTTGTGTTGTTCAACCAGGTTCGTTGTGTTCTGCTGCAAGGTTAGTTGGTTTGTGTTGGTTTTGTTGTTCCGCTGCTAGATTTGCTAGAATAGTGTTGGAGTACTGGATAGTGTGGTAGTGTGATAGTGCCTTTCTAGGAAAGTTCTGGCTAGGAAAGACTTGGTATTTAAGCGTGTCCATTAGTGACCCACCTCTCTTTCTTGGGAACTTACCTGGTGTACTGGTTCACGGTTTACCGTTGTTATTCCAATAAGCAATACTATTCATAGTGAGGATTCCATGAGTCGGTTTAAAACCATGGTGACAAAATATGAGATAGAGAAGTTTAAAAGGAATAATTTCTCGTTGTGGAAGTTGAAGATGAAGGTAATTTTGAGGAAGGACAATTGTATAGAATCAATTGAGGAGAGATTGGGAGGAATCTCGGATGCACGGCGGAAAGTAATTAATGATAGTGCTATAGCGAATTTGCCTTTAGCAATGACAGATGCGGTTTTATCCAGTGTTGCAGAAAAGGATACTGTGAAGAAGATTTGGGAGTCCCTCATCAAACTATATGAGGTGAAGTCACTTCACACAAGGATATTGTTGAAAACAAAACTCTATACTCTTCGGATGAGTGAGTTCACATTAAAGACAGACCACATTAATGTTCTGAATACTTTGTTTGCCCAGTTATTAGCAGCAGATTTCAACATCGTTGAAAATGAGCGAGTAGAGCTTCTACCTCAGAGAGCAGAGCTTCTACCTCAGAGTTTACCTGATTCGTATTTGTACGATCAACTCATAATTAATATTACAAATAATAATATTGGTGGACGTCTACACTTTGAGAATGTTGTCGGAGCTATTCTTGAAAAAGAGTCCAGACAAATGAGTAAGATAGAAAGTTCCAATCAAGCGGAGGCCTTAGCAATGATGAGAGGAAGATTGACGGAATGTGAATTCAGTGGGAGTCAAAATCGTGATACTTCGAAGTCTCAAAGTACGAAGAGCTTCAAATGCTTTTTATTGTGGTAAGAAAGGGGCATACAAAGAAAGAATGTTGGAAGAGGAAGAATGGAGGAAGAACTCTGGAGCATCAACTTCACAGGATTGTGTTGCAAGTACCCCAAAAGAAGGAGATATTCTGGTGAACGAAGCAGTGATTAGCTCTGAAGGTGAAAAACAGTTTCATGACAAGTGGGTGGTGGATTCAGGTGCAACTTGACACATAACTCCAAACCGAGATTGGTTCCACACTTATGAATCTAACTCAAGTGGATCTGTGATCATGGGAAATGATCATGCCTTGGAGATTGCTGGAGTTGGTATCGTCAAGATAAAAGTGTATGATGGTACTGTTCGTACTATTCAAGGGGTACGACATGTGAAGGACTTAAGAATGAATCTATTGTCCATGGGACAATTAGATGACCTCGGGTGTAAGATCCATGTTGAAAGTGGGATCTTGAAGGTTGTGAGGGGGAGTTTGGTGGTCATAAAAGCAAAGAAGATCATGACAAATCTGTATGTGCTGTTTGGAGATATGTTGTGAGAAGTAGATGCAATAGTTGCAGCATCAAGTCAAGAAGAAGCGGTGGTCATGTGGAATCGTAAACTTGGTCATATGTCAGAACATGGTTTGAAGATCCTTGCGGAGTGTAATCTCTTACACGGGCTTAAAGAAGTGGATTTACCCTTCTGTGAGCACTATGTGACAAGCAAGCAACATAGGTTGAAGTTTGCTAGAGTGATAGCCAAAAGTAAACACAGATTGGACTTAGTTCACTCTAATGTGTGGGAATTGCCGGTGTTATCCCTCAGAGGAGCAAAGTATTTTGTGTCATTCATTGATGATTATTCCAAGAAATTGTGGGTGTACCCCATCAAGAGAAAGTTGGATGTCCTATGTACGCGATGTCTTATGGCCTATCGGAAACATAAGCAACATGAATGGTAGATAATAAAATGGTGTGAAGATTTAATTAATTTAATCAAAATCTTCAAGTGGGAGATTGTGAGAAGTGAAATCCCACATCGGGAGAATGTTACTTGGGTGTGTGCTCTTCTTGCTATATAAGGAACACAGTATTTTTCTTGAAACTCACCTCTAGTCACTTCCTTTTCTTTTCTATTGCTATAGTGCTAGAGAGAAAAATTATGAGAAGAAAATTAGTTCTTCCTTTAAGGTTCTCTCAATAGTTTATTTTTCTTTCCTTTGTTTCAAGAGAGGGTGTTGTTGTTTCTTTCTTGAATTTAAAGAGAGAATGCAATTATAATTTCTTTTCCATCAATGAAATTACATTATTGTTCATCATCGTAGTTTTTTCATTTTTATTTTAATTGTGTGTACTTATACTATTTTTTATACCCAACAACTTGTAGTTTCTAAACTCTTATTCTTAATTGATTAGTGTTGTAATATAAACTAGAGAATAAACTCAGTAACCCAAAACATAGAATATTGTGATATTTATAAAACTTTATTCTATCATAGTTTCAAACAAGGTACTAAAAGTTGTGTTGTGATAATGGATAAATGAATCATATTTATATAAGTTAAATGCTACCACATGGGTATTCATGCAAATATCCCACTTTCTAAGAGGAAGTGCTAGCAGAGACATCATTAACTCAAGTATCAATTGCTCCTCTTTCATCAAGCAGTGCCTCAGAAGAGATAGAAAAAGCTTAGAAAGCTATCATGCGTCAGCAGCTTCAACTATTGATGGAAAGGATGAAAACATTCGAGTAAGGACTAAAGGGCACAATAATAGAGTCCAAATTCTGATAGTAGAGTGTTAGGTCCAGTTTTCCCTATTATTCACTGATTTAGAATACAGGTACATTTGATTAGCAGTGTCTCAAAATAAAAAAGTGTTGGTTTCACCAATTCAAAATTTAAATATCTTTAATTTTTTATTTGATTTTATATTATGATAAATTAATAGATTATTTTAACCCGTTTAAGAAAATAATTTAAAATATAAATACATATTTTTAAAATTTAAGTCACATTAATAATATTAATTTTAATTACATTAAATGATTTTATATATATATATATATATATATTAAAAAATGATATTATTTTTTTAAAATTTTATTATTATTTTAAAAAATTAATCGGTCCATTATTTACCAACTTGCTCAGTTTAAGTTTATATGAAATACGAGTTAATTAAACAAAATAAAAGGACAATTTAATTTATTTATTTTTGCTTAGCTTGTACAATTTTATTTATTTTTGAAACGGTCCTCTATTTTTACACTTCTAAATTTGATAGATGTTATTTTATACTTTTATATGATGAAAATTAATTATTTGAGAGAAGTTTGATTTATTTCTACGTTTTTTTATTAAAATATTAAACAACGGTTTTACTATTCTAAGTTACAGTTTTGTTCCTAAACCCTAAACTACGAAACAAAAGATTATTTGAAAAAATTTGTCACCACGCTAGGCCAGCATACAGTTGTAGTGATTCATAGCCCATTCTATTTGCACTAATTTATGGCCAATCACAGTCCCAAAATTTGCGTCAATGACAAGGCTCAAGCAAGTAGAATCAGCATAGTGACTATTAAGTGGACGTTATCAACCAACTTTTGTGGAAGTTTGCTTCTAATTTTGTAAGCAAAACTATATTAGCTTCATTTTTTTTTATATAGTAATTGTTGGATTAAACTATGTGTCTACAAAATTTAAACTAATTAAATCCATTTTAGCTTATTTGATTTGGAGAGGAGTTCTTCTAAGTTAAATGAGAGGATTAATTTTAGTAATATTCAGAAGACAAAAAGAAAAAAACTTTTACGTATTTAAAAAACAGATTCGATAAAATTAAGATTCTTGATTTTTTTTTATTTTTTATCGTTAAATCAAGCTGAAATTTAGATAGTATGTTCCTAAAACTTAATCATTTAATTTGATTATTAGGATTATCAATGCAGTTAGATATATTAGTCTCAAATTATTGTTTTATTTTAGGTTTCTCTTTTTTTATTATTTAAATTTGAAAGTATTATTATTTTACTATATTGATTAATTTTAGATATTTATTTGTGTATTTAATCTAATTTTTTTGTATTTATGTTTAATCTCAGTAGAATTTAACGGATTAATTTGTGCCTATGAATTTTTATTTTTCATATTGAAAGAGGTTTTTTATATTAAAAATATTGATATTTAATTTTGTGATTATATTTCTCACTACTTCTCACATATTTTTGTAAATTTAAAAAATTATTTGCGTTGACATTTTTAGTTATTGTGTTATTGTTTTGTATCATTAATAAAGATGTAAGGGTAGTGATGTAACAAGATGACATATTAGAGCATATATTGGATTACCATCTGGAATATTATTGAACAAAATAGAGAAGTTCTAGCTCCACTATCATAATATTATTAGCATATATGATCATAGACACACCTTACAGAAAGGCCCAGAAAATGAGCACTTTGTGTTTCTTATTCCCATAATATTATATACTAGTATAGTATAGCCCTTCAAAGTGAGAGCTGGTGAATCACTCGTACCTAGCACCAGTGTTAAACTTGGCTTTTCCGAAATCCTGTTTTCCTGAACCCGAGTTGTTGAAAGCACTTTTAGTGCCATTGTTACCACCGGAAGGTGCGTGTCTCCCCCTGGCAACTCTTACACCAGTGTTGAACTCCCCTTCCTTGAAGTCTTGTCCTCCTCCTGAGTTCTTAAAAGCATCCTCAGTGCCATTGTTTCCATCCCAACCAAAGAGTGTGCTGAAGAAGCCAGACATGGTCGAGGAAATCAAGGATATTGTTACTTTGTTTGTCTCACAAGTTTATCTCTCTTCGTGCCTTGATCTTCGCTACGATCCCAACCCTCTATTTATAGATGCTGAAAGAGGAATATTTCATGTCAGAACCTACCTTTGTCGTATAAGGTCACCTCAGAAACAGGCATAATTGGAAAGAGACATTTATTCCATTGTTGTTGCGACTGGAGTGCACTATTTTCGGATTTAGATATCTTTGGTCTTCATCTAATATTCTCTAGGATAAAGGATGAGCAATAATTTTAAATGAATTGATAAAAGCTATTTGTTCTATCGCTTGGCAAAGGATAATATTATTCGTGTACCACTTACCATAGGTAAGATCAAACATATGAAAGCAAATGCTATATCATTTTCCTTGTAAACTTAAGGGCTGAATTATTGAGTGATAATAAGTTAAATATAAGCCATGGAAATATGGTTCCTGTAGAACACCAAAGTATGAAAGAAAGTGAAGGAAATGATATCGAATTTATGTAACAGCACGAAAGGTAAGTTCTTAACAAAGAGCACCAAATTAAAGTCGTACTAAAACCAATGACGTCCAAATCAAATTTAAATGTGATATTTTTTATGTGGAGCTAATTTTTGGGGATCAAATTACTTTCGCCTTATAGGAAAACTATACTTCACACAAGTACCAATTTGAAGCTTGTGTCTTGAGGTGGTTTAATGAATCCTAAATTTTTAGACGATAATTTATTTATATAAAATATTTGGCATGTTTTATGAGAAATATATTGTTATGGATAGGAAATTTTAAATTAAAATTTTAAAAATTTATGAAAGTAATTTAATTATTTAGAATAAACAAAAATTGAAAATTTTCATATTCTCACATTTGTATGTTTTTACTTTTCCACTCTATCTTAATTAGTGTGTTGTTGTTTCAATTTTAATTAGGTTGAAATTGGAACATCATAAACTTAGTTAAGGTAAAGATATTAACTTGATGTTTTTTTAACTAATGCTTGCAGAGGTTTCAACGTTAATATTTTTTTTTTCTTTCTAATAGTAGGTAACAAAAATTTTAACCAATTTTGATTAATATTGTTTTGACCATTGTTAGAAGAGAGAATTTTGAATACAACATCTATCGAAAAGTTAATAAAAAAATCTAAATCAAGGACGTCGTCAATAATAACAATAATTAATATAAGCTAAAATAATTATGATCAATATCAACTAGAAGAACCTTAATCGATATTAATCAAGAAATTTTTTAATCAAAGATAAAAATATCTTACAAATTTTGACGAAAAATAATATCAATCAACATTGACTAAAAAATATTTTCAACTGATACTTTCTGAATTAATAAATATCTTTTTATTGATTAAAAACATTATCAACTGATAATTATATTTTTTTAATATTAAAATACGTTTTCGAAATGGTTGAAATAATCTATTCCAATAAAAAAATTAATAAATTTGAATTGTTTTGTTCAAACAAAACTTTTAAAAAATAAAACAACTTAAAATAAAAGCAATTAAATTTTATATTTCAATTTCTTGAAAAATATTTAAATTTCTTATCCAATCACATGATTAGTGTCGGAAAAATAAAGAAAAATACCACATCGAATAGAGTCCGGGTTTGAAAGTTATGCGATCGACAAGGTGATTTAGGGAAACCTAATCTCACTGTTTTGGTTCAAAGTGTCAAAGTAACTACCTGTGGAGACTATTTATGGGAAGCAAAAAGACCAGTGTTAGGAAATCAAGCGAAAAAAACCCACTCTGATTCGATACTCAGTTTGGATGTTGTGTGCCAATATGGTTTATATGACATGAACTCATTATTTAAGTTCTAAGGGTCCAAACTGATGTACAATGATCTTATATTATGTTACAGCACTGATTTTTGTAGCCGATACTAATTAGTTAGCGTGTCTCTTGTAATTCAAAGTCCATTTTTAACGATCTTTATACTTCTAATAGACAGAGTAACCTTGCTCATGCCAGGCGAAGGTTTAAACTTAGACTTGGTATTAATGTTAGAAATCTCATATCGACTAGAGATAAGACCAAATTAATGTATATAAGTAGGTGCAAACCTTTTCTCATCGAGCCGGTTTTATAAGAATGTGTTAGGCTTAAAGTCCACTTCTGTTATGGAATCAGAGCTTATCCTAACCCATTTGTTTATCCTATTGAGTCACCCGCTATCAAGTTATTGATCCACTTCTGTTAATTAGTAAACTTGTAAAAGTAGTACTGATATAATAAGATAACAGATAAAAGCGTATATAACTGGATTGGTTCACCATTACAGTACAAAGAGCTTTAGCTCCAGCATCACAATTATTAGCATTTGATCAGATACATCTTACAGAAAGGTCCACAAAGTGAGGACTTATTTTTTCATTCCCATATTATTATATATAGCTACGTAATGTTGGGAAGCCCCTCAGAGTGAGAGCTTCTTAAATTACTCGTACCTAGCACCAGTGTTGAACTTGGCACTTCCGAAATTCTGCTTTCCTGAGCCAGAGTTGTTAAAAGCATCTTTAGTCCCATTGTTACGATTGCAAGGTGTGCATCTACCCCTTGCAACTTGTACACCAGTATTGAACTCTCCATGATCGAAGTCTTGTCCACCTGATCCTGAGTTTTTGAAGGCATTCTCAGTGCCATTGTTTCCACCCGAACCAAAGAAGCTGCTGAAGAAACCAGACATGGTGGATACTTGGTCGAGGAAATTAAGGATCTTGTTAGTTTGTCACACAAGTTTATCTCTCTACTTGCCTTGAGGGTTTGCTAAAAATCTAACCCTCGTTTTATAGACGCGGATATGAGAATCTCGTGTAACTACCTTTCATAGGGTTAGGGTCGCGCATATTTGGAAACAGACAAGTGTTCCATTGCGATTGGAGTGCACTGTTTTTGGATTTATGTTCTTTGGTCCTCATCAATGTTCTCTTGGATAAAGCGAAGACAATAATTTCAAATGAATTTATCAAAGATATTTGTTCGCTTTGCAAAGGATAAATATTATTCGTATTCCAAATTAATCATCAAATCACAATCAATTAAGAACAAATGCTACATCAGATTCTCTATATAGATGATATTTAGTGCTGTAATCACTTTCCTGTTTGGTTGTTAGAATCACACGGATATAGTAGAATATGTAGTTTAAACACCTAACATTGAATTTGTTATTGAGCTAATTAAATTTAAATGATGCTTATGGCTGTTTAACAAAATGAAAGAATTTCCTTATTCTTATTTTAATTGCTAAATGACCTTATTTTGAAGAGTTTGTAGGTTTTGTATCCTATGGTTTAATGTAAAGAAAACCATATTTGAATACGTAAACTGCTTAAAGGGCAATATATATGTTGTCTCTGATGTATGTTTTCTTATTTGACTATGATATTGGGATACCCTTGTATCCATTTCTAATATTTTTTTTTTCTGTTAAGCAAAATCACTTTCCTATGACTTCAGGGTACGGTTGAACTTATTATAATAAGATCGTGGAAAGGGGGGTTTAGAAGTCCTAGAAAAAGAAAATAGTTAGCACACATGTATACCTCATTTTTTGACGGTGCAAGAATTAATACAATTGTCTCCATTACTTTTTCTAAATATACATGATAGGATTATGTAAAATTACACTAATGATGTATAATGAGTATATATACACTTATTTAATTATAATTATATATAAATAGAATAAAATCAAATAAAATTCTTAAATATATATATATATATATATACGATAAATATATATTATTTATAATTAATTTACTCAAATCATTTTTCAGTATTTCTTCTTGGAGCATGTATCAAATTTATTACAAATAAAATAAATGTGAGATTTTTTAAGTGATTTACAAATATATCTACTAATTACTCATTAGATCTCCTAAACCAATAGTGATTTATTTTAAGAATATTTTTCTTTTTACAAAATTATTCATAAAAAATTAAATTAAATATAATATAATGAATTTTTTTATCATCACAAATAAATTTAATATTTGAATATTCCTTAATTGGAATTGATAAAAAAATTATCATGGTACGATATTACAGTTTCAACACTAAATCTAGAAATTGTATTATGTTTCTTTCTTATTCATGAGATTAAATTATTTTCAATAAAAACAAAATCTGAACGAGGATAATAAAAAAATTCGGAGAGAGAGTACAAGTTACTAACTTGTTTTCAATTCTACGGTGATCAATGCTACAAACGCTTCATATATTGTAACATATTGAAACAAATTCTTCTTTTATTAACCACCATCTTCATGTTCATCTCTTAACTTTTTTCATCAACTCTTCTTAAGTTGTTAACTTCTTTAATAAATGTTTATTCTATCGATCATAATTATTCTTACTTTGATCTTTTTTTTTTTTTCTTAAATATAATTATTTGAGTAATTATTTTTAAATATAAATATAATAATCAATATTTTTCCATGAAAAATCGACAATCTAACCCCGTGTAATCTTTATCCATTTATTATTCTATCAATATTGACAGTTACATATGACTTTCTATTATAAACTAAACCTAATTACAATGTGGATACCTATCCTTACTTGACTTTGGCTTCAAAGCGACGATAATTGATCTTAATCAAATTTGTTGAAAATGCCCAATCTCAAATTATCGGTCGATTCCCCAATCCAAATTTTATAAAACATAATTTACTCGATATACCTTTCCGACTGATTTAACAAATATGAAAAAGGTAAAAAATAATAAACAAAATTTTGAACAAAAATAAAAAAAAATGAGTGATATAATTTATTTTTTTATATAAATAATTGTTAGAATTAATTTATAAATGTTTATAATACTTTAAATAATCCTACTTATTCATAAAACATATTTTTATAAATAATTAAATTAAAATTAAAATATTATATTTATATAATAAATATCAATTCTTCATTTTTTTTTTCGATAAATGTATGATTAAGTTAATTCTTTTTCACCTGAGTCAAGTGCAACATAGAATATGGGTTAACATCTGACTTAAGTGCAATATAGAACATAGATTAGATTAACTGAATTTAGGCCCATCCATTAACAATTAAGAGGAAGATTATGTATTATAAATAGATTATTAGTTACTGTAATTAAAGATTTAGGAACTGGTTTATATTGTTCTTACTACTTAATTTGGTTAGTTCTTGATTAAAATTAACTTTGTATTACACTTGAATTTATTTCATTGTAATTTCATTTGAGTTGGACCGATTAATTTTATTCCTAAAATAAGATAAATATAATTTGGTATCAACTTTTTCATTAATAATCTTAAATTTATAATTACACATTTTTTAATCAAAATTTATTAAAAAAAATATGTTATAATTTTTATATAGTTATTTTATATTTATAATTTTCATTTTTTTTTCATATTAATAAATAAATTTTATAATTTTATATTTAAAATTTTTTTATGCACTATCTTATTTTAATAAATATAAATATAATATAATTAAATAATAAAAAAACTTTTAAAAGATATAATAATTACTTATTATCTTTAAATATATAATATTATATTTAAATAGTAAATATTTTATTGTAATTTTTATTTACAATTTGAAGTTTCAACTAAATTTTGCTGTTTAAAAAAATAAATGTAAAAAAATATATTAATTTTTATAATATTTTGAACACTCTTCAAAATATCCATCGGCATATTAGTTAGTGTATCATAATATATGATAAAATTCATGCACCTAATATATTATATAAATTTTATAAATTATTAAACTATATTTTATTAACTTCCAACTGTGAAAAATTAGTTTATATGAATTTAGGAATGGAAATATTACATTTTCTATTTAATAAATTATAAAAATAAAAACATAATTAAGTGAATTATGAAGGTGAAGAAAATATACACACCTATTGCATTGTAGACAGTATACAAAGAGAAAATAAGTAACAGACTGTTCCTCATAATGTACACATAAAATGCTATCCATCTTTATGTAACTACATGTCAATTTAGATATAATTTAATTTTATAAAATAAATTTTGTAGCTATTTATATATATATATATATATATATTATAACTTAATTATATTTTTTATTTACATATGAGTTTTAATATTTTTCTTCACATAAAAATTTAAATATTTCCAGTATTTTATAAATCTCCAACAATAAATCTAGTTTGATGGATAAAAGTTCCTTTTGTAAGATGCTATTGAAATTTATGTAGTGATGTCATATTTCATTTACTTTGTTGCCATGTTTATCTGCTAACTAAGCCTGCAGTTTGTTGATGTGGAAAGGAGAATCGCATGCTATGTATTCTTCCTTAAACATGAAACAACTTTTTCTCTAACAAAACCTATGAACTTCTGCTTTAATAACAAAACATGAATAAGTATCCCTCAACATATATTCTCTTATCTTGAATAAAGGAAAAAAATAATTTCGAATGAAGTATATTTATTTGTTAAGGATAAGATAGCAATTAGAGTATCAAATATACGATAAGATCATGAATTAACAGCAGTTGTTACATGTTCAATGTATAATGTAGGGCAAATTACACTTATTCCTTTCGTACCTAAATATTTCACTAGTTTTCGGGATAGTTTGCAAAACAATACTTCATAAACAATACTTCATATCATTGTAAAGGTAAATTATATAAAAATTTATATGCAAGCTGTTAAACATTGCACTATGCATATCATAAAGTAAAAATATTATCATGCCCATTTTTAGGTTTTATCTATCAGTTGCATGTTTGAATAATTAACTTTTTTTTTAAAAATTATCTTTATATATTTCTAAAAATATTTTAAAATAAATTATTTTTATGAATTATTTCTCCAAACATATATTAAGAGTCTTAACTTGCTTTTCTTTTTTAAATATTCTATTCTTGAAATATAGATTCATCTTAATTATTAAATCTACAATTCTTTATATATATATATATATTATTTTTATGTATGATAAATTTGAGCTAAGTAGTTACCACAAAGTATTATTTGGTATATTATTAGTATATATATGAAATTCTAGAAATATCAGAATGGGTTATCCAGACTTCAATAATATTCTAATCACGTAGATAGGGATATCATGTGATGAGAAATTCATAGAGGTTTTAACTACACTTATCACTAGGTGAGAGTAGTCATCAGTTCTTTGATTTATGTCTGGAAATCACTTTGATGTGCGGTTTCTAGAGTGAGTATAAATTGGAGAATCTATAGGTGAAAAAGACTCTTAAGGTTGGTCTATGACCCGATTACTAGAAAATATGAGTAGGTGTTAGCTTCAAAGGTCAAGAATTTCATATAAATTTCTGAAAGAGTTTGTCTAGTATCCTTAGGTGGATGTGAATGATTAAGTGTGATGATTGTATGTGGATGAATACTTTATTATGATTATTTGAATTCATTTGAACTTGATTGAATAAACATCTATGATAATGAGAATATGGATTGTATGTTTTATATGTTGAATTTTTGTTTATATTAGTTTATCCTTACTGTGGTGTTTTTGTGGATTTGAAGTTACTATGATGATTGTGTTTTGTTGTGAGAGTAGATAACAATGTAAGTAAAAAAAAAAAAAAAAATTAGTAGATTC
Source organism: Macrotyloma uniflorum (assembly GCA_016859785.1). NCBI lineage: Eukaryota > Viridiplantae > Streptophyta > Magnoliopsida > Fabales > Fabaceae > Macrotyloma > Macrotyloma uniflorum. The sequence goes on from BDMB01000112.1 coordinate 34,828, forward strand.
AGATTGAAATATACAAGACTATTGTAATACGATTTTAATAAGTATTATTGTATCATGTAATGGACTGGATATAATTAGTTTGAACATTACATGTTTTGCTTCATTTTATGTTTGTTATCATTGTGATTTAATTAGTGAATTAATATTCCATTATAGTTAGAAAATTGCATTAGTTAATTTATTATATTTAGTGATATCAAAGCCTGGTTCATTCGGCCTGTGTGTTATGTGTGTTACCATGTTTTTGTGTATACTTTGGTTGTTTGATGATTGTTTTATGATACGATAAGTGTTTTGTGGTTGTTGTTTATGTGTGCTTGTTATGTTTTGTTCTATATTAGAAGTTATTTATCTTTAGTTTTTTCTTAGTTACTATAAATAATTGTGAAGCTACAAAGTCAATTGACTTTATGTAAGCTACAAAGTCAATTGACTTGATGTAAGATACATGTTTCATTAGTGGAACTCCTTTATTTATTTTTTATGATTCTACAGTGTGAGTCATTCCTTAATATTTCATAATTTTCTATATAAAATTTAATTGCCTAATTTTTCTTCAAAGTTTGAACTTGTTGGCATTTTCACCAACTAATAGCCAATTTCTACTTCCCATGTTCGTTTACAATGTCCTTTGATTTATTAAAAGAAATTTTGTAGTTAACTTAATTTCTTGTGTCTTAGGATGTTTTAGATAATGCTTTTAGGAACTACTACAACCACTATGAGATTTTAGTTATCTTTCGATGTGACTAATGTACCTGCTATGTTTATGGACTATTTCAATAAAATCTTTCATCCTTACTTAATAGTTTGTATTTAGATATCATAGTATACATCACAACTAGAGATAATATAAGATTGATTTTAAACATAATTAAGGTGATTGAAGAAAGATGAAGGAGAAGAAAACCTAAAAAAGATTCCCATTGAATTGATGAATCATATTTTATATTAATATTTATTATTTAATTACATTTCCTAGTTAATTTTATTTTGTTTATTTATTATATTTAATATATTTTTGTATTTTTTATAATAAATAGGTCTAGATTTAAATATATTATAATTTTTATATTTTTATTATATTAATATATTATTTCTGTATTGATCTTTGTTATCGTAGAATTTATGATATTTTTTTGTGATATGATTGAGTTGATTTTTTTTTTTAATTGGATTTTAAATTTGTTAATCTTTAATTTTCAATTGGAATCACTAGCTTTGGAGCGATAAATAAATTAAAATAAATCATAGAAGATGGACTAATTTAGCTGCATAATTGTTGCGAAACATATATGGACTAATATAGGTTGTTATGGCGTTGAGAGTGAAATGCTTGAATAAATTGATATTCCATGATTGAGAAAAAGAGAAATGTTGAGAAATATCATTCTAGGCAAATGTAATATATGTGAGTGAATGTTGAGAATGAAATAATTAAAGAGGTTGATGTAAACTGATTGATTTGAAAAGTGAACTGATAAACTGTGTGTTTATGTGTATATGGGATTAGCGAAACCTACTGTTATAAAGAGGTATTCATACTTCAAATGATATCCTAGTCATATAGATAGGGATATCATATGGTGTGAGGTCGATGGAGGTTTAACTTACACTATTCAATAGTGGTATCAACTACTACATATGTGTTTAAAAACTACCTTGTATTGTACTAAGGTAAAAAAAACTCAATAAGGGACAATGTTTATTACTCAACAAGTGTTAAACATGATAGATGTTAGTCTTTAAGGTTAAGAATTTCATATGTTTATCTAGATGAGTCTTTTTAATATAATAAGTATTTTTCAATATCTGAATATATGAAATATCTGTATATATATCAAAGGTGTTTGATTGATTTATATTTAAATTTAATTTTATTTATATTAATTTACCCTTAATATGTTTGTGTTGTGATTTTATTATACTGTTATGGTTATTTTGATATAGGAGCAAACACTCTATAGGTAAATAATATAAGTATTGTAAAATAAATATTTTAAGTATCATTAAACATTAACCGTAATTATTTACTTATTTTTAAAATATCTACTGTACAGTTATACAAATTTTAAAATTTCAGATATTATTTTACAAAAGTAATATATTTTGAGTTATTTGTGATTTAAAAAAGAGAAATAGTTATATTTTGAGGTCGTTACTTCTAGTCATGCACGATTATAGATTTTTTTTTACATTAACATAAACCAATAGGGTTAATGATACCAAAAAATAAAATAAAAGTTAAGAAAATATTAAACTATAGAAGCATAAAGTGTAATTAACAACTAAAAATTACAAGTCAGGTTTATAAAATTGAAACTATTGAAATCATGATTTTTAGTCCAACTTAATATATGAAGAGTTTCTCAGAAAATGTTCCATTCACCGAAACCTCAGCAAATGTAAAATAACAGAGTAAACATATATATGTTTCACCAGTTAGATGGATAAAAGTTCATTTGCACCATGCATGTCCCATGTTGTTGATAAAGTTGAAAAGGAGAAAATAATGAACAGACTATTATAGTAATAGTACTATAGCATAATTCAGATACTTCACTATTCCAGCATGAATCACACTACAGACATAAAGCTCCGATGTTATAATTATTAGCACACTACTACACAGGGAACACACAAACACACGCAAAATAAAGCACTTATTTTTTTATTATTCCCCATATGCATGCTGTGAACTCTTCCAAAGATCTTCAAACATGCATTTATACATATATATATAGATAGATAGATACATATATATATATATATATATATATATATAGATAGATAGATAGATAGTAGTAATTAGGCATAAGGAGAGGATCAACGTCCAATCCTAGCACCAGTGTTGAACCTGCCATTTCCGAAATCCTGTTTTCCAGAGCCAGAGTTGTTAAATGAGTCCATAGTTCCATTGTTGCCATTGCTTGGCACGCCATACCCACTAATTTTTGCGCCAGTGTCGAACTTGTCATTTCCGAAATCCTGCTTTCCAGAACCAGAGTTTTTGAAGGAACTTTTAGTCCCGTTGTTGCCCTTGGTAGGCTCGTGCCTCCTGTAATCGCAACAAGAGTCGTGCCTCCTGTGATCGCAACAAGAGTCGTGCCTCCTATGATCGCAACAAGAGTCGCGCCTCCTGCTGTTGCTACTCTCGCAAGGTACGTTGATTGTTACAACAGGGTAGCGGTAGCCGTATCCATAGCCATATCCTCTCATATGCCCCAAACCCAAGAGGCTGCATAAGAAAGTCATGGTGTCAAACAAAACTAAGGATCTCTCTCACTCTCTCTCTCTCCCTCAATCTGTGTGCCTGAAGTTGATTTGTGTTTTTCCTTGCGATGATGTTCTTTGCTATCTAAGCCTGCGTTTTATAGATGTTGAAAGGGGAATCTGATGCTACTCATTACTTAAAGACGAAGCTACTTTTTCGTCTCACAAAGCCTATGAACATCGACAGCTGGTCTCCGCAAATGTAATGTGAATTATTGACGATGATGTCACGAGGGCAAACAACCCTAAAACACAAATACTAATGAATATTATGATTTGTCCAAGTTACACAGAATTAATCACCCAAGATGTCAAATTCGAACAATGTAGATGGAGAAGAGATTATTAAAATAAAAGATTCTATTACAGATGATAAATATTATTTATAAAAATATCAATAAATATTATTTTGCACAAAAAATTAGGGTGTTAAAAAAAATAATTAATTGAATTGACATAAACTATAAAAAAAACTTAACTACTTTTACTAAAACCTAATACAACATCCATGCCCTGCACGGGTTAAATGATATATTAAAATTATTAATGTAAAATGTTAGGATTAAACATATTATAACCTTTTGGTTTAAAAATATAAAAAAATATATTAAAAATAAGATAAATCATATCGTAATAAAATGAAAAATAATTTAAAAATATTGAAGAAGGTACATATATTAGTCATAATTATTTTAAAAAATATGTATTTTTTTGCAGTTTTAAAAAATATATGAATATAACTGAATATGTATTCGGCGTAAAAGGATTATTTGTAATTTTTTTTCATAGAAAATTGATATTATGCCTAGTATAGAAAAAAAAAAGTTAAGTATTAAATAATGAGTATTGAATAGCTTCAACAAGATAAAAAAAGACGCCATCAATTAACATCTGAAATCTATTTTCGAATGAATTATATAAGTAATAAAGAATTTTTTTTTAAATGAGAATAAATGACATGACAAATAAAATTACTTTCAATATCTTAAGTTGATTAGAGAATCTTATTGAAAATGATGCGCGTAAAATGGATTTGTCACTCTAAGTTTTGATGCTCTAAACACAAGGAGAATCTTGAGCAAGAGATTTGAAAAGCAATTAATTATTCCTATCAGAAATAAAATAAACAAAAAATTGCATTTTAGTGATGTGTATGATTTTATTATTTGAGGCAAGATTAAACTGCATAACATTCTAGTTACCAATAACTATGATAAACTTTATCGTTCTTTTTCTTTAAGTAAAAATCTACATAAAAATTAAAGCACAAATAAATGTTAATTATTGTCAAATTGTCTTAATGTTTGAGATTTATACTAGCTTCTTCCAAAAATGCTAAATGATAATAGACAACTCTTTAATATCGATCGATGCAAAGCAAAATTGAGATCTAGTATGACAATAGTTTCTACATACATTGTTGTAGACGTATTCAGGGTAGTTTCTAAATTCGTCACTAACACAATTGCAAATCTGATCAAGCCAATTTCACATGATTAGATTTTTAGTGCTCGCTTCTAGTGTGGTTGGCACTTAGCGCAAATTGAGTCTAGTTGAGTAAAAATTTTCTAAGAAAATGAGTGATTTGATGATTTGCGATGTTTAATCTATGTTTTTTGAGTCTTTTCTTCATATCCTACTTTAGTTTGAGTTATATGTTCATTAATTTTCTTTTGAGTTCTATATCCTTCTTTCCATTACTTATAAGTGCTTGATAGAAGTTTTCTTAAGACTTACAATAATTGAATTGATTGTGTAATCCTAACATAAAAGATAAGTATTCCTATTCTAGTTAAAATTGCCTATTACTAAGTGTTAGAACCTGATTAATAGCACCTTGCCAAACAAATGTTAATAAACAGAAAGCAAAGTTGAACATGAAAAGATAAAGTTGAATCTTCATAGTGCTAGTTTCTTGAACAAGGATTTTACATTCAGTAACTTCTCTTTAATTAACTGGAGTTTGGGAATATTAGTTCTATATTTGTGGATTTCAATTTTCTTCTAGTACAATTTCTTAAGTGTTTTTATGAACATGTATAATAGAGATTTCTTTGAGATAGTTCTAGAAGTTTTGTCTCAATTCTGTTCCACTTTAGTTTAGTTAATTTTTAAATTGGTGTTTTTCTTACTTGTCTTTTAAATTCTACGCATGTTTCGTCTAATTTTGTTGTCTTTTGACGTTCTTGAGTGTGGTTTGACTTGTTCCTCCTTCACTTAACTTTTCCTTAAGAAATAAACTTTGAAAAGATTCATTATTTGATAACTTACTTACAAAAGCCAAGAGGTTAAATACTTGAGATGATTGGATAATTATAACTTGTTTGTGAACATTTGCTTGGTGACGCTTTTTTGTGTCCTAAAGTTGCTGTAGTAATGACAGAGGCATTCAATGAAAAAAAGTAAAAGGAAAACCTTCATGACACCATGATGAGTTGATGGCAAAGATCAAACAATTAGAGGACGAAAGAAGTTATTCAAAGTCAAGGAGGTAAAGGAGATACTCTAGATGACGAAGAAGAATGGAGATTGTAACACTATAATGATAGGTGGCTACATGTTCATCATAAACCAAGTCCAAATATTAAAGTCTCAATGTTATAATGATCCTATTGTATATTTAGATGGGGAGGTTAAGGTAGATCAAATCTTTAAAATATATGATATAGATAAAACTAGTGTATAAGGTTAGTTTCTCTAAAATTAGAGGACACCATACAATGGTGGCATAGGATGAACTTGAAACTATGAATAAGGGGATATTTTGACATACTTTAAAAACTTTATATTTTAGTTTTAGAATTGGAAATAAATTGTTTTTTTGGATTTTTTTTTTCACTCTTCCCTTTTTTTTTCTCTTATTCTTTTTAAATTCTTTTTTCATTTTTTCTACATAGAAGAGTGTTTTTATGAAAGTCTAATTTATTATTTCAATATTAAAGATCATACAAAGTGTGAAATTGAGTTTTTATATAAATTGTTTGAACACGTATTATGTATTTTTTCTATAATTCATGAAATTGCATATTAGGATTATAATTTATTTTATTATGTTTTAGGATTCAAACTAGTTTTAGTTTGATAATTAGTTACAAATTAGTTTGAATGATATATAATCATAATTGTTCAAATTTAAATTAATGTTTTCTTTAGGTATAATGATTTTCAGCTCTTACACATCTAGATTTGTAGGTTGATTTTTCAATTATGTTTTATTATATAATTTTGCGTTTGAATTTTTTTTTTACAAATTCGATTTTAATTTTATTTTTACAATTCAATTACGTTTTAATTCACTATAAAAATAAGTTTAATTATCAATGAAATATTTTCTACGAACTTTTTTTTTGTGAAAAAAAAATTAATTACTCATTGAATATTTCTTACAGATTTATTTTTATGAAAATTTTTCATAAATTTATTTATGAGAAATTTTTCATAAATTTGTTTATGAAAAATTTTTTCATGAATTTATTTGTGGGAAATTTTCTATAGTTTTGTTTGTGGAAAATTTCTCATGGATTTTTTGTAGAAAATTTTCTAATAGCTTTTTACCCACAAATTTCCCACCATCATAAATTTGTAGGTAAAAGACTAGTAAGAAATTTTCAACAAAAAATCCATGGAAAATTTCCGACAAATAAATCTATAGAAAATTTTTCATAAACATAAATCGATGTAAAATATTTAATAGGTAATTAATTTTTTTCCAAAAAAAAATTCGTGGAAAATATTTTATGGGTAATTAAATTTATTTTTGTAGTGATTATGTGTTTATATTTGAATGTAATTTATTTTTTCCATATTTTCAATTTCACTAAAATTTGATTTAGTTTTCAAATTTATTTTTATTTTTTTACATAAAAAACTTTTAATTTAAATTGTATAAGAAGAATATTGAATAAAATTGATATTTGTCTTTAAGAATTGATTTAGGTTGTCTTTATATTGGTAAATTAAAAAAAAAAAAACTTAAAATATTTGATTTTAAAACGATAATAAATATTACACTTTCACTTAGTTAATATTAATAATTTTGTGTCTAGTGAGAATTTTTATTGAGATTTTATCACTCCTTACATTACTTCTGTCACTATGCACCTTCATTATCTTTTGAGAATTTTTTACCCAGTATGTATTAGGCTTCGAGAACCTTACTCTACCAACCTTCGAAACAATTGAATCATAGTCATAGAAAATTGACACATGAAAGAATCCAATATTTTTAATGGGCTTGAACACGATGAACAAAATGTAAGAACAATTATTACACTACTAAAATATGGGGATTCAACGTCATATAACAACGTCGGTTATAAATATAACCGACGTTGTTTTATACGTGGTGGCAAAATTGTAAATATAACTACATTTTCCACGTCGATTACAAATACAACCGTCGTCGAAACAATAACAACGTCGGTTATATATTTAAACGACGTTGATAGTCATTAAATAACGTCGTTTGTGGTTAACCGTCGTGGAATTGTTGACTATCCACATCGTTTATTATTAGAACCGACGTTGTATATATATTTAACGTCGGTTTTTTTTTGTAACCGACGTTGATTGTTATTATTTCAAACCTCTCAGAGTGATTTCTTCTATTTTGTTGCGCGCTTCTCCTATCTCCCTCTGTCGCGACTTCTGCTGGTTTCCCTCTTCGCTCGCTCTCTCCCTCTCTTTCTCGGTCTCTCTCTAATCGGAGGTAAGTTTCCTTTTCGTTGTTCATTCCTTGTTGCCTCTGTTTTCATTTTCGTTGTTCATTTTTGGATTTTTGCCTCTGTTTTCCTTTTTGTATGAGCCATGATTTTTCAAAGCAAAAGTATAGCATTTCGTTGTTCATTTCGTTTGTGTTTGGTTCTGCCTTCTTAGTAGCTAGCTTTTGAGAGTGGGTTAAGTGTTGTAGAGTGAAAGCCCCACCAAAATGTTGGCTGTTAGGGGTGGTGCGTGCTATGATAGAAACTTGTAATTAAGGTGCCTGAACCTGAATTCCGAAAGATGAATATTAAAACATTAAATTTAAGAATGAGAGTGTAATAGAGCAATGCAAAAATGAAAAGTTACAAAAAAGAGAGAGTTAAAAGCAATGAAAACTTATAAGAGAATGCATGAGACTACTTTAAGGCAAAGAAACTGAGAATTATTATAGTATGAAATTTAACATAGTACAGTAACAGACAAATCATTATGTGGGATAGATCATTTGGTTCCTAATTCAGCTTTAGATATTCTTGTGATCTTCACTGAAAAAGGTTTTGATCCTCTTTGAAGGTAGAGGAAACACGACTCTTTTTATACTAGATATTCTTCCCTTGAATACTAGTTATATTAGAGAAAACACGACTCTTTTTATACTTAAGTGATTTGCTTTGGGGAAGTAGAGCACCACAGGCATATTGAGGATCCTTAAAAACATCCCTAATCAAACCCATTATACTGTAAAATCTGAACCAAACAAATAGGAAGAAAATGTGCATGAACATGAAAAAAAAAAAAAATTCCATCAAGAGAACCTTATTAGAATCTCTAGAGGGTCGGAGAAGGAGAAGAAACTAGAAAGATTTTAAGAGATGGTAGAAGAATGAAAAAAGTGAGAAGGAAAAAGTGTGAGTACACTATGGAGTTTTACCTCCTTTTATAGGATCTTTTTTTTATATGATTTACATTCATTGATGATTAAAGTTTAGCATTATTTAATGGATGAGTATAGTAGTGGGATAGGGGCAGATGACACTCATACTAAGAATCAAATTAGAATCTTAGTATTTGTCCAATTATGGTGGTAAGAGGGCATGTGATTAGTGTGTCTCACAGTACTACTTTCACTATTCATGTATGGTCACTCTCAACCACTACTGAATCAATTTTATTATTCTTCATTTATAGTGTCATCTTGCAAGATGGATCGAAATTGGTTAAATACAAATCGCATGTCAAAAGAGTATGAGAATGGAGTTGAAGAATTTTTAGAATATGCGAAACGAAATGGTCCAAACTTTAATGGAAAATTGTATTGTCCATGCGTTAATTGTGTAAATGGGAAAATACAAGACATAATACTAATACGGGAGCATCTTATTTGTGATGGAATGATGAAGAATTACACAACTTGGACTTGGCATGGTGAAAGGATTGATAATTCAGCAAGATTACAAACTAACGAGGAAGATGTCACCGTTGAAGATCGAATAGAGGACATGTTGAGTGATGTGGGTGAAAATAACTTCCTTAAAGCACATGCACCTTTATATGATAGATTGAGGACAGATTTAGAGAGTCCATTGTATCCTGGATGTAAATCTTTTACACGATTGTCATCGACACTAAGATTGGTGAATTTGAAGGCAAAATATGGTTGGAGCGATACAAGTTTTAATGAATTACTCCATATATTAAAATATATGCTCCCAAACAATAATACTTTGCCGAACCGTATGTATGAAGCGAAGAAGATACTTTGTCCGATGGGTTTAGAATATAAAAAGATACACACTTGTCCTAATGACTATGTGTTATATAGGAAAGAGTTTAAAGCTTTGCACAATTGTCCAAGATGTGGTGTATCACGTTATAAAGTTAATGATGAGGATAATGAGGGTGAGGAAATTGATAAGAAGTGTCCTCCTGCAAAGGTTGTCTGGTATCTTCCAATAATTCCCAGGTTTAAGCGGTTGTTCGCCAATCCGGGAGATGCAGAAAAATTTGTTATGGCATTCAAAGGCCAAATCACCTAATGGCCAGCTTCGACATCCAGTTGATTCTCCACAATGGAAGAAAATTGATTGTCTATTTCCAAGTTTTGGTAGTGATGCAAGAAACTTGAGACTAGGATTAGCTACAAACGAAATGAACCCTTTTGGGAATTTAAGTACTAACCATAGCTCATGGCCAGTTTTATTGGTAATTTACAATCTTCCACCATGGTTGTGCATGAAGCGTAAATATGTTATGCTGTCGATGATGATTGCAGGTCCAAGACAGCCAGGAAATGACATTGATGTGTATCTAAGTCGTTTGATAGAAGACTTAAGGATATTGTGGGAGGAAGGAGTTGATGTGTTTGATGGCTATTTGAAGCAGAGCTTTAAGTTGCGTGCAATGTTATTTTGTACCATTAATGATTTCCTAGCATATGGAAACTTAAGTGGCTATAGTGTAAAGGGTCATCATGCTTGTCTTATCTGTGAAGAACATACTAGTTATCTTCAATTGAAACATGGAAAGAAGACAATTTATAATAGACACAGAAAATTTCTCTCAAAAGACCATCCATATCGTAAACTGAAGAAAGCTTTTAATGGTTATCAGGAGGATAAAATTGCCAAAGAACCATTAACTGGTGAAGAAGTTTATGATCAAGTGAGGAATATCAACATTCCATTTGGGAAGTTCCAAAAAAAGTCTTTAGACAAAAACTTATGAAAGAAGAAATCAATTTTCTTTGATCTTCCATATTGGAGGCACTTAGATGTACGTCATTGTATCGATGTCATGCATGTGGAGAAAAATGTTTGTGATAGTCTCATTGGCACACTTTTGAACATTAAAGGAAAGACAGAAGATGGAGTGAATGCCCGTCAAGACCTTTGTGAAATGGGAATTCGTGCAGAATTACATCCAAGACCTGAAAGCAAGAGAACATATCTACCACCAGCATGTCACACTCTGTCAAAAAAGGAGAAAAGAAATTTATGTGGTTGTCTTCGTGGTATTAAAGTGCCACAAGGATACTCTTCAAATATTAAGAGCCTTATGTCCATGAAAGATCTGAAGTTGGTTAAAGTCTCACGACTGTCATGTTTTAATGCAACAACTGTCACCTGTTGCTATACGTGACATATTACCCAAGGATGTGAGACATGCCATTATGCGTCTATGTTTTTTCTTTAATCAAATATGTGCCAAGGTGATTGATGAAAAATTGTTGGAATAATTGGAAAATGAGGGTGCAGTTATATTATGTTTGTTGGAGATGTATTTCCCCCCATCATATTTTATATTATGGTCCACTTAATTGTTCATCTAGTTAGAGAGATTCGATTATGTGGGCCAGTTTGTATAAGGTGGATGTACCCAATTGAGAGATACATGAAGATCTTTAAAAGGTATTCTAAAAATCCATACAGACCTGAAGCTTCTATTGTTGAAAGGTATATTGTAGAAGAAGTCATAGAATTTTGTTCAGAATACTTAGCACAAACAGAACTCATTGGTGTTCCTACTAGTCCTCATGATGATAGAATAAATGGTAAAGGTACTCGTGGGATAAAAGTTGAAACCAAAGATCTTCATTTGTTGAGTATGGCACACTTGAATATTCCGAATAATACAGATGAAGTTCTTCCCTACATAGATGCTCATAAACAGATGTTGAAGGAACTTAACCCTAAAATGAGTGAAAGGTTGTTGGTTAAGGAGCATAACAACCAGTTTGTTAGTTGGTTTAAAAATAAAGTCTTTTCAAATCATAATGTCTCAGATACATTGAAATGGCTAGCACATGGTCCTAAACATAATGTCATCACTTGGACTGGCTATGACATTAACAAATACTCTTTCTACACAAAGCTGCAAGATGAAAAGAGCACGATCCAAAATAGTGGAGTATCTATTGAAGCCACCTCAATGCACTTTTCTAGTTCAAAGGACAAAAATCTTGTCATAGCATCCATGAGTTACTTTGGGTACATTGAGGAAATTTAGGAGGTCGATTACACTAAATTCAAAGTACCTTTATTTAAATGTCAATGGATTGATAGCAATACTGGTGTTCAAATTGACCAGATGGGCTTTACTTGATTGATCTTAAGAAGTTAGGTCATAAAGAAGAGTCATTTATACTAGCACAACAAGCAAAACAAGTTTTTTACATCACAGACCCATGTAATGGTAGGTGGTCTATAGTCCTAAAAGGAAAAGGCAATGATATCACAATTGGGTACGATGATGATGATGGTGATGAGACCATTGACATCCCTATTTCACCACGAATGCCTACTACTATAGACTATATGGAAGACGACTTGGTCCATGCAACTCCCAATGACCATGATGAAGGCATATGGGAAAATTTAACTATCTAAGTTATGTAAACATTAGTGTTTCCATTATTATTTTTATTATGTAAATTTGTTCATTTCCATGTTTATCTACGCTATAATTATATGTGTTCTTATAAAGCTTTTATTTTTGTTTAATACAGGCACATGGCATCTCCTCAGACATCTCCTCCACCATCTCCTCCACCATCTCCTCCGCCATCTCCTCAGACATGTATTTCGAAGAAGACTCGGCAAGTCACACGGCTGAAAGGCTTGACTGTTAGACAAATGTCTGGACAGAAGTTGCCTGTGTCTGTTGATCTTAAGACCGGCAAGGTCTCAGGTCCATATAGTACCCAATTTAATAGCTATTTGGGTACACTGACTAGAGAAAAGGTATGTTATTGTAATGAAGTATTTCTTTAAAGAATTTAATTGTTTGAATTTTAGTTTATATTTATTTGATATATTTGTATTTAGATCTCTATTCTTCATCCATCGTGGGATTATGTGGAGGAGATTGTAAAGAATTTGATTTGGCAAGATCTCTTGGTAAGTAAAAAATTAATACTTCCTTCACATATCATTCACTTGTTCATATACTGAACTTAACTAACTACTTCTTTATTGTAGGAATATTTTGATCTTGTAAATTCTGAACAGGTAAGGAGAAAGATTATGACGTCTATAGCAAAAATGTGGAGACAATTTAAATCCACATTGACGACTAAATGGGTTTATGCACCAGATGTCGTTAAGAAGGGATTGACTCCTTGCCAAAAACCCAAAATCACCTTAAACTTTACTCCAGGAAGGTATAGAATAGAAATTTGTTTATTTTGATAAAGCTATCAAAATAAACAACCACGCTTAAAAAAAATTATTCTTCGTTACCTATTATCTTTTTTCTTACAACAAAAAAATCAAAAGGAATTCTCCGAATTTTCGAACAAAACATCAATCCATGTTTCATTCGAATCTAAATTCAAATTGGATTTCGAATTTTTAATTTCTATTTTTTTTTCTTAAAGTAGTCATTTTAGCAGTTGACTCGCTTTTTTCAAATTGTTTTTCGTTATTAAGAAAAGGTAAAGAAGATAAAATACGAGCTTGTTTTATAGCAATTGTAATTAATCGTTGTTGTTTTAAGGTCAATCTATTTACGCGTCTGGATAATATTTTTCCTTGTTCACTAATAAATCGACAAATTAAACCCATGTTTTTATAATCAATTCGGTCCCCCGATTGAATAGGGGATGAGGACACATGGGCAAAATTTGTCCATACTAGGAAAGCTCCTGATTGGGAGGTATGAATTTAATTTTTTAATTTTGGCTTAACTTACAAGTTTTTTACTTAGTGTATCTTATTGTATTTCTTGTAGGAAAAAAGATTAAAAGCTAAGGAGATTCAAAGCAAAAATGTTGCCCCCCATCGTTTGTCTCGTGAAGGATATGACCTGTTGACTAAAAAATGATGGAGGAGAAGAAAAAAATACGGGAGTCAGAGTTAGCATCCTCTGGTTTAAGCCAAGAGGAAAATCCTCCACCATCTCCTCCAACATGTCACCAGAAGTGGAAGAGGGCTCGCACAAAACTTTCTGGAGAGATGACATTTGAGGAAGCTAGACAGATAGTTGCAAAAATTGTAAGTGAAATTATTGCTTCCCTTACTTTGATTTTAGTTACTATTAAATTTAATTTTCATCTTTTATTATTTTATTGTAGGATGAGCTAGAGGAGCAATTGACTCAAGGATCTTTCATCCCTCGTGGTCGTCATGATATCTTGACAACTGTTATTGGAAGACCTTAACATCCAGGCCGTGTTCGTGGTCTTGGTAAAGGGGTGGGACTCCGACAGTATTTTGGACCACCATCAAAGGATGGTCACTCCTCCACATCATTCAACCAAGAAGATATTGCTGAATTAGAGAGGACCCTAAAGGCAAGACTGGAGGAGTAGTTGACTCCAACCCTCACTGCAAGACTTGAGGAGCAATTGACTCCATCCATCACTGCACGAGTCAAAGAGGAGTTCATGCTTGCTTTTGGTCCGACTCTAGCATCGATTGCTACTTCACAACCACTTCAACCTGTTGACCCTATTCCTCCTACATCAGGTACCTATTTACATCTTATGATTTATTTAATTGCTTGTTAACTTAATTTACAAGTTTATATTTTTTTCATATTTGTAGGTGCACGAGTTAGCACTAAGAGTAGTTGTGCTAACCCGATTATTGCTGAAGGGACTAGTGAAGTGCCTGTTAATCATACCACATCCAAAGGGCTGAATAAATGTGGATTGTGGGTTGAGGATGATAAGGGTCAACAAACATTGGTGGCCAATGCATCAGTTGACTATGAGGCTTCAACCATCCACATTGTTGCTCTGACACCTAACTTAGTGAAAGTGATGGTTGAAGAGGTTATACATGCTGCTACTAAAGTCCCTATCCCCACTGATGAGGTGCAGACAGTGGAACAGGCCTTTCAGACCTTCATTGCATGGCCTAGACATCTGGTCAAATCGCTTGCTGCAAAGATTTGTCTCTCATTTCTAACTTTAACATAAATTTAATTATTTAATTGATTGTTACTAATTATTATGTTTCATATGGATAGGATGTTAATGATTCAAACACATTGGTCAAAGATGTTGCTCCGACTCATGAATTTAAGGAGAAGTCACCAGATGTGGACGGTTCATCAAGACCAATATATGATTTGCTGGCAATTACTCCACATTTGTTTATAAAGTCATTCGAAGTAGAATGGGATGCTCATTTATTTGGGGTGCATAATCAAGATTTCCCTATATACATTGACTATACAGATGCCTTGGAGATTGCACAAGGAAATCATTGTCTAAACATAGTTGTTCTACAACTTTGGACATTGTAAGTACATATATAGCTTTTACATATCATATATCATTTACATGTGACATTGGAGTATCTTAAGCACATTGCTATATTATAGGATGTTGCATCAGCTGGTAGAGGAGCAGGGCACAATAGATGCTTATGGATTCCTGGAGCCCCAATCCATCACCAAATCAGGAAATAAACGAGAAGAAGTTCAAAGATACATCCAAAGCTGGGTGATGGAGTAAAAGCGAGAAATATACCTTGGAGCTTATTTAAACGGGTAAGTTATGCAAAAATACATTTTTCCCTACATTATTCTATTGAATAACTTCTAATTATTGGTAATTATACAGAAACCATTGGCAGCTATTAGTACTTTGTCCAAAGAAGAATGTTGTGTGTTTCTTCTGCTCATTGGGGAGGAAACTTGACATTGAGATAAAAAATATTGTAAACGGGTATGTATTTTTAACATCCTACTTGTATTTTTATATCAGTTCTTTTATTTTAAAGTCTTAAACCCTAATCAATATTTTTCATTAGTGTATTTAAGGCTTGCAGTACACTACATGAAAAACACACAAGTCAAAGCACCGCTCCAACTTGGAATTTGATTACGGTATGTAACTTTAGTGTATCTAATTTATGTTTTTATGCTAAACTATATATTAATAAATCGTATTTCAATGTAACAAACAACTAGGTAGCTTCGAGTGTGAATATTACGTCATGTATTAGATGTGGCTGATTATTGTTGGAAACATTCGAGATGCTTGGAATGAGGTAAGTATCATCTTATTTAACTAAATTGTTACATTCAATTTATTTTTTATAATCGGAACTAATGAATGCCATTATTTCATTTTTACAGGCATTTACAGAGAAAAAAGCATTGCCTACTGAAACCATACAAACGGTTAGAAAAAAATGGGCACAACATTTTGTTAAAATTAGGAAGAAATAATTGCACATAGAGAGTTAGGGAATTATAAACATTTTTACATAATTCTATTTCATAATTGCACATATAATTTTGTTACCTTTTTGTATTGGAATTGATTGTAATTGTATTATGAGATACATGATTGTAATTGAATTATTTGTGATATGGTAATTCTTTTTTATTATTGTCTGTGTTATACATTTAATTAATATATATGGGATTACCAGGATTTGTAACAAAATTTTAATATAAAACAAATTAAATTTTTAAAAATTCATCGAAAATCTACGTCGGTTATGGTAGAGAACGACGTAAAATAAGACATATTCAACGTCGGTTATGACCATAACCGACGTGAAAAATACTACTTTCGACGTCGGTTATTTTTCATAACCGACGTTGAAAGTTTGGGATATAACGTCTGTTATTTACATAACTGACGTTAAATTTAACGACATCTCTTTCAACGATGCCGCGTTAACCGATGTTAAATGTCCAATATAACCGACGTAAAATGATCTTTTTCTAGTAGTGTTATCTATAATTCCTTCTTTTGTTTATAAGATGCTAAATGAGGAGATCAATCAACAAATACAAAATCAAAAGCAAAACACTATGAAATATTACACTAATGGAGATTGAGGTCCATGTTACATCTTCCCTAAATAGAAGAAAAGCCATTTCATAATTTGTAAGAGAATAAGCATACTAATGTTGACCAAAATGATTTAAAAACTCAAGTTATGTGTATGTACTTCTTTAGACCATCCATTTAGTATGTTCAGTCTGGTGAGTCATGCTAGATAGGTCAAGAACCACATGTCCAAGATACTACACAACCATTGACATAAATTATAATTTTTCTTTGTAAAGATTCTAAAAATTATTAAAGGATTGTATTTTGTTGTTTAGTTGTAGTTAGCTATCTAAAATGGTTTCATAAGAGTTAAAGAAAATACAATGCTTCTTTGATCATTTTAAGCAATAGGTGGAGGTTAAGTGATTGGTGAAGTTTAGCTCAAACATTTTTTGTTCTGTTCTTGGTTGCAGAAACAAGGACAAACAGAGAGTGCCAAAATGAAAAGAGAGAAATAAAAATCATTTTGAAAGAGGAGAGAGAATGAGAAGAGAGAATGGGAACAAACTTTTCATTAAAGATGTTTTGTCGTATATTACGTGGAAGAGAAAAACTAATTAAATAAGCAAGGAATAGGAAACAACTGTTATAACGGTGCAACTAAGTTCCCGTTATAACAAAGTTCCCATTATAACAGTGTAACAAAGTTTTAATAATAGAATTCAACAGCCCCCGCAAGCTAGTTGGTGGATGTTGGAGACACCAAGCTTGGATATTATATTGTGAAAGGACCGGTGATCGAGGGGTTTCGTAAAGAGGTCGGCAAGTTGTTGATCAGAAGAGATGGGAAGGAGATGGAAGAGCTTCTCTTGTAATTTTTCACGTACCACATGACAATCAATTTCAATGTGTTTTGTGCGTTTATGGAAGCTTGGATTGGAGGCTATGTGTCTTGCGGATTGATTGTCGCAGTAAAGGATAGCTTGAGATACAGTTTCGATGTTAAAATCTTTGAGTAAGTAGGTCAGCCATTGCAGTTCACACGTCGTCGAGGCTAAGGCACAATATTCTGCTTCTGATGAGGATCTGGAGACTGTCGTTTGTTTCTTTGTTCTCCAACAAATAAGAGAGGAACCAAGGAAGATACAGTATCCAGTAACGGACTTTCTAGTGTTGGGGCAAGTTGCCCAATCTGAATCGCTAATCCCTTTTAATTGAATGTCTGAGTTATTAGGAAAAAAAAGACCTTGAGAAGGAGTTCCTTTTATGTATCTCAATATTCGATGTGCAGCCCGAAAATGATGTATGGTAGGAGCTTGAGTAAATTGGCTGAGAAACTGGACGACGAAGCATATATCTGGACGGGTATTCGTGAGATAGAGTAATCGCCCAATGAGTCTTTGAAAAGAGGTGATGTCTTCAATCGTGGTGTCTTGATTAAAAAGTTATTTTGTGTCTTTGACCATTGAAGTTGCGCAAGGTTTTGCTGCTAACAAACCAGTATCTACGAGGATATCAAGGGTGTACTTTCTTTGTCTAATGTGGATTCCTCCTTTTGATCGAGACACTTCAATACCTAAGAAATATTTGAGTGGTCCTAAATCCTTGACCTTAAAGGTATCATCAAGATAGTGAGTTATGCATTGGATTTCAGATAAAGAATTTCTAGCAAGAATAATGTCATCAACATACACAAGTAACGCAGTGAAAGTGTTAGAAGTTTTTTTTTGTGAACAGAGAGTGATCAGAACTGGATTGAATAAAATTAATATTTTTTAAGGAGGAGGAAAGTTTGGCAAACCATTGTCTACTAGCCTGTTTTAGACCATAAAGCGATTTCTCCAACTTACAAACTTGATTCTGTTTGGCAGCGATCATACCTGGGGGCAATGTCATGTAGACTTCTTCCAAATCTCCATGTAAGAATGCGTTGTTCACATCCAATTGTTGCATATGCCAATTTTGTGTAGTAGCTAATGCAAGGAGAAGGCGTATCGTGGTGAGTTTTGCTACTGGTGAAAAAGTGTCCAAATAGTCAATGCCTTCAAGCTGTGTATAGCCTTTCGCCACCAATCTAGCTTTATAGCGTTCTATGCTTTCATTTGCATTGTACTTTATTTTATAAACCCATTTACAACCAATGGGTTTCTTATCCTGAGGTAAATCAATTAACGTCCAAGTTTTATTTAATTTAAGGGCCTCAATTTCTTTCTTCATTGCATCAGCCCATTCTAGTTTCTTTGTAGCTTCGTTATAATTCTTTGGTTCATCCAAGGAAGATATAGCAAGAGTATATCAAAGTTGATCTGCAGGTAAATTGCTATAACTGATAATAGAAGATATGGGAAAAGAAGTTTTACCTGGATCATAACTATTTTTGGAGGTGACACTGTTGATGATTTCACGATGGAAGTCCTTCAAGTAAGTGGGTGCCTTTCGAATCCTTGTTGATCTCCGCAAGGCTAAATGATCATCAGTATGGGGTTGATCTATTATGATCTCATCAGTTTGATTTTCAGGGTTAGATTGGTTTAAAGGTCGATCCAGGAAGAAATCAAATAAATTTTGTTGATCATTTTCTTTGATAACAAGTGTCTCTCCTAATTTTGTACGGAAAAAGAATTTTGTTGATCATTTTCTTTGATACCAATGTCTCTTCTAATTTTGTACAGAAATATATTTTTGTAAAAAATAACATTTCTAGATATACTTATTTCTCTACTGTTAACATCCAATACAACATAACCTTTGACTCCTATCTTGTAATCCAGCAAAACACATTTCTTTGCTCTATGATCTAACTTGGATCTATTTCTTTGTAGAGTGGATACAAAACAAAGGGAACCAAATACCTTTAAATTTTGATGGTAAGGCAATTGATTGTGTATCAATTCAAATGGGATTTTTTTATTAATATTTTTTTATTTATTAATAACATCTGAGGGTATTCTGTTTATTAGGTAAACAGCATGAGTAACCGCATATGACCAAAAAAACAAGGGATATATTAGATTGAAATAGAAGATTTATAGTTATATTCATAATATGTTGATGCTTCCTTTCAACAATGGCATTCTGTTGTGGAGTTTCAACACAGCTATTTTGATGAATAATTCCCAATTTATTAAACAAATCATCACAAGCAAATTCACGTCCATTATCCGTCCTTATGATTTTAATTTTCTTATTGGATTGATTTTGAACAAAAGCAATGAAATTAGATATAGCAGTTCTGGTTTTAGATTTGTCTTTCATAAAAAAATCCAAGTGTGCCTACTATAGCTATCAACAACAGTGAGAAAGTACTTATGGCCATGTATAGAAGGTGCAGAGATGGGTCCCCATATGTCAAGATGAACAAGTTCAAAAATATGCGTGTAGTTTGTATTACTTTGAGAAAGGAAGCTTATGTTGCTTAATTAGGTGGCAAGAATCACAAACTTTATTACTATCAAAATGTATATAAGGAAAAGAGTTAATGTTTTGTAGAATCTTTTCTGAGGGATGTCCCAACCTATGATGCCATAAGTCAATATCTTGTTGTTCTTGATTGTGGAACTCAGCATCTCTGATGGTGATGGTGTTGCAGATTTTCTTGTTGTCTGGTATCTGTAAATAGTACAGATTATTGTAGAGCCTAGCATTCCCAATTATCTTCAGTGAAGCATTTTCTTGCATCTGGCAAAACTCTTGTGAAAAAATTAGTTTACAGTTTAAATGCTTGATGAGACGTTGAACAGATATAAGATTGAAGGTAAAACTAGGTATATAAAGGACATTATGAATATGCAAATTATCTGTGAAACGAATGGTTCCAACGTGTTCAGCAATCACTTGTGAATTATTTGGAAGTTCACACAAACTGGTTTTATTTTAAAAAAGGAAGTGTAATGAGCTATTTTATATGTGACATGATCTGTGGCACCAGTATCTAATATCCAAGAGTCAATGTTGTCATTACCTTTATTGCTTGGAGAAGATGAAGACTCACCGATAAAACTATTCACCTTAATGTTGGATTTTTATTCTTGTATCATCTGACGAATCTGTTCCATCTGTTCTTGAGTGAATTGGGTCTTTTCTTGTTGATTCACTGACTCCTTGTTTTTATCATCAATTGAGCGAGTATTATTTCCAATGATAGAATTAATGTTGGTTTGGTCAGATCTTGATTTATACCAGGGAGGAAAACCGTGTTTTGAATAGCATTCGTTAGCGGTATGGTTCATCTTATGACAATAACTGCATTGTTTACCTTGATTAAAATTTCGTCCCCTTCCTTTTTCTTGCTGTCTCCAATTGTTGTTGTTGAGTTTCCCTGACTGAGATTTCCAATTGGATTGACTGTTGGTAGTATTGATGCTAGACTTTGTATCAATGAAGGTGTCTCCAATTAATTGTCTCTCTTGTTGTAAAACAAGAGAAAAAACCCGGTTGATGTTAGGTAGTGGCTCCATTAAGAGAATTTGTGTTTTTACTGTAGCATAAATGTCTCAGAGCCCTTTCAAAAAACACATGATGTATTCAGATTCTTTGTGCTTGGCCGTTGTTTTTATCATATCATAATTGCATCTAGTCTCACAGATACACGTAGGGGTAGGCCTTAGTGATTCAAGTTCCTCCCAAGAAGTTTTTAAATCAGTGAAATAATCAGACACATTTCTTTTTCCTTGTCTTGTTGAATGAATTTCCTGTAGTAAATCAAATATCCTGAAATGGTCTCCTTTGGAGAACCTTTGATGCAAATCATCCTATAACTCTTTGGCATTGTCAATATATACGGTGCTTTGCGCGATTTGAGGGGAGACAGCACGATTTATCCAAGAAACTACCATGACGTTGCATCTTTCCCATGCATCAAAGAGAGTAGTATCTTGGTGTGGCATGGCGATGCTTCAATCGACAAATTTAAATTTGTTCTTTGAGAGTAAGGCGTGTTTCATAGCCCTACACCAAGAGTGATAATTCGTTCCATTGAGTTGAGGGCTAACCAAAATCATACTTGGATTTTCACCTGGGTGAAGATAGTAAGGGCTGGCCGGATTTTGCATATTATCCATTGTTTCTTGAGAAAGAGTAATGACAAAGTCCATGTACCAGAAAAGAAGGAAAAGAAAAGCAAAGATATTTCAAAAAGGTATGAAAAAATAGTAAGAGAGGTGTGGAAGTAGAGCGGGATCGACCCGCTCTGATACCATATTACAGTTTAGCTCAAACGTTCTTGGTTGCAGAAACAAGGACGAACAGAGGGTGCCAAAATGAAAAGAGAGAAATAGAAATCATTTTAAAAGAGGAGAGAGAATAAGAAGAAAGAATGAGAACCAACTTTACATTAAAAATGTTTTGTCGTATATTACATATGGAAAAAAAAAACTAACTAAATAAGCAAGGAATAGAAAACAACTATTATAACAGTGCAACTAAGTTTTCGTTATAATAAAATTCCCGTTATAACAGAATAATTAAGTTTTAATAATAGAATTCAACAGTGATCTCTACTATGTACTAAATCACTTGAGGATTAAGACACCTTAGCTCTATCTAGAACATGGTGTGTTACTAGGTTGTATGAAATCCAATGTTGAAATGACAAAATTGGGATTGAAAGGATAATTGAATAGAATGGTTAAGAACTACTAAATCTGTGTCATTCTTGATATGTGAGTGATAGGACTACTAGTATATAAAAAAAAAGTTGAACAAAGGTTGAGGAATGAAGAGGGTAATAATTAAAGATGTCTAAGAGTTACTTGCCAAAGACATTAATAAAAATTTACTAGTATTTGACAAGAATGAAATTAGCTTAACCTTTTTATTGATAACTGTGCAGTTATATTGATGATTTGATGACTCATTAAAAATAAATGTTCATAACTCAGAGTCTATCAGAGGAAGTTAGCATATATGTTTTAATCGATCTCAAACTATTTGGATTAGGAATTTATAATTTTATTTCTTTAGTTGAGATTAATTAATTTAAAAAAATATTTTTATGTGGTTAATAAATTCATTAAAGAGAAAAGGATTTTGTAGAACTTTTTAACAAATTAAAACTCCTTTTTCATATGTTAATTTCATTGAAGTATATATTTGCTTTTAATCAATTAAAAATACTTAATAATATCATATTAAATAATTTTAACGTATTAAAAAAATTAAATTAACAAGTTTATTTTGCACAATTTTCACCTTTTAATGATTTAATTAATCAAAACTGATTCCTTAATAATAGTGGTAGATATAAATTTATTTTAACTCTATTGAGAATTCATTCATACAATTTATAAATATTTTCTCATTACTTTGTTAGTATAGAGGTGCATTAGTGTTGTAAGATTCCATAACTATTGTTTAATTCTTTTTAGATTAGAAATCAGGTTTTATATTTTTTTTCAATTTTCTTGTAAAGAATATTTTCTTGTAAAGAATTTAATCAAGGTGATAAAAACTAACTCCAATGACAAGATATCACTTTATAATGTATTATTAATTTGATAAACAGAGTTATTGTAAAATCTAGGTATATAATGAAAAAGTTTAATTAATATGATTAAGCTAATTAGATATAATTCTATGTGTGAAATAGTATAATTTTTGTACATTTCTCTTTTACTTCTTATCTTTAATTATTTATACTTATTAATAATTGAATCCTTATATATTGTTTTGTAAAATTGATTTAAAATTTTTGAGGGATATTTCTTTAATCTTTTTAGTGTAAGAATCAATTCACTCCCCTCTTATTTCCTCCTCGAGCTATTCTTAACACTTTTTGATTTAATAATAAATTAATAAATGATTAACTATTTCATAACTTTATATTCCACCCATAAAAAAAAGCACAAATTAACGTGATTATTATATATATCACAATTCAGAATTCAAATTTAGTAGCACATGTGTTAAACAAACATATATGCTTTTTGTTGAGACCAAAAGGTTAGTTGTTCTAGAGGCAATGTTTCTTTCATCCTTCTTTTTTATTCACAAATTATAATATATATATATATATATATATATATATATATATATATAACATAAAATCAATTTCCATCTCTTATGACAGTCACTTTAAAATTAAGCATTTTGTTTAAAAAAGCTGCGTCAAGAATAAACTTGGGATTTTACGCAAATACAACATGGAAATTATTATTATTTATAACATACGATGAGTTTTATGAAGCCTATAAAAATATGCACAAATTTAATCCAAACATTTTTAATCAACTTCTTTTTAATCTCAATAGTTGATTCTTAAGATCAAAACATCCTATAGAATAAAGGTTGAATTTTTGTTTTTGGTATGATACTTTAAATTTAATTTTCTTACTTGTTTAGGAGAATATGATATTAGTTCCTTATATGAAAGTGAAGATGATCAATAAACTAACTTACCGGCTAACAATTTTAGAGTACTCATTACCACTTCCTAGATATTTTGTATATTTCCCCTACATAATTATTATTTTTTTTTCTTCAGTTGATAGAAAATTTAGTATCAAATTTGAAATAATATGTATAATATGAAATGAAATTATATTATATATATACAAATTTAAATAAAAGGTATAAAATTAAATAGATTTTATAATATGATATAAAATTATATAAAAAATTATATTTGAATTAAATTATAATAATCTTTCTAATATAAAATAATTAAATATATTATTTCTTATATAAAATAAAATATTTATTTAGTTATAAAAGATATTTGTATTGTATTCTTTTTTTTTTAACATGTTCATTAAATCAAGTCTTTTAAAAGAATAATTATTAAGAAAAAATAAAAATTTATCATATAATCTTATTTATAAAGATATTAAAAGATTATGATTAAAAATTTAAAAAAATATTAAAAATAAAGATTTTTTACAATAATCAACTTTTTGATAACAGGGGATGATAAATGCAAAACACATAATAACTACATCACATAACAATTTATCAAAACTTCTTACTCAAGATATATACAATTAAAAAGAAAGATAAGAATACATGTATAGAAAATATTAAAAAGAGTAGAAATGACTTGATGAGACAATAAAGAATGAGGTTCTTGGGCCATTATCTATAGTGGGTAAAAAGATACCTATTAAAAAAAAGGATAGCTATTAAAGATAGGTAATAAAAATATAAAAGATTGATGTATAAAAGAAATAGTTTTGTTGTGGGAAAAAAATAAAAATAGATGACACGTAAAAACATATTTCATTATATAAGATAGATTAAAATAAACCTTTTTTTAGTTCAATATTTTTAAACACTAAATTACTAAAAAAATAATTTAATGCACCACTTAAACTATTATGAGTGTTGAAAGAAATTATTTACTACTTGATTTTGAAGTAGTTGATTCTTTTAAATGTCACTTTTTTATCTATTAAATTCAATATAAGCTTTATATTTAACTGAAGTATTAATTATTTTTAACGTAACTTTTATCTAAACACGCGATAAATATTAACGTAAAAAAGCTTTCTGGAAGTAGAAATTTATTCCATTGGTAAAAGATAAGTAGGGTTCTTGAAGTAGATAATTATTCCATTCGCACGAAACGAATACATATTTAGTTGTAAACCATTTAAAATGAAAAGTATATGTTCGCTTTGCTCAGGATCTTATTCCAATTAGAGTTTCAAATATACGATAAGATCACCTGACACCATATCTCTTTTTTAAAAGACAAAATATATAACTAAAGATGTATTAACATGATCACAAAATGAACTAGTCAAATGCAAACTAGCAGTGTAAATATAATTACTATCAAATACAGATTGATTCATCTCACATTACATTAAATGTCTAATACAAATTTTGTTCCACATACAGCTACCAAGAAGCATTGTAAAAGCAGGAGACATCATGTGTTATCTAACTTTTTATGCTCAAGTCTTTATCAATTATAAAAGACTTCATTAAATCATCAAATATTGTCTATGAACTTGTAACATAGAAATATTCTACTAAACGGTTATAGTTTTAAACATTAGACGGGCAAATAGATTTACTACTATTACATTATTTTACTATTACATTATTTTGATCGGTTCACAAAAAAAATACGAATACATTAGGTCCATTAATAACTTCATAAATACAATATATATCAGGGTATTTCTACCTAATTTTTTTCTACAAATGACTTTTACGAAGACTTACTACCTACTTCCATATAAAAATATAATTATAACAATCTAATAACAGAACAATACAAAAATACCTTATTAATAATTATAAGATTTGACTCTATATTATGTAAAAAGTAATTATGAAACTTAACTCATTTTTAAAATGAGTTTAGGAGGTGAGGTTTATCCCTCACTTATATATTATAATTCAGTCTCATTTTTATTCAATGTAAGATTTCCCAACATATTCATAGAAATACTAACGACTTCCAGAAGATTATATAAGTTTCAGATATCTAGAATAATACTTGATGTATACTCCTGTACTACAAGCCTAATTGGTCAACTATTGAATCTTTTTCATCCCAAAATCATTACAAAATTTCTCTATATTTATCTCACATCAGGATAACCTTGACAAACTATTTCTTAAAATAATTATAAAACCTCCATCAACCTTATCACATAACATCTTTCACTATATAATTTAGTTATTTATTAAAGTCTGAATAACCTATAATACATTCATAAATCCATATATACTAAATTATGAATTATTATATTCACAACCCCTCTCAAATGTTCTACTACAAATTAGAAAGAATTTATCCTAATAATACTTGTTCCAATTCATCATGTAACCCATTTAAATGTTCAAAGGGCCTCATTTAAAACAAGAACTAATGCATCAATATAATTTTTCTACATAATTCATAATTCAATATCATAAAAAAATACGTAATTTAACCATCAAAGTTAGTTACCAATATAATTCACTTGCAATTAACAACTAAAATAAACACCAAAAAATTTCACACAGTAACTGATTAAAAAACATCGATTACTATATGGTAACTTTATAATTTAAAATGAGACTATTGTTTCATCAACAAACTTAAACTTGAGTTAGTGATAAAAATATAAATATAATTTTAAATACATTTAATATTATTTTTAATATTTTTTCACTATTTTTTTTAAGTTTGCTGTTAAATAATATAATATTTAATTATAAGATAATTGTGTTTATTTATATAAATTTTTTTATTTTATGTTTATTATTTATATTTATCTTTATAGAAAATTAATTTAATTTTATTATTATATAAAATTATTATTTTAATATAAATTATTATTTTATTTTGTATTTATTATTTATTATTTATTAAATATTTAATATATTATTACTATAAATTGAAAGTATTAGGTTTATTTTATTAAGTAAAAAATATTATATCTCTCTCTTTTATATATATATATATATATATATATATATTAAAATATACCTTAAATATATAATTACTATATGAGAGTTATTAATTCTTTATCCGAGAAAAAAATTTAAGAAAAACTAATTTAAATAGGTTTGAAATTTATAATAAACTCATTAATAATAAAAATCTAAAAACCTCAAAAGAAAATAAAATTAAATAAATTTTAAAATCTAAATAATTAAAATATACTTTTTCATTATTATAAATAGTTACAATGTGAATGAATTAAATGAAATAATGGATTCAAATATTAAATATTTAAATGTAAATTATTATTTTTATACATATTTATTATTAATAAAATATTTAATATATTATTAATATATTAATATTTTTATGTGACTTATCAAAATAATTTTTTTATATATCTAGTTTTTATATAATAATAATAATAATAAATATTATTATTATTATAATAAAAAAATTTAGATTGAAAATTAAAATTTATAAAAAATTATTAAATATAACCAAACTAGGTAGTCTTAATCATATTTAATAAAATTTTTAAAAAATTATTAATAAAATATATAATTTAATATTATTATAAAATGATGATTAAATAGTACAAATATTCATGATAAATTAAGAATTAAGTCTTATGAAATATTAAACATTAATAATAAAATATTATTTTAATAATTAATTTTATTTAATATTAAAAATTTCCTTTTATTAACTTTTAAAAAATAAATCATAATTAATATTAATTTCTTAAAGTAAAATATTATTTTATCAATTAATTTCTTTTAAATCACAGTGTTTAAATGATTGGGTTATGTTTAAAATTCGAATAATAGTCAAAGTTCAGAATACAAGGTCAATATTTGCTAAAAACACCATACAACATCAAAAGCGTAGCGTAAATTGGGTCTAGTCAGATCAGAATGACGATTTTTAAAGACTGCACTTATTGAAACCCTAAATCCTAAACTCATCCTATACATGCATTTATAATTCAGTTCTACTATAATTCTTGTTAGCTAAAGACCTACAATTAGGCACCATAAACAAACTATGCACTAAACATTTGCAAAACGACCACCTTTTTTTAATTAAATTAAACTAAGGACTTCATATAAATATGGACAAATCAGTTTAGAGAAGCCAATTTTAATTATACAGTGTATATGATAAATTTATGTAGAAACCAATTTCATAACATAGCATCCTAAACAAAAAATATTTGAAGGAAGTGAACTGGGTTTGGTAAGTTAGGGCAGCTTATTAGTAGAGAGGAACAAACCAATCTATGGGCAAAGAACTTATATTAGGCTTCTCCTCACGACGAATAATTCACAATTTTAGGCCACAGGCATAAAGTGTAAAACAGTAAGTAATTTTTATAATACTTACTAACTCATAACGTAGTTAATGCAACGTTTTATTCATAGCTAAAATTCATAGGTAATGGATAATTTATATATGATAAAATAACCATAGATAATTTATAATTTATTTACAAATTTTTATTCGTATGAAATATTTCATATATAATTGAAATTTTTCTTGTAGTTCAGTTACTTCGTTGTCAACAACTGGACAAGATAATTTTGGAAGAGAAGAATGGGTAAAGGAAAGAAAACCTAATGCTAGGGTTTTACAGGTCATTTTTCAAATTTTTATTGAAACAAATATCAAAATCCAGGCCTTTTAAATTATTTAAATATTTTTAACAATAAGTTAATTGTGTTAGTGATGTAAATCAAACGTTAATGTCGTTATCTAAAAGTATAAAGACCATCTAGATACATTATTTATTATGATGAGGACCAAAAGCAATTTTTGGACAAAGTTCAGGAAAAAAAACATATTTAACCTTTATTTATTTTTATTCGAGGGTCAATTACAAACATTTTTGTCCGCAAAATTATGAAATATATTTTCTTCTTCTAACCCTTGGACAGTTCAGAAAAAATTTCATGGTTAAATCTTTCCATAAAGCATAGAAAGCAAATATGAGTATTTTTATTTTAAGCAAGAAAACTATTTTCTTAAACCTTTTGAAATTTCTAATTTTTTCTAATAAAAGTTCATCTTTTAAAATATGATAAAACGAGTACGTAGAAAACAATTTGTAACTTTACAAATGATAATTTGGCCATAAAGCACATGTGAGGTGATTAAAGTTTGAAGAGTTTGGGCATAATTTAAATTTGAATTTGAATTTGAATTTAAAATGGGTGGATGATGAGTTGAATTTGTTTTAATCATGGGGACCATCTTAATTATGTGTGTTAAAGTCTAACACCTTTTGAATAAATATTTATAATCGGCTATATCATTCTGCACCGTCTAGTTTACCACAGCTTTGGTTTTTTAATACAATTTGCTTTATCATACAAAAATTTCCAACTATTAGTTACCTTATATTTTTATTATCATTACTAGATCTCTTCCTAATGAAATTTTTTCTACGAATTTTTCACAAAATTTACAAGAAAGTCTAAAAGAAACTTATAATACAAAATCTTTATAAGAATATATTTTAAAAAATAATATGAAATGTGAAAATTTTGAGTAATATAAAGGCTGAAAAACTTATATGAAACAATACATAATTTTATATGAAAAGTGAAACTTAATGTATATTAATCTGAGTTTTATATATTAAATTATGACATATTTTTATATTAGTAAAATGATTGGAATTATATGAGTATTACCTCTCCTCTCTTCTAGATATATAAGATTGATAAGGTGGTAAAAATTGAAGGAAAGGAAAAATAGGTAGTTGGTTAAAATTCCTTACTAACAAAAACTAGTATACTAATAATTAATATTTAAAGATAAAAAAAGAAAAGTTAGTCTCTTAATTTTTCAATGTCATAAGTAGTGTTGTTAAAAAATTTGTTGTAGTCGTTGAAAAGTCAAAGAAAGAGGCTAGCATTTTAAGTCTTTCTCTTTTGAATAATGATGTATGGTGCGACTAAATCCTTAGTATCACTCTAACTTTTCTTTTGATCCCACATAATTACTCTTCTCCAACATTCGCTTTTCCTTGTTTTCTGTACTCTGTCACCCATTCAATTTTTTTTATCACAATGTCAAATTTCTATCTATTGTTTAGTCATAATTATGTTTTTAGTTAATTTGTATTTTATCAAATTTCTTATTTTCTTCCATGGATTGTAAAGTTTGGAATTCAGAATTATTTTTTATGATTTTTAAAATCAAGATAGAAATAATAAATTTTATATGAAAAAACTTTATTTTGTAATTGGATTTATAGGGTTATTTTCACTCAAACTTAAACTCATTCATTTTCCTCTTTTAAAATATTTAAATAAGAAACTTGAGTGTGATAAATTTGGACACACTTTAAATATTTTACATCTTTTAAAATTTAGAAGTAAATCTATCTTTTATTATTTTTTTTTCTTTTTAAATTCTCCTTGTCTTTTCATTTTTTTTTTTCATTTTTCACATATAAAATATATTTTTATAATAGAGTAATATTTTTTTTCATTTTATAAATTGAAAATTATATAAATTATAAAATTGAATTTTTTATCATTGTTTCGAATTTTGTATATACTTTCTCTTATTAAAAAAAATTTGTATGATATGATTATGATTTATTTTTTTATATTTTAATATTTAAATTAAATTTTAATTTGATATTAAATTATAAATTAGGTGAAATTATTGTTTAATATAAATTAAAATTATAATTATTTAAATTTAGATTGATATTTCTTTATATATAATGATATTTCGTTTAGATATAATAATATTTCGTTTCTTAATGTTTTAATTATATTTTTTTACAAATTTAATTTTAATCTTATTTTTACAATTTAATTGCCTTTAAATTATATAAAAATTATATATATATATGAATAAACCTAAATTTTATTCTATATTAAATTTCAGAAAATACTTCAAATATTTGATTTTATATGGACAAGAAAAATTAACCATGAATATATATAAGGAACTTTGTTTTTTAATAGAATCCTGGCGTACATGCACTGGCGGACGCACGTAGATTTCAGGGGTACAAATGCACCCCCTCACATCTAATAAATTATGTTTTTTTTATTTATTTAACTAATCTTTTTTCAAATATTTAAAACATATTGCCTATTATTCCCATTAAGATATTTAAATTGTCCCCACTAACTTAGGGTCCTAAATCGCCAGTGCATGATCCTAAATCGCCAGTGCATGAATCATGCAGGTGCAGAAGTAGTTTTATTGTTTTGGCTGGTTCTGTTTGAAGCAATATACCATATTCAAGTGTTGAGAGATAGATGGTGGAGTTATCAAGGATGACTTCTTCATGCTACTTTTCTTCCCGGAGGAAATAGTTTTTCTTGCTGACTTTCTTTCACTATCAGTCAAGGGAATGCAGTCTTTTTCTTCCTTCTTTCCTGTCTTGTCGTTGTCGTGTCGTTTTACTTTATATATATATATATATATATATATATATATATATATATATATATGAGTATCCACAGGTTTATTTATCAAATGGGGTATTTTTTGTGTGTATTTATTAATAAGGGTTAATTTGACCTTTTTTTTACTCTTCAGGGTCAAGTCGTGCTAGGTAGCACGACTTCATTTTATAGAAATCGTGCTACGTAGTACGACTTCAACATTTTCTGATTTTTTTTTTTTTTAAATTGAAGTCGTACTACGTAGCACGATTTCAGTTTTATTTGATTTTTTTATGTAAAAAACTGAAGTCGTACTACGTAGTACGACTTCAGTTTAAAATTTTTTTATTTATTTTTTATTTTTTTTAATGAAGTCGTACTATTATTTTTTTAATTATAATTATAATTTTTAAAATAAAGTCGTATTATGTAGTACAACATCTATAATGTATCTCTTTTAATTTATTTTCATTTTATTCTTCTAATTAATTACTTTTCAATTGCAATGTATTTCTTTTGGTTTATTTCATTTTCAATTAAACTATTTATCTCTACTCTCATCTTTTTGAATTTTTTACAATGATAAAATCAAAAAATTAAACCACTTCATTAAAAAAAAATAAAAACAAAATAAAAAAATTTTAAACTAAAGTCGTACTACGTAGTACGACTTCAACATTTCTGATTTTTTTTTTTTATAATTTTTTTTTTTTGTAAAAAACTGAAGTCGTACTACGACTTCTATAAAATGAAGTCGTGCTAAAAAAAAGTCAAATTAACCTTTATCGGTAAATACACACAAAAAATGACCCCTTTTGATAAATAAACCGTATCCACATTATTCGTATCTATGTAATTCACCTGTTGCTGCACATCTTGTGGTTTGTTGTATGGTTTTAATGCATTTTAGCAATTTCATTTTATTATTTGGAGATTCAAGACTGAGCTTCAATGACAAGAAAAAACGAGTAGAAAACAATCTCAAACTTTTAGTGCTTGGTTTGGCCAACAATGCTTGTGCCTTATTATATTCACCAAGAAAAGTTATATCTATAAAGTGGATTTATTAATCCAATAATATAAAATATTAATTTATCTTAATCGTTAAATTAAAAAAAATAATAGTAAAAATTAAAATAAATTTCTATATCAGTGAATAGTTATGAGAATAATAATAATGGTTATCATAAAAATAAAAATAAGTAACAGTTGAGATTATACTCCATTTAAGGCGTACACTTGTGCTTCTCTTTCATCCATATTTTTCTTTTACAGAGTTATTTGAAGTTAGAAACAAAATTTCACAATTTATAAAAAAATATTTTATTTTCAATTTTTAATTTTTTTTAGAAGTAGAGAAGCATGCAAGATACACCATTATTGTTTTTTTTTTAATCGCACATATATATTAATAAAAATTGGTACTAAAAGTACCAAAAACAATTACAAGATATAATTGAGTAAAAGTGTCCAGAAAACTAAATAGTTAACTAGATAATTATCTCTCTCCCTACTGAATAGTTATCAGATACTCACTAAGTAGATTATCCAACACATAAGGAACAAGACCAGAGATCCATACACCATTATGCAAAAGATCCAATAACCATTGAAACCTTAGACTTGACCCACAATCAGGAGTTCAGTTGAGTTAGGAAGAAAATTTCTTCTGCATCTACCTTCTTATTGCGAAACAACGCGTCATTCCTATGCTTCCACAAACTCCACACCACCCCAATCCACACCACCTTCCAATATATGTTAACCTTCTTGTGTTGGAAGTGCATGTAGTGTTATAACAAATGTTGCTTGAGAGTTTTAGTTCTACAAGTACTTATGCCAAACCA
This sequence comes from Macrotyloma uniflorum, assembly GCA_016859785.1. Taxonomy (NCBI): domain Eukaryota; kingdom Viridiplantae; phylum Streptophyta; class Magnoliopsida; order Fabales; family Fabaceae; genus Macrotyloma; species Macrotyloma uniflorum. Next base: position 68,173 of record BDMB01000112.1, read on the forward strand.
CTTATAACATTTGTTCCAAACCACATTAGCTATCTTGCACTCCAAAAATAAATGTGAGATTGATTCCTCCTCCTCACCACATAACCCGCAACTAGTCACAGCCACCTGCACTCCCCTACCCCTCAACTTATCCCTCGAAGCAATACCTTTTGATGCTGCTCTCCACACTAAATGTAATGCCTTAAGGATAGCTTTAATCTTCCAGAGTTCAATAAAAAAACTTTCAAAATCTCCTTGTAACTCATTCTAGATAATAGAATAAGCTGATTTAACACTGAACATTCCCTTGTCATCTTCCTTCCACCATTATTGTTGGTGAAATTTTGTAAATGTTTACATGATACGTGTAATATTTATCATCTTGATACAATTGATTCGTAAAATATCGGTTATCAAGTGCTGAGGAGGAATTCAAGTTGGTTCTTCATAACATATAACTTCTATAAATATGGAATTCAAGTTTGTTGTTCATAACATATAACTTCTATAAATATGTTATATGATATCAGAATCTTTGTGTTTTGTCATTCTTTATCTGCAATGTTTTCACACTGTTAGCATTGTAATTGACCGTCATGATAGTATGGTGCCAAAACAGGAATAAACAAAGAAAGAAAAGAAGCTGAGACAAAGAAAAACAGAAGAAAAATTAATAGTATATTATTCAAGTGAATAACGATGATATATATACAAGATTGGTAACCTAACAGAAACGAAAAATATAAAAACAGAAAGTAGCAAGAAACGACAATGACGATGAACAATGAAACGAAAACCAGTAAGAAAAATAAACTGTTTTTAACATATGAGGTTTTGAAAATTAAAAATTATTCGTAAATAAAAATTAATTATCAAGGGTCACAATTATACGTTGTAAACCTAATATAGCCTAATATAGTAACTGTGTAAATTACATCCAATCCTTGGACCCTGACTACCCTTTAACATCATAAAAAGGCCTTTTTCATATACTTGACATTGCAGTACGTGAGAGAGAGCATGATGGGATGGTTATAATGATTGATTAAATGTATATATCTTCCATCTACACCTTGTCGTCAACGCTGGTCTCTTCTTCATTTTGGTTTGAATATGTTGTTGGCAGATAGAAAATCATATAGATCGTTCTCACTACAAAACCATGCGTTACTGTAATATAACATAATTGTAAACGATGAATATATTTAGAAAAATATAAAAGATATATTTTTGCCACCTTTAAGAGATTAAAGAATAAAATTAAACTTTTTTATTTTTTAAGAGAAATGATGTCTTATTATAATATATTTATTTTTGTCTTAATATTCTAATATAGTATCAGAACAAGGTTCGTGATTAGAGTTGTGTAAGACAATAAAATTTGTCTTGATACTATTTGTCATTCAACCCATAAATTTTGTTCTGCTGTATAATTTGGTAATTCCTTTGGTAGTTTTTTTTTGTGGTTCCTTTTGTGGATTCCCTTTGATGATTCTTTTGGTAGTTCTCTTTAGTGATTCTCTTTGGGGGTTCTTTTTTGTGGTTCTCTTTGGAGGGTCTTTTTGGTAATTTCCTTTAGGGTTCCTTTTGGTGATTTCCTTTAAGAGTTCTTTTTGGTAGTTCCCTTTGGAGGTTCTTTTTGGTAGTTCTCTTTTGTTGGTTCTCATTGATAGTTCTCTTGGTGATTCTCTTATGTTTCTCTTGGTGTTTCTCTTGATGTTTCTCTTGGTATTTCTCTTGGGGGTTCTTGTTGGTGGTTCTCTTGGTGGTTTTCTTGGTAGTTCTCATAGCGCCAACGTCATTATTTTCTTGTTGACAAATTGTTACAGGTTGATTTACTAGCATCAATTTGAGGAGGATGTTAATGATAAATATTTTTTATTATTTTATTTTAAAAAATAAAACTGAAAAATAAAATCAAGTTTTATAAGAAATTATATTTTATTATAATATATTTATTTTTTTCTTAATATTCTACCAATAACGAGTCTTTTATCAAATTTCTTTCTATATTTTATCTGTTAAAAATAATCATCAGTCTGGGCAGGGATCATCACTTGTATCATTTGTTGAAGCTATGTTTTTTATCCCTAATTCCTTACCATATCTGTCACAGGTTGAAGACTTTTGGCCTTGGATTCATTTCGATTTAAATGGGAGGTTGTAGAGTTGAGTAGTATTGTGTGAATTTGTTTTCCACGTTGATTGAATAGAAGTGCTATAAAAAGACGCCATAATTGATTGAATAGGAGAGGATACAAACAAAGAAAAGCACTGTCATACTTAATAAATATTTCTAACAAACTAAAAATCTTAGAAGAGTCCTACAATAGTCTTTCTGGTTGTATGTTTTGTAAGAAAGTGTCCCGGTATCATAGTTCAATATGTATGTTATCCTTTTTTGGTGGTTGATGAGTAAGATTCGTCCTACTATATCCTATAACATGTTTTATGGTCTTTCAATCAAAATTAAAAAATGATGAGTTTGAGAGACAAGTTATAAACATAAGTAACAAATTTTTTTTCATTACAAAAATTTTGCCTCGAAATATATTTTTATTAATTTTTTTATGTTATAGGTTATGAGATGAAGTAACCATCAATATTAGCAAAACTATATACTATGAAGCTAGAGTTTGGACAAGTCATAGAATGTTTAGATGAAATTTCATTAAAAAAGTGAACTTAAGTTTATGATGGAAGAAAAAGATATAGTCATAAAGTGCATGAACTCTACTCTGAAAGGGTGTAGAACATTTGTCCCTAGTTAAAACCACTTTTGAAATGATTTGTAGAACAGGGATACAAAATAGAATGCATGTTATAAGAAGAACATAAGTACCCTAAAGACATTGTAGGCTTCCTAAGAGAAAATGAACAATGTACATGTATGTGTCATGACACAAGATAGAGTCGATAAAATCATAAATTTGATGTTCACGAGTTAGAAAATGACCAACTTGATTGAAGATCAACACACTATATTGTCAAATAAAATGACTGGTGATTTTGTTAGAGGGAGTTTCAAACGGTTAGACTATCTTATTCTCTCATATGATGATTTTTGTATGTTTTTCTTGTCACTTATAAATTGGGACAATTATTAATCCGTATAAGTTATAAAGCATTTTCAAAATTTATGAATTTCAATTTCACCATATTCATAATAAAAATAATTGATTTGTTTATATAGTTTCAAATTTTATTCCTAACTCAAGTACATTATGTAAATGTCATAATCTTATAAATGGATAATGATGATATAATATAAAATTAATAAAACTTTATTATTTATATTTAAATTTATTTGTTCATATATCTAATAAAAATTTAATTAATAAAATCTAATAAAATAATATAAATAGAAATTATTTTATATTAGATTTATTTTAAAAAAATAAAATAAAAAATTAATAAAATCCCAATTTTAAGTTGTGTAGCATAACTTTAGTGTAACAATTTGTTGTCCTAAAGTTTTTTTAGTATAATACGATTTCATATCATTAAGAATTATGCTAAAGTTATACTGTATAATCATAAAATATAATCATATAATGAAACATGATTTTTAATAAAAATAAAATAATTAAATCGTATTTTAAAGTACAAGTTTAATGTTGATACTGATTTATCTTAAAACTATCATTCCAAATAAAAGTTGTCAATATCTATAACTTTTTTATATTTAACCATTTTTATATAAATCATATATATATATATTTATATAACATAATTTGATTAATGTGTAAGGAATAAACAAAAATATATTTTACATTTCTAACGAAATAATAGTTTACTTATACATTATTAATAATTTTAAAATATCATAAAATATGAAACAAAAAAATATATATAATACTTCATTATCTAGATAAGGTTTATCACTTGAAAATAAAAAGTTTTTATAAAAATTATAACGAAATTTATTTTTTCTTTAAGTAAAACTTTAAGCTATTGTTTAGCTTTTACCAACATTACTATCTGCTACCGTTTTAAGATACGATCATCTCATTATCAACAAAATCATAAACACAAAATCATAGTTGTACTCAATCACATACATTTATCACACTCACTCATTCACATAGAACCTAACATTCTAGACAAACTCTTTCGAAAAATTATATGGAATTATTAACCTTTGAGGCTAACACCTGCTCATTCATACTGACTAGCAGGCCACAGACACAACTCCTTCAGAGTCTTTTTCATCTGAGGATTGATAATCCCTTCAGAGTCTTTTTCACCTCAAGATTACACATCTATCTTCATTCTAGCAACCACACATCAGGGTAACCCTTAAATATACATATCAAAGAACTAATAGTTTAATCCTCCTAGTGATAAGTACAGTAGAAATCTCCATCGGCTTCTCACAACATGGTACCCCTATCTACATGACTAAAATACCATTAGAAGTCTGGATATCCATCTGATATCTCTAGATTTTCATATGTACATTAAAGCTATCAAAATAATACTTTGTGGTAACTATCTGACTTACACACATAAAAAATAAACAACCGATCAAAAAATTATACAACATACAAAACTAATGTCATTATCATCAATCAATGTTATTTTCATTTTTTAATGGCTCCATGTCATCACAATTTCTTTGGCACCTCTACGATCATCACAATTCCTTGGCACCATTGTCATTACAATTTCTTGTGACATCAGTCACAATTCACAAACATAATTCACATCATCATTGTTATCACTCTTTGAAGACTGCACAATTCTGCACAAGTGTTCCAATGTTTTAATAATGATCAAGAATCAAGACAACAAAGGAAGATCAAGATATTCAAAAGATTCAATTGAGAAGCTCACACTACTAGAAAAAGGGGATTCAACGTCATACAACAACGTTGGTTGTAAATATAACCGACGTTGTTTTACACACGGTGGCAAAGTTGTAAATATAACTACATTTCTACGTCGGTTACAAATACAACCGTCGTCGAAAATATTACAACGTCGGTTATTTATTTAAACGACGTTGATAGTCTAAGTATCAACGTCATTTGGTATTATAACTGACGTTGTATATTAATTTAACGTCGTTTTATTTAATAACCGACGTTGATGATTATTATTTCAAAATTCCCAACAGCGCTATCTCTTTTATTTTGTTGCGCGCTTTTCATCGTTTCTCCCTTTCTCGCGAGTCCCTCTTCTACTACCACCAGCGCCACCAGCGCCACCACCGCCGCCAGTGGTTGTTTGGGTCTTCTCTGCTTGCTGCCGTCAAAGATATTCGTGGTTCGCCGCTTACTGGTAAGAGTTTAGCCCCTATCTCCCTCTCTCGCGATTTTTTTCTCTTTGTAGTGACTGCTCAATAAATTTTTTCCCTTTGGTAGTTTTTCAATTCCTGTTATGTGTAAACCACATTATCATAATGTTCCAAGATTAGTTAGAAAAAGGAAGGTACCAGGTTGTCAATCTGTTCTAAATGATTACAACACGCGCCCGCTCGACACCATTTACAGCAATTTCATCGACGCGCTCCCCGCGGTACTCTTCTTCTTTCGATTATGTTTCGATTCGAATTTCGAATCTTAAAGATTTGCTTTCGATTTGACGTCGTTTCGTTCTTTGTAGGTGAAATACTGTTCGGAGGATAACAAGCGCCTTATCCATTTCTCCACTTGCGAAGTGTACGAGAAAACAATTAGAGCCTTTCTCCCCAAAGATAGTCCTCTTCGTAAGGTAACCTTTCTTTTGTTCTTGTTTCTTTTTAGACCGTTCCAAATCTGTGCATTGTGCTTTTACGTTAATTTGGAATTTGTCGGTGATTTGGATTTCGTGATGTGTTGTGGTAATGGTTTTTTGCGTTCTATTTAGGTTGTTCTAAATGATTTATATCCTAAACTTTCAACGTCGGTTATTTAAATGACCGATGTTGAAAGTTAGGATATAACGTCGGTTGTTCCCTTAACCGACGTTAAATTTAACGACGTCTGATTCAACGACGTTACGTTAACCGACATTAAATGTCCAATATAACCGACGTAAAAAGGCCTTTTTCTAGTAGTGTCAAGAAAACTAAAGTTGAAAGCTCAAAGATTTACAAGACACACAAGATGAGAAGACTTTAGTTGGTAATTAGATGTGTCCTATGCCAAAGGGAGTGACTGATGTTGAAAGGTAATCATCACTCAGCTCAGAGATTTTCTCAAGAAAATTAATTTTAAAAATATAAAATTCGTACTGTAATAATCGATTATATGAAGAACATAATCGATTATATTTTCTGGAAATTTTTAAAAGAAGCTTTTGTCACTGGAATAATCAATCAGGTAATCGATTAAGTATTTGAAAACTGAAAAGCATTTGTCACTAGAATAATCGATTAAATATTTGAAACCTGAAAAGCAATTTCTCTCTGGAAAAATCGATTAGATAATCGATTATGTGTTAGAATTTAACACGGTAATAATCGATTATGTAGTCGATTAGGTTAAGCTGTTTTTGAAAAGTTCAAAGGAATTTTGCACGGTCATAATCGATTATGTGGAAATTTTTTTGAAAGTATTCGTTGCATAAAAATCTCCTAAAATAAAGGCTGATATGGATACATATTTTCTGAATGTTGGAGAATATGTGGAGAGAATAAAAATTGATTTCAAATTAAAAATTAAATAAAAAAAAATTAGTGAATTTTTGACTATTTATAAAACAAATCAAGATTTATCATATGCATTTTTTATGTACATCTTGAGCCACGAAAATTCACATTTGAAAGATAATATTTTCTGTGCTTATATTTTTCTGAGAAAATCTTGAGAAGATTTTGAGTTAAGCTGGTGCTACAGTTTGATATCTACACTCCAAGTGATATTGTTTTTTGTGTTCATCCTCTAAGGCTATTCAGAGGAGGTATTTGTCATTCCTTGTGTGATTCAAGGAAGTTGTTTTTATTCCTTGTGTGACTCAAGGAAGGTGTGGCAATCTCTTGTGGGTTACAAGAGATAGTGAGGCTCAATTTTTAATTTTTCTATTTTGCATGTTTCACTTGTATTAGTGGTTGTAAAAGTTTGATTAATTAAAGATAGTGAGAGTGTGTGATCATCTCAAGTTGAGGTGATTGGGAACTGGATGTAGGGTTAAGGATTTAACCCGAACCAGTATAAATATATGATGTTATTCTTCTCTTTCCTTTATCTTTTATTTTTTCCATTGCGTATTATATAATTTCTGCTTGACTAAATAAATCAAGAGGGACAAAATTTAAAAGAAAGCGATTAAAGTTTTAATTTTTATTATATCAATTCACCCCCCTCTTGATGCCACTTGATAACAATCACCAATCTTATTTCATAATCCATCACAAATTATATTACATAAATCTCAACAGTTCAACACAACTCAATTTCATGTTATATTTCACAAAGTTCATAATTATATATAATCCATAATTCAATACTCAATAAATTCCACATCACCATCCACTATATTGTAAAAGTATTTAACCTCAATAATTTATCACAATCTCATTTCTATAACATGAAATACCAAATCTCACAATTTGAAATCAACAATTCAATTATATAACATTTATCTCATCATTTCCATCATAATCCACATTTATCTCATCAATTTAATTTAGAACATAAATAGTTTCCCCAAAATAATATATTTTCACTCAAATAAAAATAATTTTAAAGCATTTCGCTCATCCTTACAACATGACCTTTAATCACTAAAAAATTCATATTTTATGTTATACACATTATTTTTGTATGAAACAAAAACCATTGATTAGTTAACATCCCGTGCTAAAACTTTAATGAAGGACAATTTTTCAAATTCGTAATAAAAATATTTCAAAAAAGGTTCATAATTTTCTAAAAAAAAATATTCCTAACAATTCGACCTTTAATTAAAAAAAAAATTAATCATGAGTTATACACATCCTTTTTATGTGAAATAAAAGTTATGAGTTAGATAACATTTAGGGTATAACTTTTATGAAGATCACTTTACGAAATTAAAAATAAAAATAAGTCAAAATAAGATCGCAATATTAGAGCGAAACTCAATTCATACTTTCACATCTAATAATCATATAATTTTTATCAATTTCACATAACACACATAATCATCCAATCAATCATGAATAATTTTGGTTAATTAATTTCCCTTACCTCCAAATCAAGTTTTTCCCAAATTGAGATAGATGAAAGATTCTTTATCTTATTCTAAAAGATCTTAATATAAAACTATTTATATTACTAAAGATCTAAAATAAACTTTTCTTTAATTTTCATCTTTATTTTTATACATTTTGATAAAAGTACTTTAAAAATTAAGGGAACATAAAATTTACTCAAAACAAAAAATTCTATTTAGATATGATTAACTTATTCTTCACATTCTTTTTCTTAATGTTCTCAGATTAAAGAGATAAGAATTGAAAAAGAATTTTTAAAAAAATTGAGAGAAATTAAAGAGAAAAAAAGATAAAATTTTCTAAAAATAATATAAAAAATGAGAAGACTAAAATTAAATAAATTATTTATAATCTCTTTTTTCTTTGTAATGAAATGAATTTAGATTTATTTAATGTTATACTTATTTATCTTAAAACTGTGATGTGAAGATAAAAGTTGTGAATTTCTATAATTTTTTTATATTTAACCATTTTCATAGCATTATCGTAAGAAAATCATATATATATATTTATATAACATAATTTTATTAATGCACTCTAATTTTAAAATAATACTTTAAAAAATATAATAATTGGGTTGAATACATGATAATTAAGAGAGGTGACACAATCATATTCCCTTGTGTAAGGGACAAAGAGTCTCTTGGTAAGGGTGCATTCACAGTGTGAATTTGACTATGCTTTATCATAGCCACTCCACTTTCACTTCTTAAACACTTATGGCCCATTTCTTTCCTTCTTTTGGCCGTTTGTTACCAAAGATATAATAATATACTTTATTTAATTACAAAAACCAACTGCACTTGCCCTCCACTATCACCTTCAGTATTCATCATTTTATATGCAAACTGCACAGTTATACTCTCATCTTAATGCATGTAAATAAAAAAGGTCCCACTGAAAATACATAAAGAAATTTTATGTATATATGTCTATATTGTCTACTTGCACATAATGAATGTGTATGCTTAAAATGTGTGGTGGTAATAAAGTAAATGATAGTTAAGTGAGGATATAAAGCAACTTTAGACTTTCGGGTATATCATATACCGTTAACATTACGAAATTCGACAAGAATATCTTCTTAAAAAAAGTAGTATAAAACAGACAAACAAAAATGGTGAAGATCCCTAAAATAAAAGCATACCCATTTAGGCTCGAGAGATATAAACCATAATATAATAATAGCAGGTCAATCATATTATTGACTTACTGTTGAAAATCAAATCCATACAAAAATAACTAAAAGTTGATAACAAATCGAAAACTAATTAAAATTAATTTTATTTTTTATTGTTTTAATATATTTTTTCCTTAAATCATATGTTTTGAATTAAATTTTAAATAAAAAATAAAAAATATTAAAATATTTAATATATTTAAATATAAAGTTATATTTTTAAAATTAAATAATAATTAATATATATATATATATACTTTATAAAATTTATATTTTTATTATATTATACCTAACAAAAATATATTTTATTATTATTTTTTGTCTATAATTTTTTACTTTCTTTTATCAATTTTTTAATTTGTCAATTTTTTTTTAACTTTCTCTTGTCAATTTCTATATCCACGTTGATTAATAATTTTTTTTTTCCTTCTATTTAAATTTTAAAAAATATTTTATATATGTTAAATAAAATAAATACAAAAAATTTATTAAAAAAATAGAAAATATAAACACATAGTTTACAATTACTAGTATTTATAATATATTTATAATTATAAAAGATTATAAAAATTTATATTATAATTTTTAAGTATTAAATTATAAATAAAATAATAATTATAAAAATAAAAATTATAAGATATTTTTATGTTTAATAATTTTTCATTATAAAATGTGTAATAATTTTTCTATAAAAAATATTTTATAACTTATTTAAAAAATATTTAAAAATTTTATAATAATAAAAATCATATAATCAATCTAAACCAAAATTTAAATATTAATTTAATTTGTTTTGAATTTTATATTAAATTAAAACTGAATCACTTTTCATTTTTATGTTTTGTTTAGTTGAATATTTAATAACAAATTAAATTGAACTAGGTCGAAAACACTTCTATCATTAAATATCATTATTGAGAATAAAAATAATGATACAAAATATTCTTAATTCTTTTATTTCAATTTTTTTTCTAATAACATAACATAATCTTATTTTATATATATATATATATATATATTAATTAGATGCATTATTTTATTACCTTAATATTAATTGTGAATTTCTCTTATAAGAAAATCAACATTCTTTCATAATATCATCACTACTAAAAAATTGTTAATTTATATCGGTTATTTTAGATTATTTACATCGGTTATAAAACCGTGTAAACAAGGTTGATGTAAATTTAAAAACAGATTTACATCGGTTGTTTAAATAACCGATATAAATTTGCTTCCAGATTTACATCGGTTATTTAAACAATCAATGTAAATCTAAAGCAAATTTACATCGGTTATTTAAACAACCGATGTAAATTTGCTTCATATTTACTGTAAATTTTCTTATTTATATCGGTTGTTCAAACAACCGATATAAATATTAAGCAAATTTACATCAGTTATTTAAACAATCGATGTAAATTGGCTGATAGCCATTTGAAACATCCAGTTCTCCATACATTTTGTGCAACCTGAACCTGTAACCCGTACAAGGGGATAATTTAGTTTAAAAATCACACTTCCAACTAAGGTTCACCCATCCTCTACTAGAAGCAATTTCTATAACTCTTATAGCCCCCCATAAATTCAACAAAAAAGAGCAAATTTCAACCCAAAAAGCAGATACACTGCTATCCCAAAATATCCCACTACAAGTTGCCTACAGTTTTACTATCAGAATTACATATCATCAGAGGCAACCGTGTAACAAGTATGATTCACAATGCCTTAGCAAGACGTACAGTGATTCCAATGCAGAAAGTGAAAGTTTTGGTTAAATATATGAAACCCTAGTAATGGGAGGAAGAGCAGTGTTAGCTGAGACACAACACGAGAGAGAGCAACTGATGGAGAGAGAGAGCGACTGATGGAAAGAGACCACAAAGGAGAGAGAGAGCACGAAAGAGAGAGCACGAAAGAGAGACCATCACTGATAGAAGAGAGACCGCGAAGGAGAGAGGACGAATGTGAAATGAGAGGACAGTGCGCGAAAGAGTTAGGTTAAGAAATACATTTACATCGGTATTTTGAAGAACCGATGTAAATATGCACATATTTACATCGGTCTTAAAAGAATCGATGTAAATATGCGATCAGTTTTTCTTTTATTTACAAAAATGCCACCGTGTTCATATTTACATCGGTTTATCTAATAACCGATGTAAATTTAACGATGTAAAATGTCAATTTTCTAGTAGTGCATAGAGGGCTAGATCCTCCTTAAAATCTTCCTCTACCTTCACATCTTTAGTATTTTCTTTCTTTTTCCCTTCTATCACACCATTTTTTACTTTAAAACCTCCTTCCATCTAACTTTTGTTGTCTCTAATACAAGAACCATATCTGTATCACTTTAAAAATGAAAAATGTCCGATACACAATTTGAAACTCTTCAAATTTCATGCATGCTCTTATCAAGTCCCCCATTATATCATCTTGCTAGAAAAAGACAATGAAAAAATGCATTATCTATCGCCCAGATTCATAGGTATTGTCAAACATTTGTAAGTTATTTAGTTTTATCTAATGATTTTTTATGACAAAATATGTAGGTAATTTACCTACAAATTTATCATCCATAACTAATGTCATATGTAGGTAATTTATCTACGAATTTAAATGAGTAGGTAAATTTATTATGAACCACAATCTACATATAAAATACTCATTGATTTTTTTCTGTAAGAAATTTACCTACTCATTCATATCCGTTGATCATAAATATTGTAGGTAATTTATATATATTATATTTCGTAGATAAATTACATACAAGTTTTAATTCATAGGTAATGCATATGCCAAATTTACCTATGGAATCAAATCCATAGTTAAATTTGTAGGTAAAATAAATATTTTTAACTTATCGATTTTATTTATTATTTAAAATTTAAACATCTTACCTAATCATGTTACTTATATAATTTTGATACGCAGGAAGTGAAAAATTCAAATATCAACAACAGTGTTTATAATACAAATTCAAATATCTAATAACATAATTCAAACATATAAAAATGTTTAATAAATCCATACAAGTATTCTTATTCATTGTCCTGATAAAATGTTACAAATTTTGTTTCAATGTCCTAATAATTTGAGCAATTTTCTTGTTTATTTTGTGGCTAGTCGTGAGAAGGTGATTGTAATTGATGTTACTCTTGTGGTAGTTGTAGTTGTTATTCTTGTTCGGAAGATTGTTATTGTTGTTGAAATACTTCTTGAGCATCAAGTGGAAGAAAACGAAGGACAACATAGATAAGTGTTTTTAATTGACAACTTAATCTTTCATTATCCTCCCTATAATTATGCACTTCTTTCTTTAACTATAATTATGCACAACTTAATCGGTCGTGATAAGACCCAAGGTCCTGTTTTTTATACATGGATGGCGCTGAGGTGAAAAAGACTGAGTTAGTCGATCGTGATAAGACCTGAGATCCTGTTTTTGATACATGGATGGCGCTGAGGTGAAAAAGACTCAGTTAGTCAGTCGTTATAAGACCCGTGGTCCATGTTTATACATCAGGTGCTAGCCTTAGATATTCGAGATCTATACAGTCTTTCGGAAGGCGTCAGTCTTGATTGTGAATGTGTTTGACATGTGTAAAGTTTTTGGTAGACCCTTACACTTGTATGAAATTTAATGCTTACAATTGAATGATTTTATAAATTTCATGTGATTTATCTTGTTATTTACATTAGTTTACCTTTTCTGTTTGTGTTTGTGGTTTTGTTGATACTACGATGATCGTGTCTTGACACGGGAGCAGATAGCAATGCAGGTGAAAGTTAAACAATAACTTCAAGTTTTGCTTAAAGAGGAATTAATTTTGTGCTGAAGAATAATTTTACAACTTACAATTTATTATGAGATTTTGTAAAGACTTTTTATTTTCAAGTGATAAACTTGAATAAAGTGAATATTCTATGTGTTTAGAAGTTTAATATTTTATGATGTTTTAAAATTATTAATAATTAATGGATAGATTTTTATTCCATTATAACAACAAAATAGGTATATTTTTGATATGTTAAATTAATGGTATCAGAGCATAAGTTCCTGTATAATAACCTTGGGTTGTGGGTCTGTGTGCTACGTTATGAGGCAATAAACTGTACACCCTTAGAGTGACCTAAGGTATTGGGTTTACCTTACTGGATGAGTATTTTAAAGAAGAAAATAAACTTGATAGAGTATTGAGGGTGCACACTCAAGACTCAGCCAAAGATTATTTTCCCTCTTATAATGTTAAAATTCTTATTGTTTGGTGAAAAGTTTGTGTTTCTTTCGTGATAGAAAACATAGAGTGTTGTTTGATTGTGGAGTAACATACTTGGTTGTGTCAAGTGCTTATGTTGATGTGATGGGTTTGCTTGTTATGTTTACTTACCATATATTTTTATGTGCACTTTGAGTTTTTGTGGAATATTTTTTATTACAAACTAAGTGATGAAACAGGGTTCGTTTTATCATAACTAATAACTAATTAAATAAATTTTAATTCTAATTTATTCTCATAAAATTGATTTATGAGATAAAATTTATATCTACTTAATATACTTTAATTTGATTATATTATTAAATTATGTAAAATATTTAACACACCTCTTTCATATTGAGATTTTTTTAATTCGAATATGATACAAGACATTTGTAAGAAACATTTATGAGTGGTTCGATGGAAGTCTGATAGGGATGACTTGATAGGCTCAATAATTTTATTAGGATAGACTCTAATATCATCATAGAAATAAATTTTAAACCTAACTTAATCTCATAAAATCAGGTTATGAGTAAGATTTATTCTAACTTGATATATTATAAAATAAAGAATATGAGTGTTATAAAATGGAGAGATACAAAGACACATTTAAAAATAGTTGTTAGCGTGTTTGATTTTTTTAGGGTATAGCATTTGTGTGTGTTTAAGGGTGGATAGTATTATTTAATAGTGAAAATTGAGTTGTAGTTGTTGAAAAAAAAAAAAAAAACTAGAATTTAAAGTGTCTTCTATGCTTTGAATAATGCAGGGACTAAAACCCATTATCACTCTAATTTTTCTACTAGAACACACACAATTGCTCTTCGTTCACATTCCTTTTTCTTGCTTTTGTCTAATTTTTCTTTATACAAGCTAACATACTAATAATTAGTATCAAGTTATGGTATCCGAAGTCAGTTAGTATTTAATAGATCACTAATAATTTACTATATATTAAAATATCATAAAAATAAGAAAAAAAATTAATGAGAATTAATGAGAAGAAAAAAATCAACTAAACTTAAATTTATTTCACTACTAGAAAAATAAAGATTTAAATCAGTTCTTAAAGGTTATTTACATCGGTTCTGGAACCGATGTAAATAAGGCCGATGTAAATTTGTTTTTAATTTTACATCGGTTCTAAAATAACTGATGTAAATCTGGCAACAAATTTACATCAGTTATTTTAGAACCGAAATCTGGCACCAAACTCTAAAATAACCCCGCGCATAGCAGTCCCTATTTCCCATAATTGTTGAACTGTCGCTTCGTCTTCTCCACCGTCGTCTTTATCGCTAGGGCTGGGGCGCTTTTCGGCTCGTACAGATCCTAAGAAAGCAACAAAATAGAGATGACGTTGAGCACCCAACAAAAAAGAAAAAAAAACCTACCATGAATACAAGAGAGACGAAGATAGAGGGCAGAAGCAAGATTTTTGTAAAAGAAATCAATAAAGCATTACAAGAAGAAGCCAACACACTACCATCAAGAACCAAGAACGCCAAAGAAATCTAAGTGTCATATTTGATCACAAACCCCCTTATCAAACAAGATCCCAAGAGGCAGCAAAATAGAGATGGTGTTGAGCACCCAACGAAGAAGAAAAAAAACCTACCATGGAGGAGAAAGAACACGAAACAGAGAGCACCACTGATGGAAGAGCAGTGTTACCTGAGAGCGAGAGAGTTCGAATGTGAAATGAGAGGATAGTGCGCGAAAGAGATAAGTTAATAAGCACATTTACATCGGTTCTTGTAAGAACTGATGTAAATATGTTTATATTTACATCGGTTCTTAAGAACCGATGTAAATATTCAAAAAATTTACATCGGTTATTAAAAGAACCGATGTAAATATGAACATATTTACATCGGTCTTCATACAACCGATGTAAATATTTGCATATTTACATCGGTTCTTTTAGGAACTGATGTAAATATGCGATCAACATCTCTTTTATTTACAAAAATGCCATCGTGTTTCATATTTATATCAGTTTACCTAATAGCCGATGTAAATTTGACGATGTAAAATAATAATTTTCTAGTAGTGTTTTTAAAAAGTTATAACTAATATAGTAAGAATATGATACTACCAAACAAAAGTTTGTCTATTTTCTAAACCTATATTTATCAACCTTAAAAATATGTGAAATCACAAAATGAATAGACGGATAGCTTTGTGTAACTATTAATTAATACTTTTTCGAGTTTTGATTTTCTAAATTTTTGTTTTCATGTATTGTAAGAGTTATTATCATTTTTTATTTTGTCTTAGCCATATAGCTGAATGTTTATGGATACACTAAACATTTCTGGTACTAAAACTATCCATTTTCTGCTTTAAAAAGGACAATAGAGATACTATTAAATTACTTTGTCTGCTTTGTCAAACATAAAATTGATCTTCTTTCACACGGTAGTTTCGTCATATTTTTTTATCATAACTCACAAATAATTTTTTTTATCATAATAACTCCGTCATATTTTTAATATTATATATATTTTTTTTTCTAAAACTTAAAAATAAATTAAAATTTTAAATATAATTTATGTTTATAAAACTGATTTAAAAAGGTAATTTCTAACCCAGTTTTTTCATGTCAAGACGTTTTAACTTAAAGATAAATCTAGACATAGATGATTCAACAACAATTCAATAATAAGTGGTTTAATAAGTTTAATAAACTTGTTAACATTAACTCTGATATTATAATAAAAATAAATTTTAAATCTAATTTATCCTAATAAAATCGATAATAAAATCGGTTTAAGTAAAATTTTTAATATATTTTATATATATTAATTTGATTTAAAATTTAATTCTTTAACCTTGAAGTTAAAAAAAAAAAAATTATAAGATGCAAAGATGTGAATGATCTTTCATCTATATATAGGTGGAGAACCATATGTAGGAATGGTGCAAATAGCAGCTCGGAGAAAGCCCTTCCACCAGTTGTCACGCTATGGGGAACCTTTTCTCTTGCTTTGGTCGATCTAATAATAACGGCGGACGTAGCTCACCAAACTCCCAGCCAAAGCTAGTCTCTGGAACCCATGGATCCTTCAACATCAACGGAGAGGGGTCCATGAGTTTCGACAAAGCCAAGATTAATAGCGGGGGAAGTATCCGAAACACCAATAAATGAGGTAAGAAGCAGATCCTTAGTGTTTTAACAATAAAATTTATGTATAAATGAATTAATACTTACGCGCCATATTAGAATTAGCTTATATATGAACAATGACTTTTTGGTTTTTTGGGAGTTGGAGTGAAATGAGCCTCTTGTAATGAATAAGTATGACGAACTTTGTTTTTGAATAAAACATTGGTGTATGTGAATCATGCAGGCACTGATGTAGCTTTATTGTTTCGTCTGCAACTGTTTCAAGCAATATTCCATGTTCAAGTGTTAAGAAATAGATGGTGGAGTTACCAAGGATGACTTCTAAAATGCTACTTTTCTTCTTGGAGGAGAAATAGGTTTTGTTGCTGACTTGGGTCAATATCAGTTAAGGGAGTGCAGTGTTTTTGTTCCTTCGTTCCTGTGTTTGCATGTGGTTTGAATAGGAACGATCTTTTAATTTTTATTTTGTTTTTCTGGGAGGAGTGAAGATGGTTTTGTTTGTGTAAGTGTTGGATTATTGAATATATGTTTGAGTATCCATGTTATTATTGTGACTCACTTGTTGCTGCACATCTTCTGGTTTGTTCTATGGTTTTAGTGCAATTTAGCAAGAAACTGCTTATCATAATATGATTATTATTTTAAAATTTAAATAATTCCATTTCATTCTTCCTTAGATTCAGGACTGAGCTTCAGTGACCACAAAAACGAGTAAAAGCAATCTCAAACTTTAATGATTGATTTGGCCAATAATAATGCTCATGATGATACCCTTATTATATTCATGTTACTTGACTTATATTGACTTAGAAAAGTTATATATATATATATAAAAGCACTCAACACCTTTTTATTTAGATTATTTTTTTTCAACATATTAATTATAAAATTCTACCCAATTTTAATTTATTATTTTTTAATATATAAAATTATACTCAGAAAAAATATTAATTACAAAAATATAAAAACTTATAGTTTTTCTCTCTTTTATGTTATGTTTTTTTTTAATATTTTGTTTGCATTGAAGAGTAGAAAGTAATCCAGTGAAAAGGAAAATGAAAAAGAGAATAAAGTGAAATATGAGATTGTTAAATTAAAAAAAAAAGAGAGGAAGGAAATAATAAATAAATTAAAAATTTATAACTAATTTGATTAATTTAAGAAAATAAAAATATATAATATAATAAATAATGTCCATGTTTAAAATTAAATATTATTAAAAAAATAATATAAGTATATTCTTTTAAAATTTTAAAAATTATTTAAAAATTATTTTAAATCACTTATAAAATACATAAAATTAATGAAAAATACATAAATTATTTATAATTATTTTTGTCATATGAATTTGTTAAAATATAATAAAAATAAAATAAAGAAATTAATAAAAACTATAAATTAAAATACTCACATTAGTTCACATAATAAACATACAAAATTATTAAAAATAATTTTCTTAAACCTATGGTCACCAAAGATTAATAAAAGAAATAAAATACGTGGATATATAACATTTTTATACATGTTTAATGAAGATTCTCAAGTTTAAGTTTTCCTTCTTTTTTTTTTTATTTCTTCATTTAAATATTGTCTTTGATCATGTTGAAAGTTGATTTTTCATTAGAAATCAAGTTGCTTAAATATATTATTGATATCTCTCAACTTAGTAGTAAGTGAAGCAACAACAATGTAAATAATTCATTATTTAACAATTTCTATTGTGATTAATTGATTTATCATATTCTGAAAATTACTAAATTGTTCTACCACCAAGAAATCATTTTTTATTTCAAATTTATCAACTTCCTGATCAAGAATCCCTTGTTTAAGAAATATTTAGACTCACAACTTACTTAATCTCTTTCATAATTTATAAACTAGAGTCTCATTTGATACATGATATTACATAAATTGATCTGTCTATAATCATATCACACCAATGATTTTTCTATTTAACTTCTTCCAATCTTCCTTAAATTTATTTATTGATTTAATATCTTTTTTCCTCGATAAAATCATACATATTTTTGAAAAATAACAAAAACTAAAAGTCCTAATCAGAATTCTAATACTAGTTGTTAAGAATATCACAAAATAATAATAAGCATAAGCAAACTTAAATATTTTTTCCATTTTATTTTATAAATTGTAATAAGTTATAAAAATATATCAAATAATAAATAATAATAGAAAAAAATAATGGGATGATCAAAATATAAAAAGAAAATTAATAAGCACTAAATTTTAACATAGGAAAATCCTCAATGGGAATGGGAAGAAAAAATTTACAAGACCTAATCTGATAAAAAAATTGACTAATAAATACACTACAAATCTTCTTAAAGTCTAATTAATATTTTAATTAAAAAATAAATAATGTAGAAAATATAAAAAATTGATCTTAAACTATTTCTTCATTGATTAATTATTTCATAATTTTTTTCAATAATTTCTTCCTCTTCATTAAGTATACAAAAAGTAATTATCCTTTTGAGCGGTAGCAAACTTCAACACAAACACTTCATAGAGATTACCTAATCTAATCGCAATTGTTTTCTTTGAGATTTGGTTTTGAATCACACAACAAGTTTAATCATAATACATCTTTCAAAACAACATTTTTGAGTCCCCAATTGTTTCTACTAGTATTGAATTGCACATAGGTTATGATACTAAATGGGTTTTCCACTTTTCAGATCCTTTCCAAAAGAGGTAATATGTGTCCCATGATTCGAAGCACCACCATCTAACACCTATTCTATTTTCCTATGATTACCAGCCATTCATTCGTGAGACTCTCCTTGTGAATTTCATGCAAGGCTCGACCAACTATCACTATTTTCCATGGACTCATTCTACTCCAATACCATAGTGGAAATTGTTGCTTTTATTCACCCAATGAATAAGTCGTACATATATCTCTATATATAGTTATTACAAGAATTCATATTATATAATCATACATATTCATTAAACATTGAAATTATTAAAACAATTAGTTTCTATAATAACCAAATTTATCTTTATTCAAAGGTAACATACCATTGAAACAAATTAAATTTAAATTTAAAATATATTATATACCTTATTTTTTCATTATATTAAACTTGAAAGTTATTATGAATAAATTGAGAGCAAGTTAAAAGTTAAGTAGATATGAAATCAATCAATAGTAAATTCTACAATAAAATTCTAATTCTTTTCTATTTTTCTATCTCTTTTCATGTTAAATATAAAATAAAAAATATTTATGATAATAATTTGATTATATAATTTTAAATTCTATCTAAAAGTATTTAAGAATTTGAAAATTTTTATATTTTCTTCTTTCTTAAATATGTTTCCCTTTTGTATATTTTTATTTTGACTTTATCTCTGTAAGAAAATTTTTGATTGGGTTTTGGCAAACATGTTATTAGCTTTTGACAGAGGTTGAAAAAACTCGACTCAACGTAATTTGGATAATCTAGACCCGACACAAATAAGTTTATTTTAACTTGAACAAGTCCAACCCAACCTAGTCCAACTGACCTAATTCGCCTCATCTTGACTTAAGTCAATTTGCCTTGGCCCCACCCAACTCGACTTTTGTATAAGCCTAGTCTGATTCGAACAAAATTGATTTATCACAACCAAACTTAATTTAATCTGGACTAACTTAACTCGTCATGACTTGACTTGACCTAACTCGACTTATATAAACTCGACCTAGGTAGTTCAACCTAGCCTAATATGAACTAATCTGGTGTAACTAAATCCAACTTGCCTGACCCAACCCACCTTATCTTAGATAAGCGTAGCCTAACTCGAATAATTCTTACCTAGCCTGACCAAGAGTAATTTGGCCATGCTCGACCATGATTGACGTGAACAAGTCTAACCCATTTTGATCTATTTTGACTCGGTCTAACTTGGCTTAAGCTAGTCTAAAACAACTTGTGTTGAGTTGACCCAACTTAATTTTAGTTCTATATAGGATATAAAGAAACACTTCATCTCATAATTAATCAATAATATGATAAAAAAAGAATTAAATATCTTATATTTAAATTTTGGTTTTAGATAGTAAAAAATAATCAACTTGAAAAATAAACTTCCTTTTTATATTTACTCTTAAAAGGACAATTACATATTGATATTTTGTCTAAATTAGAAGTTAAGTTTTCCTTTTTTTTTTTTTTCAAGAAATAAGAAAGAACTACAATGACCAAAGGAAAACCTTCGCAGAGGCTCTTCACCATGCTTGTAATATCCCTTTTAGTCAAATTTCCTACCCTCGTAGAAAAGGAGACATTGTTGTTATCAAAATCGTAGAAGAGGAGTACAAAGTGAGTTTGAAGTATTGCAAAAAATCATCAAAAACTATGTTCTACTTTTAGTTTGCCACTACTAGAAAATTACAAATTTACATCGTTAAATTTATATCGGTTATTAAATAAATCGATGTAAATATGAACACGGTGACATTTTTGTAAATAAAAGAAAAACTGATCGCATATTTACATCGATTCTTTTAGGACCGATGTAAATATGTCAGTTTTTCAAAGAACCGATGTAAATGCGTTTCATATCCTTAACTCAAAATCCGCACTAAGTCCTCTCATTTCACATTCGTCCTCTTTGTGGTCTCTCAAGCCGCGGCGAACAAAGTGAGTCTCTTTCTCCTCCGCCTCCATTAAACCCTATCTTCCACCTTCAATACACTTACTTTCCCTCAAAATTGAAGGTAAATAGCATTATGAATTATTTCTGTTGTTTTAGGTTAATATGTTGATCTCTTCCATGGGATATGGGTTTACATGGCGGGTCGAGGAATAGGCCTTGGAAACAGCAAGTCTTTCTCCTTTCTTTTCGTTTGTTTCTTCCACATGACTACTCGAGGGTTCCAAAAAGGGTAGTGTGAGGCTAGCAAATGTCGTCTTGCAATATTCTGTTGTGTTTGTGTTTGTGGTAGAGAAGTATATTTCAGGAAAATGGTTAACAGGTATGAGTGAGTACATATTTAAGCATTTGTTTGATTTTGTACTTTTGATTTTGTACTTTTAATTTTGTACCTTAAGCAAATTTATTGTAAGTTGCAGAGAATGTGGACTCGGAAAAAGATTTTTATTCGTTTAAGATACTGAGTTACAATATTTGGTTCTGGGAAGATTTGGAGTTGCACAAGAGGATGAAGACTATTGGTGATCTTGTTCAGTTGCATTCCCCTGATTTTGTCTGCTTCCAGGTTTCAGTATTTGTATTCGTAGCTTTTTTTCTTATTTGATAGAATTTTGAATTTTGATCGTTTTGTGTAATTTGAATTTCAAATTTACATCGGTTGTTTAAATAACCGATGTAAATTTGCTGCCCACATTTACATCGGCTTTATTTACATCGGAACCGATGTAAATAACCTATTTTAACCGATGTAAATTTGCATTTTTCTAGTAGTGTGCTTTGGAAACCTCTTGGACAATGGAAAGTTTTTATTCATGGTAAGGCTTTTTAAAATTTGATTTTTCTTCCTTAGAATATATATAGGTTCTTGGAATCCATACCCTGGAGCTCTATGTTTATTCATTTGGACTCTTGATTTTATCCCCTCAATAGTTAAAATTACAAAAACTCATTGTCTCTAAATCATTGTACTAAAGGAAGCATTAAGGGTCTATATTCAAGAGCGATGATAAACATTGATATGCTTCAACCCCTACTAGAATAGATCCTTGTTGAATGGGAAAGGTATTTTTTTATATATATAGGAATTTATTATGAAAGGCTTTTGGCATTTTGAAATCATTGTAAAATGATTCCTCATTCCATAAAAAAAAAAATATCATAATGTAAATCATTATAACCCTCCAACCAAGAAATATGATGGCTCATTTACCACAACGCAACAAAGTACAGGCAAAAATTATCTACTTGGTTAAAGACATGCAAAAAATATTTTGTAAGTCTTCAAAGTTCCAAGATTTAACTTTTTTTCATCACAGATAAATCTTACATTGTAGGATCACAAGGAAGAAGAAGGTTCAAAGGCCAATTCTATTCTACAATTTTGTAAAGTAGAAGAAAAAAATATTACCAAGTTTGCTTTGTAGTCTCGTGAAGCAGAAGAAAAAGATATTAAAAGTAAGTTATTCCCAATGACGAAAAAAAAAATAGTTAAGGGTGATTTGCATGGTTTGCATAGTTTATTTGATAATTTGATAGTGAGTTCAAATACTAAAAATTAAAAAAATCTCAAGTTAGACTTTTGGAAAACCCTAGAATCCTTTAGAGCAAATAGGTTTGGATTCCCCATTTGTATCTCTCCTTCTAAAAAAATTTCGAGTCTATGAAACGACTATCAATCCTTGGTGGATGCTTCTATAGATCAAGAATCAATTTATTTCATGCCAAATAAATTGTGTAATCAAGAGGGTCATATTTTAGGAGGGTTCCTTAAATGAAATTAATAATGTTGTTAAAAAATACATTTGTGTTGTTTCCAAGATGTAGAGTGATATGGTGGACAGAAAAGGAAAAAGAAGAATTTGCAAATTAAACCTATGGAAGGTTTAAAGGTTTTTAACAAAATTCTATCCAATTCTTAGAAGAAAAATCTTAGAAACAAAAATTCAAAAATTTTAGGTGAGGTTCGTGCAAAGCAACGTGGTTGCTTTGCACAAACAATTCAAGGATGAGTACACTTTTCCTCGGATATTAGAGGCATAACCAACAAGGAATCAAGAACATGGTTGTCTCATTTTGTTAAAGAAAACAAAACCAAGCATCATTATTCTTGTGAAATTGTGGACGATGAGTGACAATTTTTGTTATGATTTTCTATCTTCCTTGGGCTCGAAAATGTTTGCCACAAACATAAAATTTAAAAATAGCCAAAATGTGACACCTCTCTTTATCATAATCGACTGAGCAAACGGTGTTTTTTTTTTTTTTTTATCTATATTAATAATAAACTCTTATATTATGCCCCATATATGGTGCTACAAATTACATTCAAAAGAGATATTATTATACACCCTTTTATCCTAAAATATTTTTATTAATTAAATAATAAAAATATAAAAAATGAAAGATAAAAATATTTATATATATTATTTCTCTAAATAAAATTTATAAAAATAAAAAAAATAAAGATTCAAAATTAAATATTCTTAGACACTAAAATAATATTTATAAATTATTAATAATAAAACCATAATAAACTTCAAAATAAATTCTTGCAAATAAAAATAAATAATCTTTATGTCCCGATGCACACCTAATCAGAACATCCCACAAAATAAAGATATAGGAAGTTTAAGCTTCATCACCTAACTCCTCTCCATCTTCATCAAATACAAGTTCACTTGTAAGAGCATTCAACCCAAACGAAAACACTACAACACAAATAAAAGAGTGAGAAACATATCTCACATATATTATAGACACGTATAAGAAAAATAAACAAAATTAAACATACACAAACATCACAAGTACCAGTACATACTCAATCACAACTCCATTAACTCAAATGCATTAATACTCTTATCTCTAAATGCATGTGGTACCAACACACAAAATACGCATACGAGTAGTTTAGGAATACATGAACCGGATCATAAAGATCCTCATAATCCACTCTCAACTAGAATAAGTCTAATAGGAGCTAGTCAAGATAGTATAGTTATTTGTGGTTGTCCCTTATCCCACTCTTAGATAAGAGGTTTCCTACTCTAAAATTCTCAAGATCAAAGTAGAAGACCATAGAGACTCTCTTTCATAAATCGCATCTACTTTCAAGAAAGTATGAATGAATGAAACATATACACTACTAAGCCTTTGCTTAAACTTCCCAAATGACCAAACATAACTTGGATTTCGCTCTACTAAGCCAAAACTTAGACTTTTCAAAAAACAGGTAAATTGCAAGGCCATCAAAAACTCATATTAAAAGTACATAGAAAAACAACACCAATTATCGTAACATCTCATCATATCATAATTTACTATCACACATATTAAATATATCTCTTTTACACATTTATACATATAAGATTTACAAATAGAAAAATATTATTAAATCTCTTTTTCACTTTCTTTTATTCTTCTATAATATTTCTTAATTGTAAAATCGATATTTAATGTTATACTTATTCAATTAGTTTTGTTCTTATTTTATTTTAAAGTTAAAACAATTATCTATAATTTTTATTTAGACATCAAGATTTAATTTAATTGTTTACTATGTCTAAATTAAGAAAAAAAAACTTTTATTCTCATCCTGACAATATGACCTTTAATCACTAAAAAAAAATCATATATTGAGTTATATAAAATACTTTTGCATGACACTAACACCATTAATTAGCTAAAATCTAGAGTTATAATTTTGATAAAGACCACCTTTCCAAATTCATAATGAGAATATGCCAGAATTGGATCATATTCTTGAAACAAAATAATCTAACCCAATCTAATATAATTTCAGATATATCTAAATGATGGATTTAAACTCAAATCCTAGTGAGAATAATTTTCATAAATAGGATATAAAGATTATAAAAGAAATATAAATACATAATAAATTAATAATTAAATCATAACTCATCAAAATCATTATATTAACAAAATCTTATCGAGAGTTTATGGTTGTCTCACAATAAATGTTCTACATTTTATTTTTAAGTATAAACAAAATATTATTGAGGCTTAGGGGTTGTCTCTTTTCCCAAATTTTTTAGAAACACTCATACATGAGACATTCTTCACTCTCTCGTTTTAAAACATAGAATGAAAATAGAGAAAACCTAATACTTATTTATTTATGTAGAGTTTGACTTTCAAAGATCAAGTCCAACTTACTACTAATATTATCTTTTTAACTTTTATTTTTTATCTCTTATCTTTTTAACTTTTATCACTTTAACTATTATCTTTATTTAAAACCTAACATTATTTTTTTTCTAATGATTTAACATTATCTTTACCCTAACTATCTAGCTTTATTTTTTTATTTTATTTATAAAATATTTTAATTAAAATAAATAAATAGATTATATTTTTTTATTTTAAAAATATACGACATTACAATTCTCCCCCTCTTACATAAAATTTATCCCCAAATCTATCGGTATTGGATAATTCAAGATAAATCTTCTTTATCTTGCTCTCAAGCATTCAAGTAACATTCTCAAAAGTAATTTTTCCTATACTTGAAGATTGTGTGACTCAATCACATGCAATAGATGGTAGATATAATTACGAAGTTGAGACAAATGAAAGACATCATGAAAATTCAACAAATTAGGAAATAAAGCAAATTGGTAAGTCACTTTACCGACTCATTTTAGGATTTATAAGAATCCATGAAACAAGACATGTTTTTTGGACTTTGTGGCTTCATCAAACGTAGTCCATGGAGTAATTCATAAGAATACATAATTCGCCTCTTTAAATTCTAAACATTTCCTCATTTTCTCGTCATAACTCTTTCATCTATTCTGGGTTGCTCTCACTCTCTCTTGGACCATCTTAACATTCTTTGTAGTCTATTTTACTATATCATGACGTAAAATAAGATTCTCACCGGATTCATACCAACACAAGGGTGTCTTACACCTCTTCCAATACAATGATTCATAAGGTTATCATCGATGAACACTACTAAAGGCATAAACTATCCTAATTACCCTTTTACTCTAACACATAAGCTCTCAACAAATCTTTTAATAATTAGATGATTATTGGCTATCTAAGGGTGATAAATTAAACTCAACCTAAACTTGGTTTCTAAGGCTTTATGTATACCCCCCAAATCTAAAGGTATCTGTATCAAAGACTATGATAGAGGGTATGCCATATAATCTAACAATTTTCTCCATGTAGAGATTTGTCAATCTTTCCATAGAGTACCTAATATTGATTAGAATAAAGTGAACAAATGTGATCAGTTTTATCCATTATAACACAAATGAAATCAAAGATCTTCATAGTTTTAGGTAACCCAAACAAAAATTTCATTGAAACACAATCCTAGTTCTACTCAAGTACACTCGATGGTAACAATAGAATTGAAAGTTTTTTATGTTCTATCTTAGATTTGTTATCACTCTTTGAAGACTGCACAATTCTGCACAAGTGTTCCAATGTTTTAATAATGATCAAGAATCAGGACAACAAAGGAAGATCAAGATATTCAAAAGAAATTCAATTGAGAAGCTCAAGAAAACTAAAGTTGGAAGCTCAAAGATTTACAAGACACACAAGGTGAGAAGACTTTAGTTGGTAATTAGATGTGTCCTATGCCAAAGCCAGTGATTGATGTTGAAAGGTAATCATCACTCAGCTTAGAGATTTTCTCAAAAAAATTAATTTTAAAAATATAAACTAATTTTCCTGCTGAAATAATCGATTATATGAAGAACATAATCAATTATGTTTTCTGGAATTTTTTAAAAGAAGCCTTTTTCACTGGAATAATCGATTAGGTAATCGATTGAGTTATTTGAAATCTGAAATGCAATTTTATCTGGAATAATCGATTATGTGAAAGAATTTTTGAATATTTTCAAAAAGTATTTGTTACATAAAAGTCCCCTAAAATAAAGGCTGATCTGGATACATATTTTTTGGAGATTATCTGGAGAGAATAAAAACTAATTTTAAATTAAAAATTAAATAAAAATTAGTGAATTTTTGGCTATTTATAAAGTAGATCAAGATTTATCAAATACACGTCTTCTTTACATCTTGAGCCACGAAAATTCACATTTGAAAAAGAATATCTTCCGTGCTTATATTTTTCTGAGAAAGTCTTGAGAAGATTCTGAGTTAAGCTGGTACTACAGTTTGATATCTATACTCCAGGTGATATTGTTTTTGTGTTCATCCTCTGAGGCTGTTCAGAGGAGGTGTTTGTCATTCCTTGTGTGATTCAAGGAAGGTATTTTCATTCCTTGTGTGACTCAAGGAAGGTGTGGCAATCTCTTGTCGGTTACAAGAGATAGTGTTTCTATTTTGCATGTTTCACTTGTATTAGTGGTTGTAAAACTCTGATTAATTAAAGATAGTGAGAGTGTGTGATCATCTCAAGTTGAGGTGATTGAGAACTGGATGTAGGGTTAAGGATTTAACCTGAACCAGTATAAATCTCTGGTGTTATCTTTCTCTTTCCTTTATCTTTTATTTTTCTGTTGCTTATTCTATAAATTCTGTTTGACTAAATAAATCAAGAGGGATAAAATAAAAGAAAACGATTAAAGTTTTAATTTATTTATTTTTCATCAATTCACTTCCCCTCCCCCCCCCTCCTTCCCCCTTGATGCCACTTGATAACAAGAATTTTAGCAAATTAAAAAGCACATACAAAAATAATTATTTCCTTTTTCACATTAGGATACCAAACATTTTCTTAAGCCCTCAATACATCTCTCCATACTAGTGTGAGAACTAAGTTTTCTCATATGACCTTCCCCCAAAATTAACTTCTTAAGTTTAAGAATACTAAGCACATAATTCTATCCTTAATCCTTAACACTCCATTAACTCCTACACTAAAATCACTCACACTTCTCTATTATATTGATCTCACTCTAATCATCTCCCCTCACTCATATTTAACTCTTTATTATCAAATAGACACCTAAGAATCTTCTAATCACCAAAAACCTCAAATATATAACCATATAAGTAATGCCTCCATATTTTTAGGGTAACAACTATCGTTGCTAACTTAAGAACATGTTTGGGGTAATTTCTCTCATATGTTTTCAACTGCCTAGAAACATAAACTATAACTTTATCTTCTTCCATTAACACTCCATGTAGGCTAGTTCATAGTATACAGGATACTACGAAGAGTCTACTAAGGTCAAACAAGATTAAAATAGGTTCACTAGTTAATTTCTTCTTAAGACTTTGAAAGTTACTCTCACTTTCTATTCCAACAAAAACTTGAACTTTACTTAAGAGCCTAATAGCTTAAGTACCACGAAGATAGTGACTCCACCCATTTGACCCCTGTTATAGAACAATTGATGCACCTAATAATATGACTAAATTTGGTCATAAAATAATTAGAAAAATCATGGTTGAACATCTTATATAGACATAGTTGGTGCAATCATATGTTCCCAACAAATTAGCTTCATTAAAGGTAGAGATATGGAGGATAGTATTAGCATAGTCTAAAAAGTTATTAATCTTCTAGACCAATGTGTTTATGGTGGTAATGTTGTTATAAATTTTGACCTTCACAAAGCTTTTGATACTCTAGATGGGATGTTTAAGTTATCTACTCTTAAAGATTTTGGTGTTAACTCTATTTTTTGCCCTTGGATTAACACTTTCTTACAATCTTAGGTAGAATTTCCTTTTCTATTAATGATCAAAATGAAGAGTATATGTCTTTTAAGAAAAGGTGTAAGATAGGGTGATAATTTATCACCTTTTCCTTTCTGTTTAGCAAAAGAAGTTCTCAGCAAGGTATAAAAGACACACAAAAATTCTTGCCATGGCCAATACAAAAGGTACAGAAACCCCAACTTATATTTCATACATTGATCATATATTTGTTTTCTATATACATGACTCAAAATCGCTTTGTAATATTATGAAGCTTTTTGAAGAAGATGGTTCAGTTTTTGGTCAATAATCGCTCTAAATGTTTGTTCTACATAGGCTCCTTACATAATCTGGTATTAGGAGATTAATAATATCCTAGGGTTTCAGAAAGGTTATTTACCATTGCCTTACCCAAGAGTGCCTCTCTTTAAAGGGATACCTAGAACTAGATATTTTGGATCCAGAACTGATAGAATTCACAATAAGCTACTTCTTGGAAGGTAAAATTTCTTTCAATGATGGGGAGAGTTCAATTGGAAAACTAGTTATATCTAGATGGTTCTTTATAGTCTTCATGTTAATAATTGGTATGCTTCCTTAATTAATACTGCTTACTAAATCAAAATGATTATCATTTTTCCACTTGTCCATTTTATTTAGAGGATTTATAAATTACGAAATTTCATCCATTTTGAGAATAGCAACATTCCTCTCTATCAGGTGCTTTCTAAAATTAAATTTGATGTTACTCTATCTTACTCAAAGATCCAAGGCCAAATAATATTAAGTGTGAAAGATTTCAAGATTTTAAAATTCTTTTCTATTGATTTTTTTTCTTGTTGCTACATCAAAGATTATTGAGGCAAATTGGTTTTCGGCTTTCATTAATCATATTAAATGTAATATAGAGAGTGCGATCTTCTGGTAATCTAGATCATGCAACTTATTGGAGTCCTTTTTAGGATTATCAAGAAAGTTTTATTTTTTTTTTTATTATATTGGTGTGAAAATAATTACTGTGTATCAAATATTTTTTATAGATTTTTTTTATGAAATAAAGTTAATTATATATTAAATATTTCATATAGATTTATTTTTATAGAAATTTTTTATATTGTGAATTTTATTTTATAAATTTTTTTATAAAAAAAATTATTATAAAAAATTTCTTAAATTTAATGAGAAATTTTTTTATAAATTTTTTATAAAAAATAATTTTTTACTAATATTTTATTTATACATCGTGAAAAATTATTTTGTGGGAGATTTAAAAAAAATTATATTTTTTATTTATTTTATATATTACTTACAAATTTATTTTATAAAAAATATAAGTTGTTTTTATAATAAATTTTAATGAAATTTTATTTTCAGTAGTTTTGCTTTAAAATCTATTCATCGAATGGGTTAGAAGAATCTTCCAATTGAATTTGATTCTAAATTAACTTTATTACCTATATTCGAAATGAAAAAAAAAAAAAGTGTATTACTATATATTTAGTTTCATGTATAAACATAAGGAGAGATTCTACAGGTTATAATAATTTTAGGTATAGAAATAGACTTCTCTTTTTTTTTCCTAATCTTTTTCTTTTGGTAATAAGAATTTACTGTCTCGTACTTAATTATATCGTATAATTGTTTTTATATTTTTAATATCAATTTTTACTAATATATATAATTATTTTTAATATTTTTAATACTAATTTTTATTAATACATATGTCTTTGTTGATTAAAAAATCATCAAATATTTTTATTAATATATATAAAAGAAATAGAAAAAAAAAAAAAAAAAAAAAACACATACATGAGTACCTCGGATCGTATGTGATCAGTTGAGCTTGAAACCGTCGAAATTCTGGGATCCGTTTCCGTTATTGTTGAAGGAGCTGAGAGTTCCGTGGTGGGCGTCATGTCCTCGTTTCCAGGGGAAAATAGATTTACCCTGTTTGGTAGATTTGTCAGCACAGAGAATCTGGGCATCCTTGAAAGTTTGAGAACCTGTTCCGAGGTTGTTGAAGGAATCTGCAGTTGTAGGACTCTTAATCTTGGCGTGGCTGAAATCTTGTAAGCCGTCTTTGTAGTTGTTGAAGGACTGGGCGGTTCCAAAGAAGTGGGTGAAGTGGTTTGGAGTGGGACGTGGATTGTTTGGGAGGGAAATGGTGGTGGTAGCAGAAGGGGAGGAGACATTCACGATGTGGTTGTCGTGGTGGGTGGAGTTGCTGTTGCTGGTTGCCCCACGCTTGTCATTGCTCCCATATGCCATCGTGCTTCACTGCTCCATTAAACTCATTCTAAATCAATAAATATAATAGTGCCAAAAGAGGGGTCACCATATTTTAATTCATTGGAACGTGTATTTCAGGTATATATCGACATCATGTAGTGGTAGGTTTGGAAGCACTATTAGAAATAAAATAAAAAAATGATATTGTCAAATATAAACATTTGTTAAGTATGCTTTTACAAGGATTGAATGCTATCTAAGATACCATTCACTCTCTCATGTTACTTTCTGATTTAAAACTTAAAAAATATATTTATAATTATATTTCAATATTATTTAAATATAATTAGAGATAATTTTATATCTAAATGTGTTTGTTTATTTATAATATACTCTGATAATTTACTATTTTGATAAATTTAAATTATTATATTTTATAAGTAATATGAATTTTATGAAAATTGTGTTAGATCAATATTAATAATTGATTTTAGATTCATTATTTTTCGTTATTTATCAGTAATAAGATTAAATATTTATTAACTAGGATCGAGAGTATTTAGGTTTTTGGATATTATTAATGATTAAAATCATGTTGTTTAATATGTTTAGGAGAATCTCACTATCATATCATACGCATTGTGATAAGAATTTTTAAGAATATTGCATCATCGATCAGATTATTTCTAATATAATGATTATTAATGAGAAAAAGGTTAAAATACTTTCAATAAAAAAAAAAAGTAGTTATTAAATTTTATGGTTTTGAGATATTATCGGACAAAATGTATGTCAAATTATTGTAAATTTTTCTTGGATTATCGATCCATATAAATACTATTTTTATATTAGTTTCATGTCTGTAGTGGGAAAATATTAAAAATAGTCATAGTCAAAAATAGTGTCTTATCGGTGAATTATTTAGGTGTATTTTTATTGAAAGCATCCATAGATCCATAATTTTGTCCTATAATGGACCGTATTCACACTAAGCTATTTGAATGGAAAAGTAAATTGTTATATCTCATGCGTAGAATTCAACTTATAAATTCAATTACCATCGACGTGATTTACGGGTTCAGGTTTATAATTTGTTGGTATCCCTTATAGGACTTAGAAAGATGGACAAAAATTTCTTATGAGAGTAAGCTGATTTTGATTGCATGGAAAAGAATTGTTATTCAATGGAGAAAGAATGTCTTGAGTTTATATCTCTCTTTTATTTAAATAAAGTCAATTGTATTAAACAAACATGCACTATTAGAAAAAAAAAAGATCTTTTTACGTTGGTTATATTGGATATTTAACGTCGATTAACGCGGCATCATTGAATAAGATGTTATTAAATTTAACGTCGGTTAAGGGGACAATCTACGTAATATACAAAATTTTTAACGTCGGTTATTTAAATGAATGACGTTGAAAGTTTAATAAATAACGTCGATTATGAACATAACCGACGTTGAAAGTTTAATAAACAGGGGCTTGTCTTCATCTTCATCAAGTAAAAGAGAACAGAGAACAGAGCACACCAACATCAATATTCTGTGACAGTTGTGACTAATTAACCACTCAAGGTTCCGTTAACCCATCATCAGAAGCTAATAAATCTCCTTGTTGAAATCTTTAATCCCATTTTTTTAATTTAGTGAATAAATGGAGGCCATATTTCTTTAACTGGTTCAGATCAGTTCAGATCAGTTGTTGAATTTTTTGCCCAAAACTGTGGCGCGCAATTCAGCAACATCAACTTCGTTGATGTTCTCAGGTTTGTAGTAACTAGTGCCAGGATCTGGAACCCAAGAAACCTTGTAGGAAGACACCCCTTTGTCTTCCCCTGATGTTGGTGCAATTTTTCCATTCATGGAAACCACTCCACCCCTTGTTGCGTTTTCTGATGCCACAACGTACCCACATTTGTTAAAAATCATACCATTAATTCACTACCCAACAATTTAACAATAACAATAGCAACAAATAACATAACAGCAAAGATGAATTCAAAGAGTATGTATGAAACAATTAGGGTACCTAGTGAGAGTGTTGGAGAATCCTTGGAGAATGAGAGAAGAGAAAGTTTTGGCACTGGTGAAAGAACGGGCCATTGGTGATTGAATTGGAGTGGAGAAAGACAGAGCTTTGATATGTGGGGGGAGAGAAAGAGAAAGATATTTTAACACTGCAAGATAATACTTGATAAGGAACAGTTAAAACGAAATGAAATGAATATATTTTTCTGATTTAAGAAAAACCAAGTTTGAATCTTTTAACAATATTTCTGTTTCAGATTTTGTGAATGAAAAACATAATTAGAAAATCCCAAAATGGGTTAATACTTAAACAGAAATTTCTAATTCATAAAAAAAACTGATAAACACAACAATCCTACAGTTAAAAATAAAAAACAAAACTCTTAGTATAAATATTAGCATCCATTCCAGATTTTCTATATTTTATTTTTGGAAATGTAATAGTTATGCCCATTCTTTTTCCTCTTTGAGTATTACCCTCTAGGAGCTTCCTCGTCTTCTTCTACTGTTTTCATGCAGATTGTAATGGTGCTTGTGTTGATGGTATTAAAGGTTGCTGTTAGTTAGGATGATGAACTCTTAATGTTAAGAATGAAAATAACCCTGTTAATAATTTTGACTGTACTCACTCTATGCTACATTTTTTCTATCATATAAATCATTTAGAACAGATTGACAACCTGGTACCTTCCTTTTTCTAATTAATCTTAGAACATTATGATAATGTGGTTTACACACAACAGGAACTGAAAAAAACTACCAAATACCGTTTAGTCTTGGAATGGGACTCATTTCTAATGAACTCTACGAGGTGAAATGCTAACAAGTTTGAATAATTTATTAAGTAGTCACTGCAAAGGGAAATAGGAAACGAGTGAGGGAGATAGGGGCTAAACCCTTACCAGTAAGCGGCGAACCACGATCAACTCCACGACAACAAGCAGATAAGAGGGAAACAACCACTAGCGACGGTGGCGGCGGTGGTGTTAGTGGTCAAAAGTGGTGGCAGTAAAAGAGGAACTCGCGAGAGAGGGAGAAACGGGGAAAAGCGCGCAACAAAATAGCAGAGATCGTGTTGGGAGTGGTGAAATAATAACCATCAACGTCGGTTACTAAATAAAATGACGTTAAATCAATATACAATGTCGGTTATAATACCAAACGACGTTGATACTCAACAATTCGACGACGATTAACCACAAACAACGTTATTTAATGACTATCAACATCGTTTAAATCAATAACCGACGTTGTTATATTTTCGACGACGGTTGTATTTGTAACCGACATGGAAAATATAGTTATATTAACAATTTTGTCACCGCGTATAAAATAACATTGGTTATATTTCTAATCGACGTTATTTTATGACGTTGAATCCCCTTCTTCTAGTAGTGATGGACTTCTAATATTTTTTTATTTTAATAAAGCCAATAGTTTTAAACAAACGTGAGACATCCAATATTCTGAATTTCAATGGACTAATTTAATGAAAATAAGACTTTATAAAATAATAAAACTTTGTAATATTATATATAATAGACAATACATTATACATATTGGTTATCGAGATCCACGTAATTTTTATCATGCGATAAATAATACAATTTATAATAATTTTTTTCAATAATTATCTATCTAAAGTCAAACTCGTAACATTGTTTTTATACCAATTATTTGTTTATCACTAGAATAAAAACTATAATTAATAGTTAAGAAATAATTCTTTCTAACTAGTAACATAATAACACAAATACTGATGTGATTTGACTTATCTATTTTCTATAATGGGATAATTATGCTCTCACAATAGGCTCTAAAAAATTTTTATTACCCATATAATATTTTTTACAAAAATTTTTTTGGAAAAAAAAATAATTATCCATTAAATATTTCTCACAGATTTATTTTTATTAAAACTTTTTATAAATTATTTGTGGAAAATTTTTTATAAATTTGTTTATGAAAAAGTTTCCCATGAATTTTTTTGTCAGAAATTTTCCATGAATTTTTTGTGAAAAATTTCCTACTAGTTTTTTACCCACAGATTTTCCACAAATTTCCCACCACTACAAATTTGTAGGTAAAAGGCTAGTAGGAAATTTTCTACAAAAGATCCATGGGAAATTTCCCACAAACAAATTCATGAGAAATTTCCCACAAACAAATCCATGAGAAATTTCCCACAAACAAATATATAAAATTTTTTTTCATAAACAAATTTATAAAAAATTTCCCACAAATAAATTTATAAAAAAATTTCATAAAAATAAATCTGTAGAAAATATTTAATGGTAATTAATATTTTTTCTACAAAAAAATTTCGTGAAAAATATTTCATGGATAATAATTTTTTTTTTAATATTCCTCACTAATTATTCCATTAGAAATCAAACTTATTTATAATTTATCTTCAAATAGTTTATACAACCCTAATATTTTTTTATCTAATACAAATAATAAGTGATTTTAAGATGACAACTTAGTTGAAATATCCAGTATTCACAATAATATTTTTACACATCGACCTTTGTTTAAGAAATAAAATAAAATTTATGATAAATGTATTCTAATTTAATTTGTGACAAATTTTGTAATAAATATTTTTCATACCTAAAGCTTCCATCATAGATAATAATACATAATTAGATATAATTTAAATAAATTTTAGGTTTATATATATATATATATATATATAATTTTTATTTTTATTATTTAATATTTTGATCTCATTCTATTTTAAAATCTTTTCATAACATTTTACAAAATATTATATTTAGATTTACTATTATATATTTACCTATTTATTTATCTGAAATGTCTTATATTATTACATTATATGGAAATAATCTATTGTTATAATAATTTTTCATTATTTTTATTGATATAAGAAATATTATTTAATTAAATATTATAGTTAATATTAATATGATTTAATGTGATTTTAGTCTTCTCAAAATTTTAATAGTTCTAGTTCTAATAAAATTTTCATTTTTTTTTAACTGTAATCATTATTTCAATTTAATAATGATTTTACACATATGTCATATT
This sequence comes from Macrotyloma uniflorum, assembly GCA_016859785.1. Classification (NCBI taxonomy): domain Eukaryota; kingdom Viridiplantae; phylum Streptophyta; class Magnoliopsida; order Fabales; family Fabaceae; genus Macrotyloma; species Macrotyloma uniflorum. The sequence goes on from BDMB01000112.1 coordinate 104,528, forward strand.
TTATTTTGAAGACTTTTTGGTATATAAAGTATAAGAATAACTATTTTATCCTTTTTCTTTTATAATATAATATATTGCATGTTTATTTTGAATAGGAATAGAGGAAATAACTTCAATAGAAAATATTACATAAAAAAAATTCCCTCACTTGTTTAATTTAACTACATTTCTTTACTTTTATTATGAGATAAAGATTTGATTTTAAAATGTCATCTTCTCTCCTAAATATCTTATAAAACAATCAATTTCAAAAGTAATAAAAATGTTTCTAAATTACTTTTAATATAAAATATATTTCAAGCAAATAAATATTATCATACAAGCTAAAATGTAAAAAAGAAATTATTCTATTATTGTGAGGATTTAAATTATTAATTTAGATAAATTTTTAAAATAATTAAATAAGTAGATAATATTTTTTATATATTTTTTAATTAATATTCAAATTGAAATAATATATATAATATACATTTGTTTCTATAAAATTTTAAATGATAATTACTTTTTTTTAAATATTTAGACAAATTTCTAAGTTAAAAATAAAATTAATATTATTCAATCAATAAATAATAAATTCATAACAAAATAATTTATAAATTTAAATTAAATATTATAAAAAAATATTTATATATTATAAAAAATATATCATAATTATAAAATTTGTCAAGAAAGAAAAATACATATACTTCCACAATTAACTATTTATCCGTAACGAATCTAAAAATAATCATTTCTAATTTTAAATCGTAATTAATTTTAAAATATAATACTTTGTAAATAGATATTATATATATAAAAAATTTTGCATAATTGCATAATACACTTGAATTTGATAAGTACAATTATTTTGTAAAATTATTTAAGAAATTTATTTTATAATACTCACATTACTCAATCAAAGACTTATGTATAAATACAAGTCTAATTCATCGTAAACAATGATTTACTTGTAATAGTATATACTCCCGTATTAAAACACGATCACAAAAGTACAATAAAAATCATAACACAAACATAATAAGGATAAGGTAATATAAATAAGATCAAACTTAAGTATAAAAGAGTTAAGTATCTTTGACATATCCCACCAATTCATAAAATTCACTTACTCAAATTTATAATACAGACATTTCATATATTCATATATTCACAAACACGTTATGTACTAGACAGACTCATCCGGATAAACATATGAAATCCTTGATCTCAGAGGCTAACACCTATCATGCTTAACAGTTGCCGAGCAATAAACGTTATCCCTTATCGAGTCATTTTCACTTCAAGACTATCTGTTTATTCCCATACAGGCACCACACACATGATAGTTCCCAAGCACCTATCTGGTAGTCATACCACCACTGAATAGTGCAAGTGAAACCTCCATCAACCTCACACCACATAATAACCCGATCTATGTGTCTAGGAAGATCATTAGAAGTCGGGATACTTCCTTATAGCGGTAGGTCTTGCTAATCCCATATACACTAAAGCTACTGCCAAATAGTATCCCATGATAACTATTTGACTTTAGCACAACCCTCACAAGCAAATTACAACATGCTAGATAAACATAGTTTAGTAATTCATTGTTTCATATCAATCAGTGTACATCAACCTCTTCAATTATTTCATTCTCAACCATCACTCACATATATTACAGTCACCCACGATGATATTTTTCAACATTCCTCCTTCTCTCAACCATTGTGTATCAATTTATTCAAGCATTCCATTCTCAACAAGAAATCACATGTACCACATTCATTTAGAAAGATCCTAACCACATTTCCTCATTTTTAACAATATCATTTTAATATACACATTTTGCAACCAATCCTCATTTACACATAATTCAAAGTGTCTACTATTTTCAATAGACTTCATAACTTTATTCAAGAACAATATCATCATCATTTATAAAATAAAATCTTACATTGATAACAATCCAACTCCAAGTATATATTATTAATCTAACTCTTCATCATTCTACAATATCATTTACGAATTAATGATAAGCATACAGTACCTAATTTAGTTCAACATGCAGTAAACTTATGGGTTTTTATCATTTATTAATTACTTTAGATCAATAGTTTCATTTTTAAACTTAGAAAATTTCACATAAATCCAGGTATTTTTGCTCAAGTGGAACAATTCTCACTCAAGTGAAACAATTCTCGTTTAAGCGAAAACGTTCAAGAGAGCATTCTTAAAATTGGAACATTTTCGCTCAAGTGAAAATGTTCTCGAGAACAAGTTCAAATCTAGAGACAACATGACATTTATTCACTAAAAATTTCATATCTTAAGTTCTACATATTGTTTTAACGTGAAATAAAAGTCATTTGTTAGATAACATCCCGTGTTAAAACTTTTATGAAGAACACTTTCCAAAATTCGTAATAAAAACATATCAAAAGGGGTTTGTAAGTTCAAAGCGAATAAATTTCTTGATAGTTTGACCTTTAATTACAATAAAAATCATATCTTGAGTTATATATTTCCTTTTTACGTGAAACAAAATTCATGAGTTAGCTAACATCTAGAGATACAACACACTATGATCATAATTTCTCAGTACTCATGGTACCATAGGGCCCTCACATTGCTTGCATACCACCATTGGGTTTTGTAAGTCTTATGTAAAGTAGATATCACCTATTGGTCCTCATAAATCCAATGATACAATATGATGTGAGTTATGTCCTATTGGCTAAAAAGTATATTCATAGAGTCTAATGAGAAAAGAAGTGTGAGGCCATGTGATTATCCGCTTATCCACTAATTATGTACAATGATTGGGATGCGATTACCACCATCCTTTTCCCTAAGATCATCATGATTGTCTCCAATCTTTTATACCCGAGTGTATCTCTATAACTATCTACCCCACATATATAATGGTTCTTTAATGACACAAGGCTTATTAACTTAGAAAACTTGTTACTTTAAGTATCCCTCATCAACACTTTTCAAATATATTTTCAGTCACCCTTTATGCTACCACAACCTCCACCTTAAAGACATCATTATCAAACAATCACATATAACAAATTTCATGTGATGGACTGTGAACTAAATTATGTATTTGTGAGACTAGATTGTATTATTTGTTATGTATGAATAATTATGTGTTGTTTGCGTGTGAGTTAGATAGTTACCACGAGGTACTATTTGGTGTAGCTTTGGTGTTCATATGAAATTCTATATGTCTTTAAAGGAGGTATCCAGACTCCAATGGTATTCTAGTCACATAAATAGGGGTACCATGTGATGGAAGTCGATGGATGTTTCAATTGCACTTATTACTAGGTGGGAGAAGTCATTAGTTCTTTAATAGGTATGTGTGGGAATCACCCTGACATACAATTGTCAAAATGGAGGTAGACTTGTAATTCTGAAGTGAAAAAGATTTTGAAGGGGTTGATTTATGGTTTGATAACCAATATGCATGAGTAGGTGTTAACCTCTGAGATTAAGGACTTTGTCTAACATTTTAGGTACATGTGAAAGAATGTGTATGATGAGTGTATATGACTAAATTGTTTTAAAATTATTATTTAAGTATTTGATTTTGTTTAAATATATCATTAAGATGATGAGACTGTAAATTATATAAATTATTATTATTTTAATTGGTTTTTTTAATATTAGTTTACTTTTCCTGTTTGTTTGTGGTTTGTGATTAGTTATAGAAATTAACTTATCACATGAGTTGATAAATTTCAAGAATATACCTTGTAGTAAGTAATAAGGTGTAATAGTGTGACAAGTGAAAAGCTCTATGATCTAAATTGTATGTAGAAATGGATCTTCTGGAAGTTATGGATGAAGAATGAATAAATTGTTAATATGTTGTGAAAAATGTGTTGATAAGTTGAGATAGAAATTATAATATTACATAGAATATATATTTAAATTGTTGATACTTAGTTTTTCTTAAATACTAACTTAGCCTTAACCTTTATATGGTTGTGTTTCTTTTAAATTATAATAACCATATACTATTGTAGGAAATCGTAATCAACTGTGAAAAACTCTAATACTTTTGTAGATCAGTAGATAGTCTAATTTATTTTAATAAAGTTGGAAATAGTATAATGTACAGTTTTAAACAAAATATGTATTTAAAAATATTATGATTATCTTGAATTTTTTTTAAAATAAATAATTTTGTAATTTTTTAGATTTTTTTCCTTAATTGATATTTATTGCTTCTCTCCTTGAAATATTTTATGACAAGAACTCTTCAACCATATATATTGTGTATGTAATTCTCTTTTAGAGATAATAACATTTACTTGACCAATGATAATTTTCAAAATTGGCTTAGAAAAATATTAAAGGAAGTGTGTTGGTTGTGGCACATGGTCATAGTTAATTTCATAAATACTAATATACTTGTAAACAAGTTGTTAAAATGAATAAATCTGTGGGTTAATAAGAGAAAAAAAATATAAATTATAAATTTAAATTTAATTTAATCCTACACAATTAAATTTACACTAAAAATTTGGTCAAAAGCTTATTAGTTGTTATATATAGAAGCAAACATATATATTATACATGGTATTATTTATTTCAAGTTGAACTGTAAAGTATCTGAAACTTAATTTGACGAAGATTTGAATGAAATAATTAATCTTCAAATTAAAAAGTGGAACCTTAAGCACTTCAATCTTCAAAACGTATATAACGTTTGCTTAATAAATGTGATTTACAAATGATAGTGCCTAAAAAAAGAAAAAAAAGAAAAAAAGACGAACGTGTAAAACTTATCTTGGTTGACGTGTCGATTATTTCTTCTAGATTAATTATTCAATCTGAAGAAATTTTTAAGTTTTTAAATAATTATTTTAATCGATACTCAAACTTTTACAATAACTGTAATGAAAATATTTTATTGATTATTAAAAATATTTTATTAATTTGTGGTTGGATTTGCTTCCTAGTCCGTTCCAGTTATCTATTAAATGCAACAAAAAGAGGGATGAAACATTTCAAAGCTTTTTTTTAAGGTGAAAATTTTTTAATTTTAAATTTTCCAAAGCTTTAAAATTTAGTAATTTTTAAAGATAGATTTTAAAAAATATAGTAAAAAAATGCTTTTCATTTCTCTCCAAAAGTTAAAGAAAGAAAATTTGTAAAATCCATTTGAGTTTAAATATAATTTAGGTAATTTTGTTTTATGACAATGATAATTTTATCCTCATTGATTTTGGATATGTCCTTCAGAGGAAAAATCATTTTCTTTTTTTGGGAACAAATGATCTTTCAGGTGTTAAATTTAGACATTTGAAATTAATTTCACGTCTTAATTATTCCAAAAATAATAAAATCTAAAATCCTTCATACGGATTCCACAAATGATATTTTAATTTTAATCTGGGAATAAATACTAAAAATTAATAAACTAAACTTTATTGGTTTAAGGGAGTTTAATTTTCGAAAACAACAACAGAGGGCATTTGGTCTAGTGGTATGATTCTCGCTTAGGGTGCGAGAGGTCCCGAGTTCAATTCTTGGAATGCCCCTATTTTATTTAAATATTATTTAAATAATAGCTTTTATAGCCTATAGAGTAAATATATATCTTCTTTCTGTTTATTCCCTTTAAGCATACTTGCAGTTACCATAACCTGTAGAGAAAGAAAACAAAATGAACTAGCTCAGAATCCCAAAACACACACAAAACATGTTTTAATAACAACCTCAATAAATCACATGTTATACTTCTTCCAATTTTGTTAAGGGGCTTACTAGGGTCTTTGACAACAATGAGACCAGAGCCTGAGAAGTAACAGTTCCAAAGGTTTCCACCAGTATGTACATAGTACTCATTCATAACAGCAGAGGCATGGTTCAACAGAGTGTTGGGGTCGAAGCAGGATCCACCTGGCTGGATCTTCTTGCAATCACCCAAAACATTGCAAGCATATTCGATGTTGTTTTTCAGTGTTGAATCACTTGCTGAAGGTTTTGCTACACACCAACTCTTCCGGGCTCCCTGTGTTTAAAACAAACTATGAGCTTTCATCAATATTTATAAATGCAAGATACTTAATCAAGGTCATGAGTTTTCACCAATGCATTAGCAAACTTCACATGCCCTCCTGCACAAATGAACCAAATAATCACACATTTAAAAGGGTCAAAATAAATTAAAAGTTTATGCAATTCTAAGCATTGTGGAGGGTATTGGAATTTAGTTAAAAATAAGAAGATAATTCACATGAAGAGAACTTTAGGGTGCAACCCCAGAAGAATTAATTACCCAAGTTGTTGCATGAGAGGAGCAGAGGAAAAATGAAAAGAAAGACAAGTGACCCAGTTGATTTGGCCATGGTGTGTGCTTTGAATTTGTTGAAAGCCAAATGGTACTATTTCCCTTTGAGAGGTGCTGTATTGTGAACTGAAAGGGCATGGTATATATAGAGGTATAGGTAGTAGTAATATTGCCAGAGAAATTATTGTTAATTACGTATCAGTTTTAAACCAATTATTAACCCATTAAACCAATATTTTACACTTTGTTGGAAGATGAAACGATAGAGCTAAGATACTTTTAGTTATGAAACTACTAATTTAGAAGATCAGATAGAAGTATAGGAACAGACGAATGCATGTTTTTTCTGCATATATACTTGGAAGGGAAAAAATTGCAGAAGAAAAGTTCTATAAATATATCTGCATTTGATTATTCATGATCATGCTTATGATCAAATCGCTGTCCATAGTTGTCCATAGTATTATAATATATACTAAGAAGAGTGGCAAATGATGCGTTGGATGAATGGAATTTCGAAGATAGTTACAGGAAGAGACAAATGCATCTGTTTTTCTGCATGCATACTTGGAAAGGAAACATTACGGCTGAAGGAAATTTCTATGTATATCGATTCCATTGATTATTCATGATCAAGGTTATTATCAAATCATTTTCCTCCATCAACCATCAAGCGCAAATTATTTTGATTTTCAATATCTTCATATTCCTTTTTCTTATTGCTCTACGTAAATAGAAATATTCCACTACACCTTCTCCGAAGTGGGAAAATAATAATAATAATAATAATAATAATAATAATAATAATAATAATAATAATAATAATAATAATAATAATAATAATAATGTGAATTTAAAATATTTATTCGGATGTGTTATCTTGTATTAAAAATATGGTGCGTTTAGGGTGTAAATTTTTATATTCTTATATTTTAATTTGCACTCACTTGTATTCCAAATTAATATATTGACTTTATCACATGTATTTAAGTAACTCAAGCATAAGTTTGTTTCAGCGGTAAAATAATTAACCAACACGTACTTTTCCAATTTTTCTTTACACTTAGTTTTGTTTCAAATTGAAATATTAATTCAATTTTCAATTAAAATAATAAATGATTTTTTATTTATAAGCAACTACATAGTTTTCTTTAAAAAAAATTCTATATTATATAGACTTCGTTCTGTTGCAATAAAAATTGAGAATATTGTTAAAATAAAATACGTAAATGCTCTTAAGGTAATTAAAATTTTTTAATTTTAATAATAAGAAAATAATCATATATACTTATCATTAAAATAATAAATATAATAAATATGTTCTTCCTAAAAATAGAGGGTTTAGAACACCATATTCCTAAAAATGGAAGGTTTAGAACATCATAAGTAAATCTTTAAGAATTTTTAAGTTTAATCTACTCCAATTAGTATTAACGTGAGAGAAATATATAGAAAATAATTAATAGAATAAGAATGCGTCTACTTCCATTAAGATATAACCAATTACAATATTTCAACTTGTTTTATCCACACCAGGAGATCAATAAACTCAAATATGACTTGATGAGGTCACGTGATATGTTGAGCTTTAAAAATATTGATCAATTGTTTTCAATGGTATTTTATTTGATGTGAATAATATTTAATAAAAAAATAGAATTTATAGATTTTTTTTATGTATATTTGTGTGAAAAATATAATAGCATAAGTTGAACTGTTTATTTAAAAGAAATTGCACTTCACATTCACTCTCTTGGAAACCTAGTTTAGTACTAAGGGACCTCAACACTAGGTAGACTAGTTTAGTCGAGTTCTACTTAGCATTTGGTAAACTAATCTAGTCGAACTTTACTTAAGCAAACTCGATAGACAGTTGGTCGAGTCTTACTTGGTTATTCGATGTAACGAACCAAAAATATATATATTTTATTATTATAATGAAATAAAAATCTACTAATACATTATTAATAATTTCCAAAACATCATATAACATAAAACATCTGAATATATAAAATTTCACTTCAAAATAAAGTTTTTACAAAAGTTTCGTGAAATTATTCACCAGCATAGAATTAATTCTCCCTTAGGCAAAACTTGAAGCTATTGTTTAACTTTCACCTGCATTGCTATCTGCTCCCGTGTCAAGACATGATCATCGTAGTATCAACAAAACCACAAATACAAACAGAAAGGGTAAGCTAATGTAAACAAAACCAATCAAAATATATATCATTCATAATTTCATCCTCACAATCATTTATCTAAATAAATATATTCAAATATTCAAACCATCATAGTCATTCTCAATCACACACATTCATCACACTCACTCATTCACAACACCTAATATTCTAGACAAACTCTTCCAGAAAATTATATGAAACTCTTGACCTCTGAGGCTATCACCTGAACATGTTTTCTTGGTTACCGGGTCATAGACTAACCCTAAGAGTATTTTTCACCTTCGGATTTTCCTGCCTATTCCCTTTTTCTGGTACCGACACGCTAGGGTAACCCTTATATACACTTATCAAAGAACTGATGGCTCAATCCACTCAGTGATAAGTGCAGTAGAAGTCTCCATCGACCTCTCACCACATGGTACTCCTGTCTATATGACTAGAATAGCATTAGAAGTCTGGATACCCCATCTGATATCTCTAGATTTCTATATGTATACTAAAGTTATACCAAATAGTACCTCGTGGTAACTATTTGGCTTACACACAAAAAAACACACAACCAATCAAAAAATTATACAACATATCAAATCAATCTCATTAACATCAATCAATGTCATTTTTATTTACATTGGCTCCCTGCCATAATAATTTCCTTGGCACCACTATCATCAACACAACTCCTTGGCACCTTTACCATCACAATTCCTTGTGACCTCAGTCACAATTCACAAACAAAATTCACATCATTATCACCAATCTAATTCCAATCACAATACATCACCAATTCACATACACATAACTCAATAGTTTAATTATATAACAAATATCTTATAAAATTTTATCTTATTTCACATATATGCTATTTTAATACAAATTAGAACATGATTTATCCAAAAATAATAAACTTTCCCTTAAGCAAAAATAGTTTCAAAAACATTTCGCTCATCGTCACAACATGATCTTTAATCACTCAAAAATCCATATCTTATGTTTTACATATTATTTTTATGTGAAATAAAAATCATTGATTAGCTAACATCTAGGGCTAAAAATTTTATGAAGAAAACTTTTCCAAATTCGTAACCAAAACATCCCAAAAGGTGTTCGTAATTTCAAAGCGAATAATTTTCCTGACAACTTGACCTTTAATTACGAAAAAAATCGTATCTTGAGTTATATTTATTCTTTTTAGATGAAATAAAAGTCAGGAGTTAGATAACATCTAGGCCTACAACTTTCATGAAGAACATTTTTCGAAATTCAAAATAAAATCAAGCCAAAATAGGATCGCAATCTCAAAGCAAAACCCAAATAACAATTTCACATATAATAATCAATGTAATTCTCATAAATATCACATAATAACGCATCAACACATATAATAATTCAATAAATCATGAATAATTTTTTTTAATTAACTTCCCTTACCTTTAAAAGATCTCAAAACGCAATTTTATTCGGATAGAATTAATCTACTCTTCACGCTCTTTCCCCTAGTGTTCTTAGATTTTCAAAGAGATAAGAATTGAAGGAGAATTCTTGAAAAAAATTAAGAAAAATTTGAGAAAAGGAAATTAGGGTTTTCTAAAAATAATAGTGAAAAAAATGAGAGGATTAGGGTTAAATAGATTATTTATAATCTCTCCCCTTTCTAAGTAAGTGGGCTTAAGGTTTACTCAAAATTGGGTACTCACAATCTCCCCAACAATAATTTTCGTCCTCGAAAATTATAATCACCATTAAAGAGAAAAAGATAATATCTGGCTTTTACGCTCGACGGCAAAGAGACCAAATTGTACTTGGCTAAAAGGTGGCAAGTTGGTCGAGCTTTACTCGAAAACTTGCGGAGACCCTAATTGAGCTTCATTAGTCAAACTTGGAATCTCGATGGAAACTCCTAGCCAAGCTCCACCCAGAACTCAATAAACTTGGTGGGAACTTAGTACTAGATAAGGTGACAACTCAACCACGTGCGAATAAAGACGCTGAGCTGGACGAATATGAGGGTAATTAATGTAACAGATAAAGGGATAAAACTCTTCGCTTATGACATCAGTTGAGCATTAAAAAAAAAATTAAAAAAATGATTTTCTTTACCTATAAAAGGGGGAAGGTTGTGAAGAAGAAAGGCAAGGAGAAAAGGAGAGAAATAGAGCCTAACCGAGTTCAAAGGAGACCGAAGATGAGCTTGAGATTTGAATGATCAAACTTGGAGAAGAAGAGAATCCAGGGTATAGGGGAGTCTTGTCTTCAATTAGAAAAATTGGCAAGCTTGGCGTAGTGTTTGACTGGTTAGGCCAAACACTTAGTTAACTTGGTCAAGCTTGATACTATTAGGGAGTTATGCTTATAAGTAATTCTACTCAATTTTGATTAGTATGTACGAGGGAGCTATGTTTTCAAATTAATATTACCTAGCAAGCTCAGTTGGGTACTCAATTAGTTTGGTCATCAACTTGGTCAACTTGGTCAAACATGATAATTTTACTTTATTTTTATTAGTATGTAAGGAAGAGTTGTGCATTCAAATTAAGCATACTCGACAAGCTTGAACTAGTACTCGATTGTTAAACATGATACTTGACAGAGCATGATAACTATACTTGATTCTAATTTTACATGTACATGGGAGCTATGTCTTCAAATTAATGTTTCTCGACAAACTCGATCGAGTACTTGGCCGGTCTAGCTGAACACTTGGTCAACTTGGCTGAGCACTTACAACTTGGTTGAGTATGATAATTCTACTAGATTTTGATTAATATGTACTAGGGATTTATGCATTCATTTAATACTACTCAGCTAGCTTGGGCGAGCAAGCTTGATATGTTATATTGTGTGAGTTAATCAACTCAGTTGATTTAGTGTATTAATGGTCAAACTATTATAGAATGGTCGAGCTGAGCTCTGTTGGCTGACCTAGGGTGTGATTGGTCAAGTTGTAGGTTAAGCTCTATGTGCTTGGTTGAGCTATCACTACTAGAAAATTTCAAATTTACATCGGTTATTAGGTAAACCGATGTAAATATAAACACGGTGACATTTTTGTAAATAAAAGAAAAATTGATCGCATATTTACATCGGTTCTTAAAAGAACCGATGTAAATATGCACATATTTACATCGGTTGTATGAAGACCGATATAAATTTACATCGATTGTATGAAAACCGATGTAAATATGTGCATATTTACATCGGTTCTTTTAGGACCAATGTAAATATGTTCATATTTACATCGGTTCTTAAAAGAACAGATGTAAATTTTTTTATCTTAACCTTAATTTTTTCCTGCACTGATCCCTCTCATTTCCACTCTCTAACATCTGCACTTCCAAATCACAAATCCCAGAAACCCAAACTCCAAACCCTAGGAGAGAGGCTCCTGACGACGAGATGATGACTCTCGAGGACTTCCTCGCCAAGGCCGGCGCCATCGACGGAGACGACAACGACGACGTTTCAGGACGGAGTGGAAGGCTCCGTCATAGGGTTTGGGAACGGCGTGGAGGTGGTTGAAGGCGGGAGAGGGAAGAGAGCGCGCCCCGTTTTGGAACAGCTGGATAAGGCCGCGCAATAGAGATAGAGGAGAATGCACTGAAACGTAAACATGCAAAGGTATAGTTTTTAATATACTGCATTTTACAGCATTTTTAATATACTGCATTAATCTTAACCAACTAGCAGTTAGTAACTGCATTTTACAATCCCCTCTCTCTCTCTTCCCCTCTTAGATTATATATACGTGTAACGTAAACATACAAAGGTATGGTTTTTAATATACTCTGTTTTACGTTCCTTTCTTTCTCCTATTCTCTTTCTTCTTCTGTTACAGTAGTTTCAATCTTTTAAAACATGTATCTATAGCGATGTGGATATGATATCTGAGTGTTTGTTTCGGTGTAGTTGACTTGTCTTTGTTGGTTGTGATGTGAATTTCGCTATTCCAGGCTTACCAAGTGGAATTGGAGTCCTTGGCGGTGAAACTAGAGGAAGAAAACGACAAGCTCTTGAAAGAAAATGTGCCTTTGGTTTTCATGTGTTTTGAAGTTTTGTACCGAGGATACTTTCAGTTTCCATTAGCCATGCTACTTTTTTTTTTGTAAATAAGCAAATTTACATCGGTTATTGAAACAACCGATGTAAATCTGGAAGCAAATTTACATCGGTTATTTTAGAACCGATGTCAATTTGTTTTTAAATTTACATCGGCCTTATTTACATCGGTTATGGAACCGATGTAAATAACCTAAAATAACCGATGTAAATTTCCAATTTTCTAGTAGTGTATGTGTTGGAAGTATACTTGATTTAGTTGTGCGTTGTAAACCGATTTATGTGTACTTGCCTAAGTTGTATGTCATAACTCAAATTCTATGTACTTGGCGTTATAGGTCGAATTATTTGTTTTTGGTTGAATTGTATATTATTAGTCAAATTGAACCATAAAAATTAATGTCCAAAACATTAAAAATTATTTTTCCTTATCCAAATTGTCATTTATAATTTAGTATTTATTTTACAATAGAAAAATATACTTCTCAATGAGTTTTGAAGTTAAAAATAGGAGAGTTACTATCATATTAAAATATTAATTAAGGTTATTACGACTACTATATATTCTTTTAATTATAATATATACTTTTGTAGAATTAGATTATTTTCTCCATAAAAAGTAGATTATTTTCTTTTTTAAAATTTTGATTATTTCAATTCGTTTAATGTTTCAGTTATCTACTGAAAAAGTGAAAAATCTAGCATGCATATCAAATAATTGATTTTGTTTACAAACATAATTTGAATGCTTGTAGCTAAAGGAGTTAGTAAAAACCCCAAATTAAAAGGAACCACGTATTTGAAACAAATTTAATTCATGTCATTTAAAAATAATGAGTAATGAGTCTATTTGAATATAAACTCGCAATGTTTTTGAATTTGATGTAATGAGTCTACTGAAAAAACTAATTTATTCAAATGTATAATTTGATAGTTTCTTAATATTGCTTTTCTTCCAAATATAATATAAATCACATTTCTATGTGATATTTAATAATTTTTCATCTCAAAGATTCAGTATACAATGTAGTGAATTAAATATAAAAAATGATAAAAAAAAAAAAAAGTCATACAATTTATGTAATTTTATAAATGTTAGAAATTTTGATAAAATCAATCTTATTGTAAATATTCATTATCTTGAATTTACGAAAGGATAACAAATAAATAAATAAGTGTAAAAAGAAAGTGATTAAAAACAAAATTTTGAGTTCATCACTCAATCGAAAAGTGAAATGTGTGAAATTCATATTATTCTTTAAGTATTTATTTTATCCGTTAATTAGAAAACAATATTATTATTATTATTTATTTATTTATTTATTTATTTATTATTATTATTATTATTATTATTATATTATCATTATTATTATTAACATTTTATTCAGCGTTATTTTTTTCCATCAAAAGAAAAAAAAAAAATTCACTATAACTAAATTAGAAATGAAAGATGTGGCAAGAAGTCTAACTTTGTTGATTGAGAAAGATTCCCTTATACGTATTCAATTCTTAAGATTAAAAAATGTAAGTGTATTTTCATGACTTTCACAGTGATTAAATTGAAAGTGTATCTAAAAATTATTATTGAAAAACCTTTATTTTATAATTAAATTTTTTTATTAATTTAATAAATTATATTTATTGAAATATGTGATTGAAAGTATTGAGAAATTGTGTGACTTTGACTCATAAATAAGGGCATTATTGCGGGGAAATTAACAAACAAGGTTCGAATTCATGTAAACTTTACTTTAAGTAGAATTATTCTTGCCATTTTTTATTATTTAAGACTTGAACAATCGTATATTAGCAATATATAATGTATATTTTTAAAGTTTTAGTTTTACGAATAAAAGACATAATAGAGAAAAATCGATACATTAAATATAATAATAATTGACTAAATTATATTGACCATTGAATGAGATTATTTAATTATATTTTTATTTGAAGTAAATTAACAAACTCTTTTTATATATAAAATGACAATAAAATGTATACAAAAACCAAGTACGGAACCAGGAATTTTAGGTGAGGGACGGACTGGGTCGGACCGGATCGGGTCGAATCGGGTCGGATCGAGTCAAAGTAATTAAAAAAAATTAATATATATTCATTAAAATTAATTATCACGTAAAATAAATATAATAAATAAAATTATTAATAAATTATAAATCATTTACATATATTTAAAATTAACATAAATAATTATATATAAAATTAAATATATATCTAGTACATTTAATTTTTTAATTGTATTCGACGATGTTTTATGTTATAAAAATCATCAATTATTACATCTGTATTGAACTTTGCAGCAATCTCCTTTTCAATGTAAATAATCATACAATATTATGAGGGGAAATGGAACAGGGAGGTCAAGGGTATATTTTTCATAATTTAATTATAATTTATATAATAATAAAAAAAAATCCAAAATGTTTGGGGGGCCGTGGCCCCCCTAACTCCGCCCCTACATAAAACCTTCTTAAATTTCTTATACTTAAAAAAAAAAAATCTACTTAATGATTTTGATATATATATATATATATATATTATATTAAAGAGTATGCAAAAATATTAACAGATAGCATTCCATCCCATTATTATATATGAAAGTTATACCGGCATATTATATATAACAAAAAAAATATATATAAAAGAAGTGACGAACTTTGTAAAAATCTATGTTCAACAATTTTGTTAACAATCAAGACTCTAGATAACGGTCCGTTAACAACTAGAAGGAGATCATAATTTATTAACAGGTGGCTCAATCTAGACCCAACAACCTATTAATCAAGGTTCAGTATATTAACAAGTGACCGAATCTAAGTCCAACAATCATATTAACCAAGCTCTGATACCATGTAAAAAATAATTATGGTCTTAAATTACCCTCAAAACCGGTTCAGAATATGAGGTTTACACCTCACTTATATACTATAATTCGACCTCATTTTTAGTTAATGTGAAATTTTCCCAACAATTATTTACTATATTTATCATAAATCTCAAATTTTTCAAGTTTATCTTTATAATAATTATTTTCTTTATAAATATGAAAAATATAAAAATTCATAATATATAACTTATATATCATATTTTCTTGTGAAAAATATGAATTATAAATAGAGTTATTCTCAATTTATAATCTTTATTAAACTTTTGCAAGAGTAAAATTCACTGGCCTTTTACAACATTATCCACGTTGCATTTAATTCATAAACAAGGATGAGGCAACAATATTTCAGGTTAAAAGATTAAGATTAAGCTTGTTGAATATGTTTAAAGTATAAAGGATTTGAAACTCTTATCTATTGAAGTGTATACACTATGAGTATAGGCTACCAACCAAATTAACATCTACAAAACTAAAACTTTTAAATTTTATATAATCATTATATTGTTAAAGAAAATACAAAATACAAATAAGCCAAATGACATATATAACATAATAAATAATTGTTTGTATAACAAATTTATTAAGATGACTTCAATTATTATCTATGGCCTTTGTAAAAGAACTAATCTCTTGATGATCAAAATAAAAGTTCAAACAAGAACTAGAAATAAAATACATATTCATTTGATGAGTATAGGAACAAAGATGAAAAAAAATGAGCAACATTACAATATTCCTAAAAGAGTTACGATAATCATATAAGAGATAATATTTTTACTCGTAAAAATATTTCTTTATTTTCTATTTCTTAGACTTGTAAATTTTAATGGTTTCTTTCTTTGTACTTTGGGATTATTTTCTAATTATGAAATAGCATGAAGTTGGACTTCAATTGAAGACTGATCCAACCTCAATTCATGTTGAAATTCTCGATCAAAGAAGGAGCCATGTGAACCTTGAAGAATAAGTTACACAAGCAAAAAAAAATTGTCATGTAGGAAGTAAGGAAGACCAAGACATGAGTCACATCATCACACTCTCGTCCAAGTATAAAAGGAGCTAGTATCCTTAATTTGAATTTTGAATTCAGATTTCCCTTTTGTATTCCATTTCATTTTTTAATCAAAGATGACTATAAATAGTTGATCAAAGATAAAAAGTTTTTAGAATTTTTAAAAATATTTTTGTTATTGAATTTACCTTAATTTCTTAAATTCAAATTATTTTATTTAGTTTAGAAATGAAAATATTCAAATAACGTGACTCTTCTTGATTTATTTCTCTCACCTTTCTCTTTTCTATTCAATTATATTTTTATTTTATGTTTAATCCATAACTTCGTATTCTTATTTCTTATATTGATGGAATCATTGAGTCAAGTATTTTCATAAATTAATTTTGTTATTAATAATGAAAAATGAGGTCTTATTATTATCATACTTTTTTTTTCTATTATAAATTTCTTTATTACCTAAATATAACTTCTATCGTAAATTGTTTCAATATTCTTTTTACAATTATAATAATGAGAAACCACATAACTCTTTTTTTAGAAGATTGTCCTTAATCACAATGTAACTATGTGCATAAGTCTCCAAACAAATAAAGATTTAGAAGGTGAAATTCACTTATTGTCTAACCTTTTGCTTAAATCAGTACCAAAACAAATCAAAATTTTCATACACTTTCTAGTATGTAATATTAGAAGTAAAATACCAGAGTTTTCCTAGATATCTCTCATCTTTAGTAAATTCATTAAGCGAAATGATATCTTTAATAGGAGTAGCTAAGAGTAGCTAGTGTAAGGATTGAGATAAAAATAATTATAGATAAGTATGATTTATTATTATGAAGGATTTTAAAATATATAAATAAGAAAATATTTATTTTTTATTATTTTAAAACTATTATCTCTTTAAAAAAAATTCTTTCTCTTTAGAAGCCTCTGACTTTTTTTAAGATATTTCACTCAATTTTTATCATCAAAGTGAAAGCTTGTAAAAAATAGAAGAGATCTACCCAATCAAAATCTTAAATAGAGTAAGTTCTTCTTTTCCTTAGTTTTATTGACTCTTGTAGTTTGGGCTTGCATGGAACCTTAGGTTCTTTTACATGTGGGATTTCTTCTTTTCAAGATAAATCTATGCTAGAATAGGTTTATAATATTGATTTTTGGATCAAGTATATTGGAAAAATTAGAAAATCTTTAAATCAACACTTTTGTTTAAGAACAAAGTTAATAAGTAAAGCATATAAGTAAGGGAAGGTAGATAGTTTAAGTAATATTATAGAACAGTAAGATAGAAGATCTAGATGTGGAAATGTGACTTGGTCACAAGTTAATTTTGCAAGAACTTGCTTTGATTGAAATGTATGAAATATTGCGAATATTCTTATTCTTGTGTGTAGAAAATTAGTTTTGATGAGATTGTAAATTATGATTAAGATGATGTGTGAAAGATGAAATAGTTTTGAGTTGGTTGTGAAGATTGATTTCAATTGAATGATGAAATATTAAGTTTTTTATTTTAACTTTGATTTAGGAGTAGAGTTACATGTCTCCACCCATTTTATCCAAAACTAAGTTAAAAGAAATATAGAATATGTACTGGAAAAATCCTAACTCCACCCAACCCAATAGGTCAAATAGGTTAGCTCCAGACAAATAAATATATCATATGAGTTAATTCTCATTTAACCCACTATCCCTATCTATTAGTTAAAATACGCTAAGGTAATTTGTTACTATTACACCCGCAATATATTCCGAGGGAACCATGAGATCGAGTAAATTGAAGATCATGACTTTAACGAAGAATACAACCAGTAAAGAGGAGATCATGACTTTAACGGAGAATACAACCAAGGAGACCAAGTAAACTTTTCCCATATGATGAAATACAGTGAACACTACCATGGAGTCCATGCCATGCCATGCGCCGCTTCTAGTATGCTCAATTCCTAGAGAGCTCCACCCGTGGGTATAGGGATCGTCCTCGTCGGAGAGGGGAGGCTAACCTTTTGGCTCTATCACCGACGACAGCCAGGATGCGACGTTTCATAGCCCGAAGAAGATGAACGAGAAGACCAAATTAGGGTTTCAGAAAAAAGCCAATAAACGCGGTCGCCGCCGCCACTTTCGAATCACCCTAACCACGGGCAACACCACTTCCTCTACCTTAATCGGTCCTTCCACCAATGTCACCCTCGCTCCGGAACCACCACGTATGCCCTAATCGTCGTCTTGTTCTCCTCCATTTGCATCAGCCGCAGCAGCACACACACCGCGTTCTCCTTAGTCGTCACGGTTCCAATGCTCAGCGCATAAACTAACAATTTAACCGCCCCGGCGGAGGTGATCACCTTCTTATTCTCGCCATAGAGCAAGAGATTCAAAATCGTAATGACACCGTATTCTTGGAAATGGAGGTCTGGCGAGGAAATGAGAGAAATCAGCAATTTGATTATGCCATCTTTGGCGATTTTGAGGCAATTCCCTAGTTTGTTCTTGGCGAGCAATCGGATTTCCATGGCCACCTGGTCCGGATCGACGGCGAGTTGTTGGATCCAGTTGTCGTAGTTTGGCGCAGGTGATGAGGAAACAGTGCATTCACTTGTGTAGAAGACTTGCCATCTCCGTGGGCCCAGGTCGTTCGCTGTGCCGACTCTGAACCTAACCATCAATCGCCGCCTTCTTCTTCCTCTTCCTCCTCTTCCTCGTCCCTCAATTTTGTTAATTCTAACGGTTTTGTTGCTGATACCGTTGATGCAGTCGTGAAACCTGTGTGGAAGAGATCGTTTAATGACGTCACGGAAGTTGGGCCTGTAATGGGCGCAGTCTCTTGGCCCACTTTATCTGAGTCCACCAAGCCGACTCCTAAATTAACATCTGACTCCTCTGTCAAGACTGCTACCGATGATGAATCACTCACCCCTCCTCAGGATCCTGTTATTTTAGACTCTCCTAAAAAACAAGCCAAGCCACTAATAACGTGAAACCTACTCCTGTAATGAACTATGGTATGGGAAATAAACAAAGGTCAATTAAGGTGGAGGGGCAAATGGTAATAATGTTGGCTCTAGTCCTATTCAGAACAACTTCTCTGGCGCTTCCCCAAAGCTTCCTCAACCGCCGTCGCTGCCAGCCTTTCCTGTTCTTCAGATTCCTCCAAATACATTTGCGCATGCGGTAAACGGCAGTGTTTTGACGGAAACGAATATGGTTGACAGGCAGAAAGCGCACTCGCCGAAACTTGGTGTCTTTGGTTCCGATGATGTTTACGTGGCACTATCAAACATTTCCACAACATGATTTTAAGCAAGTGAATGTCATAATCGTTTGATGGTCACAGTGTTTAGAGGAGGGTCTAGAATAATACCCTGAATCTTTGTAATTTGGCTTGAATATATTACGAATTGGCAACTTGAGAATCAACCTACTCTTATTCATTGAATTCACGCAAGGCTTAGTAAGTCATGAGATTTTGTGGTGTCTTATTCATATAATTTTTTAAAATAGATACAAAGCATTGTGTGTTGTAGTCCTGTGTTGCAGTCCTGTGTTGCAGTCCTTTGAGGACGCGAAGATCTTGATTTTGATTTAGAAGATTTCCTTCTTGATATTTTTTTACCACTTTTCCCCTTCCTAGTTCAACTTATGCTGATAGTATTGCCATCTTCTGCATTAACCTACAAAGTAACAAGTTCAGTCTCATCATGATAGTTTGATATTCTATGTCTGCGAAAGAACTATTAAATTAAAGTAAAGCTCTCATTTCAAACTGGAAACCTACAATCAACAGTTGTAGAAGAAAGTTCTTTCGAACCCTTTTGTTACCCAATTTAGCATACGACTAAAATAACAACACTTGAAGCTCCTGTCTTTTGAGAGGATATGATATCTTCAACTTTTCAGGAGGTAAATCCTTTCCTTTTGATCTAAGGTTTGTATATGGGTAAGACAAATACTTTCTTTTTCTTCGATATCCTCACTTATATACCCGCATTACAATTACTTTCATTATCATTAGATATATATTTTCAGCAAAAAAGAATCTAGTGAGAGTATATGCCATGATGGGAGACAAATTCTCATAATACATGCCATGATGTGGCATAACTTTCCATGATACATGTCATTATGTGGCATAATTTTTCACAATAGCCTGACCCACAGCTTCCCATAATACTTTTCAAATCATTAATATTTCTTCGAACAAAAATGTTCATTGACGTTTCTTATTGATGGAAATGCACAACTTTGTAAAAGTAATTATTTGTAGTCCATTTAATCAGTTGAAAGTCATAGTAGATGCTTGACTAAGCTCTTAACCCCAAGTGTAAAATAGTTTTTTATACACCAAATACTGATGTTTCTTGCTAAGCAAATCATCTTCTACGTGATCAACCACAAATGATCTCATCTATATTCCTAAAACACATCATCATCCACCTCTAAGAATAATGATAGTTTCA
The DNA here is from genome assembly GCA_016859785.1 of Macrotyloma uniflorum. Taxonomy (NCBI): domain Eukaryota; kingdom Viridiplantae; phylum Streptophyta; class Magnoliopsida; order Fabales; family Fabaceae; genus Macrotyloma; species Macrotyloma uniflorum. Next base: position 125,430 of record BDMB01000112.1, read on the forward strand.
AATATTGTTGAAACATATCATCAACTTCCCAAGTAGCATTAATAATAGCATCACGACAAATACCCGAGTGGTTGTCTAAGTACAATATGACAGCTCGGCCTCATCCAAGTACAATCGGGCAACTCGGCCTCACCCGAGTACGATCGGGCAGCTTGGTCTCATCCAAGTACGATCGGGCCGCTCGACCTCATCCAAGTACGATCGGGCCGCTCGGCCTCATCCGAGTTCATTCGAGTACGATCTGGCCGCTCGACCTCATTCGAGTACGATCGGGCCGCTCGGCCTCATCCGAGTACGATCGGGCCGCTCGGCCTCATCCGAGTATGATCGGGCAGCTCGACCTCATCCGAGTACGATCGGGCAGCTCGGCCTCATCAGAGTACAATCTCGCAACTCGACCTCATCCGAGTACGATCTCGTAGCTCATCCTTATCCGAGTACGATCTCGCAGCTCGGCCTCATCCGAGTACGATCTCGCAGCTTGGCCTCATCCGAGTATAATTTGGCCGCTCGGCCTCATCCAAATACAATCTGGCCGCTCGGCCTTATCCGAGTACAATCTGGCAAATCGGTCACATCCGAGTATACTTTGGCAACTTAACTACAAGTAAACAAAATCAATCTTAGTTGCTTCAACTCCTATGAAAGTTTCGCAACTAGGGGGACTTGTGTATGGGAAACTAAATTAAACATATGTGCCCAAGAGTTGCATGGCCAATAACATCTCGACATCATCCAAACAGAACTCGGCTTATTTCCCACCTCTTTTATCCTAAAATTTTTTCCTTTTTTAAATACCTTACACTTATCGATGTGACTATCAACCGAACACATCCCTTAACAAATAGTCATCTTAGCCATTCAAGCTTCACGACTAGGGGGACTTGTGTACTGGAAAAACCCTAACTTCACCAAACCAATAACATGGGTCAAACAAGTTAGCTTCCAACAAATAAACATATCAGTTAAAATATACTAAGGTAATATGTTATTAAATCATATTATAAATAATTAGTACCTATTAGGTATAATCTATCTCTCTCTAATCACACATTAAACCTTGTTTTATTCTTGACTGACTTGAGTGTCGGAGTGTAATCACAAGTACACCTTCAATATGGTCCGAGGGAGCCACGAGGAACAGTTGATACAAAGAAGATTGGAGATGATCTTGATGTAATTGGTCCTTGTAAATACAGAATAAATATTTTAAGAAGTTAAATCATTTTAAACTTGAAAGTTGATTCAATGGATTGAAATTTACAACTCTATATAGAACTATTTTGTTACATAATTTGCTCAACACCTAAGATTTTTCTCAAAAGAATAATTCTAGTGCATATTGAAAGCTTCGTCTAAGTTATTGCAACGAATTCAATGAGTAAAAAAACTAATTTGATTAGAAAATTTGCTTAAGTGGATAACTTGTATTTTTGGTGTTAAGCGAATAGACTCAACATTGAGCACATTTATCTCGGGACCAATTTGTTGAGCACGAGAGTCCATGGTTGAGAAAAAATTTCCCTATTTTGAATTATGAATTTAGTATGTTTGGAATGAATATCTAGAAGGGTTAAATGTGTATAAATATGTTCATGTGTTGTATAAAAAAGGTTGAGAGACTAAGTCATTTCATAGTGAAATGATGTATGCAAAGAGTAGTTAGCTAGTGTGCATTGATTTAAGAATATGCATTAATTGAAATATCTAAATTTTAATAATATTTTGATTTATATAAATAAAAGTTTCATATAGTGAAAAATCAAAAGAAATTTATACCACTTGTTATTAGATTAAGAGATAAAAAAAACAAATGTGTAGAAATTATCCTTGCCTAAAATGGGATAAGGTGAGTGATTTAAAAGATAAAAAAAGGTTTCAAGTGATTCACCTCTAACTGTGTTAGCCAGAATGCATGAGTTGGAAGTTGTTAGTCTTGTTATATTTTTATATGAATATTTTTAATAGGCCTATACGTAAATTATGAAGTGTGAATGAATGTGCTAGTTTTCAAAAAGTATTTTTATATGTTATGTTGTTTTAAAATCTCTAACTTATTTTCATTGTATATTGCTCTATGATAATCATGTTTTTTTTTTTACACAAAAACAAATTATAAGATAGATGCCAAGGAACTTTAGTAGGAGAATGAATTATAGACATAGATTTTGAGATAGTTTTCTTATATATTTAAATTTAGATGAGTATAAATATTATATATAAGAATAATTTGGTAATGTAATTAATATTTCTAGAAATGATATATTTTAATTTTAATTGCATGGAATTAGTTGAGTGTAGTTTTAGTGGGTAGTTATAGCTAAGGAATGATCCTTATTGTTAATAATATTTAAGTAATATTATATTATCCTTAACATATTCTACAAAATTGATTATGCATATTAGGAATATTCAAAATGTCTGAAACCTATCGAATCCTATACTAGTTCAAAATTAAATTAAAATACTATCACAAATATGTAATATCATATTAGTTAACACACAAAGAAAAAAGTTTTGATACTAGACCAAATGGAAGAACTCCAAATAACTATCACAATCTTCCTAGTGTAGAAAAAAACTTACATCTACCAATCAATGCTCTACAAATCAATGCTCTTAATCAGACTAGAAGAACAATAATAAACTTGAAAAACATAAGATAAGAAGTTTTTAATAAACAAAGATATCAATAGGTATCTTCCTATGTGTGAAAACATGATGCCATCTTTAGAGTCTATTTTTTACTTAATCAACAAGTTCTTGTAAATATATTTTCCTTAACTTGTCTTTAAAGAGAAGAACAACAAGATAATTAAAAGAAAAACAATATTTAAGAATGAGAAGGAGTTAGGACAAATATAAATAATAGACACTTGTCCTATAAAATAAATTTATCATGTTACCTACTTTGTTACTCATTAGATATCCATTTATAAAAATCTATGAAATTTTTTAAATCTTCAAATATCTTTCAATTTTTTAAAAATAAATAATTTACTTATTTTTAAATAAAATTTCTCTTTAAATCCGTATAGGTATGAATTTTTTTACATTGTTCCTTTTTTTATTTTTACAAGATTGATAGTTATGGGAAAGTCTATAAAATGTTATAGAGTAACTGTCGCAACATCTATTCTGGGCTCTGAAAATTGCATAAAGACATATGATGGTTGGTAAAGTTGCAAAGACAATAAAATAAGATGTTGGAATGATATCTTAAATGGTGGGTTGGTGGACAAATGCAACAAAATAGGTTTTTTTACATAATATAAATTAAAACTTCTAATAGAACATGAGATAGCATCAAACACTCTTCCAATAAACACTAAACAAAAGCAGATCTACAATTTTGTATAATTCAACTTAGAAAAATAGTACAAAAAAGGAGGGTGTTTATCATATGCTACAAGTTGGAAGGGGTAATAATTTTACCCGTCCTATTAATAAATAGATAACAATTTTACATGTATAGATTTTTCTGTCATCCTCAATGGCATTGACTAAAACTCAATATAGCTTGACAACGAGTTTCTTTAGCAACAAACTAAATATGAATATAATATGTTTACTTGTTTGTATTTATAATGGTATTTATAATTTGTCTTCATATGTTTTCAGCATATTAGGATTAATGAGTTTCATATTATTTTACTTTACAATAAAATTAATATTTGTATTCATGAGTAAATTTCTGCTGTTAATCTACATATTTATGAATATCCTCTTTAATAAATATCACATGATTCAATAATTCTATATTAAGAAAATCTAATATTTGTAAAAAGTCAATAAAGGGGCAATAGTGTGCAAGTTTCAATTATTCATGTGGGCATGTGTGTGCAATTTCTGGTCAGAACATCTAATTCAAATTAATCAAGATTCAAAGTAAATATTAAGACTTGAAAAAAAAAAAAAAAACAGAAAATTTTCTTTTCAATGAAAGTCCACGACACTTGACTTCATTTAGTAATAGTTAAAATCATAGATGACTATCCTCCACAGTTATTCTTGAACACACTACCAACTTTAGAATCTAAATATCAACCATCCTAAAAAGCATTATCTCAATCAAAAGAAAAAAATATTATATGCTATAAAACATTCTACTTGACAGATTAATCGGCTGGGTGGTAGGTTCTATTCAACTATACTAATTACATTCCACTGCTTTATCTTTTATATACATAAGCATCTGGAAGATTTTCACGTATTTTTCTCATTTATATATATATATACTATTCAAACTTTTTAATTTTTGCCAATATACAATTTCAACTTATTTTAAACACTAACCATTTAAAATAAAAGTATGAATAATTATTGATTAACAGCTTCGATCGTAATTGATGAGCATGTTACGGTTTTGCACTAGTCACCCCTTGAAATTGAACCACAGTAATGTGTGAATCCACACGTCTCTGAACCCACTGTACCAGCTTGACATTGTTTCAATCTTTTTTGGCTGTTTTTTGCGCAACTTGCATGACATTCAGACATTATCTAAAACCAAGTTGTTTGGTGTCTTCATCACACAACTTGCTGCAAACCGCGTTTGCAGATATATGTTCAGTTTTGCTTCTTATGGCCGACTCTTTTGTATTAATACTAATACACACCATTATTTGCTCCACTAAACACTCTCAACTTCTTAATTAATACGTTTTCATATTATCAATAATGAATTTAAGTCTAATTGATCGATCTCCAACACATATTCTATTCTCAATTGTCAATGCTAAACTGCCTTTTGCTAAACACTATAAAAAGACAAAAACCGACGACTCAACTCTGCTAGTGTTATGTCAATATTCAACCATAGTCTAGTTAAATCATCGTTCAACGCGTTGATCCAAATGCAATTTGCAATTAATTAAAACTTCGGCGCGATTATAGTCTTTTATCTCTAGATTAGCTAAAGACATTCACACTGTGAATTAATATAAAAATTACAAAGGTTAACAGTTTTATTATGTATGAGAATTATGAATGGATCATCATGTAATGAATTTTATTTTATTTATATTCTTTTACTTTTTCAATTGTTGCATAGTATTAAACCGGTTTCTCCTAATGTTAGGTATGAGAAAACAACTTGTTTATTTATTTCTAATTTTTGAGCTCTGTGATTAGCCATGTTAAATGTTGTCTACCATGCGTACTCTCTCTCAAACCTTTGCGGCTACGTACATATCCATATTTGACTTGGCATGTTCTATGTAGCGTCTCAATCAGTAGAAGATGCGATCTGTTTCGTTATACTGGGATGACATCGTAAGTCAAATTTAAAATAGTCAATCCTACCAATCATGGTTTTTGTTCTAAGTAACTTGAATCCCTGCTAAGGATTTGACTAGAATAGATATCATTGAACACACTCTGTCACACAGATGGGGGGCCATGCCTTTTGAAATTATTGGTGGATGAATGATCATTTTTAGTTGTATATAAAAGCTCCAATTACTTCAATTGTAGTATCAGCCAACTGCAATTGAATATTCTAACATATTCCCAGAATGATGCAGTCCCTAAAGATTGGTTTGACTGCAGTCGTTGTCCTTTCCATTGTATCAATAGTTTCCCATGCTGAAACAAGCTTGGATGTTGAAATTGAAGCCTTGAAAGCTTTCAAGAAGTCCATCACTGGTGACCCAAATGGGGCTCTAGCAGACTGGGTTGACAGTCACAACCACTGCAACTGGTCTGGCATTGCATGTGACCCATCTTCAAATCATGTCATTTCAATTTCTCTGGTTAGTCTTCAACTCCAAGGGGAGATTTCACCTTTTGTTGGTAACATTTCAGGCCTTCAGGTTTTTGATATAACTTCAAACTCATTCACTGGCTACATTCCTACTCAACTCAGTCTTAACACTCAACTTACACAACTCATTCTTTATGACAATTCTCTCTCCGGTCCTATCCCTCCACAATTAGGTAGCCTTAAAAACCTGCAGTATTTAGATTTTGGTAATAACTTCTTGAATGGAAGCCTCCCTGACAGCATATTCAACTGCACTTCTTTGTTGGGTATTGCTTTTAATTTCAACAACCTTACTGGCAGAATCCCATCAAACATTGGGAATCCAGTTAACCTTGTACAGATTGCCGGTTTTGGAAATAATTTGGTAGGATCTATTCCTCCTTCCGTAGGTCAGTTAGGAGCTCTGAGAGCTCTTGATTTTAGCCAAAACAAGTTATCAGGTGTAATACCTCGAGAGATTGGAAACCTGACAAAATTAGAATACCTTGAATTGTTCCAAAATTCCTTGAGTGGTAAAATTCCTTTTGAGCTTGGTAAGTGTAGCAATCTTTTAAGCCTTGAGTTATCCAACAATCAGCTTATTGGAAGTATTCCTCCTGAGCTAGGAAATTTAGTTCAGTTGGAGAAATTGAAGTTACATCAAAATAACTTGAATTCCACCATCCCATCTTCCATATTCCAGTTGAAATCATTAACACATTTAGGCCTCTCACAGAATAACTTAGAGGGAACAATATCTTCTGAGATTGGATATATGAATGCCTTGCAAGTTCTAACCCTGCATTTAAATAAGTTAACTGGGGAGATCCCTTCATCAATAACAAAATTGACAAACTTGACATATTTGTCAATGAGCCAGAATCTCCTCTCAGGTGAACTTCCTTCAAACTTGGGTGTGCTTCATAATTTGCAATTTCTTGTATTGAACAGCAACTACTTAAATGGATCCATTCCCCCTAGCATTACCAATTGTACTAGACTAGTAAATGTAAGTTTGTCTTTTAATGCTTTAACTGGGGAAATTCCCAAGGGTTTTTCCAGGTCGCCTAATCTTACTTTCCTCTCTCTTACGTCCAACAAAATGACTGGTGAAATCCCAGATGACCTCTATAACTGCTCAAATCTTAGCACTCTAAGTTTGGCAATGAATAACTTCAGTGGATTGATAAAATCAGGTATCCAAAACCTGTCTAAACTTCAGCGCCTGCAGCTGAATGTAAATTCTTTCATAGGACCGATTCCACCAGAGATTGGAAACTTGAATCAACTTATCACTCTATCCCTCTCTGAAAATAAGTTTTCTGGTCAAATTCCTCCAGAATTGTCCAAACTTTCTGGCCTTCAGGGACTCACTCTTCATGCCAATTTATTAGAAGGTACAATACCTGATAAGCTCTCTGAATTAAAAGCACTAACCGAGCTTCTCCTGCATCAAAACAAGTTGGTTGGTCAAATACCCGATACTCTCTCAAAACTTAAGATGCTTTCCTACTTAGACCTTCATGGCAACAAACTTAATGGGTCCATTCCAAGAAGCATGGGGAAGCTAAATCAACTTTTAGTTTTGGATCTCTCTCACAACCAGCTCACAGGATCAATTCCCGGAGATGTCATTGCAAACTTCAAAAGCATGCAGATGTATCTTAATCTTTCTTACAACCACTTGATTGGAAATGTTTCAACTGAGTTAGGCATGTTGGAAATGATACAAGCTATTGACATTTCAAACAATAATCTTTCGGGTTTCATTCCCAAAACACTTTCTGGGTGCAGAAATCTGTTCAATCTTGATTTTTCAGGAAACAGTATTTCAGGTCCTATTCCTGCAGAAGCGTTTAGTAACATGGACTCGCTTGAAAGCTTAAACCTCTCAAGAAATCATTTAGATGGCGAAATCCCTGAAATATTGGCAAAACTTGATCATCTTAGTTCCCTGGATCTTTCTCAAAATTACTTGAAGGGAATTATTCCCGAGAGCTTTGCCAACCTTTCCAACTTGCTGCATCTCAACCTTTCCTTCAATCAACTTGAAGGTCCTGTGCCTAAGACCGGAGTATTTGCACACATCAATGCATCTAGTCTGATGGGAAACCAAGACCTCTGTGGAGCCAAGTTCCTATCGCCATGCAGGGAGACAAAACATTCACTTTCCAAGAGGAGCATATCTATTATTGCTTCACTTGGATCTCTAGCTATACTTCTAGTGTTAGTGATTCTAATTCTCAGTCGTGGCACCAAATTCTGCAATTCTAAAGGAAGAGATATCAGTGTAAATGATGAACCAGACTACACTTCAGCATTGACACTTAAAAGGTTCAGTCCAAAGGAATTGGAGAAGGCCACAGGATTTTTCAATGCGGATAGCATCATTGGTGCTAGCAGTTTGAGCACTGTTTACAAAGGTCAAATGGAAGATGGCCAGGTTGTTGCCATAAAAAGATTGAATTTGCAACAATTCTCTGCCAATACTGACAAGATCTTCAAGAGAGAAGCCAACACCTTGAGCCAGTTGAGACATAGGAATTTGGTCAAGGTACTTGGATATGCCTGGCAGAGTGGGAAAATGAAGGCTTTGGTTCTAGAGTACATGGAAAATGGAAATTTGGATAGCATCATACATGGCAACGGGGTAGATCAGTCGGTGATCTCTAGGTGGACATTATCTGAAAGAGTCCAAGTCTTCATATCTATTGCTAAAGCATTGGATTATTTGCACGCGGGATATCATTTTCCCATTGTACACTGTGATTTAAAACCTTCTAACATTCTTTTAGATAGAGAGTGGGAAGCTCATGTCAGTGACTTTGGGACAGCTCGAATACTTGGTCTTCATCTGCAAGATGGCAGTACCCTTTCGTCAACAGCAGCTGTGCAAGGCACAGTTGGCTACATGGCTCCAGGTATAAGCCTTTCCTACTTTGCTAATCTCTTATCTTCAATGTACAATATGTTTTCATGATAGTTATTTTTTCATGGCAGACTCGCAATTCAAATGAATATTTAGTTGTTGTTGGATCTTAAGAGTAAATCCTGCACTCTAAATTGTTATAATCAGCGGGAATAACATAAAAAACAGCTGAAGGGTTGAATATGTTAGTGTCTATTTGCTGTTTTTATTCATATGAGGCCAAATTTAATTGTTCTATTCAGAAAAGGTAGCATCACCAAGACCTGCGTAATTTCATAACTTCTTATTTTGTTGCTTGAAAATAAACAGTTGCTATAACCGTGTAACTTCCTCCCTCACCTCCCTGGCTCTTAGGTGCTATAGTAGGCAGTGGTTAAATTCACACTGTATCAGCATTAACTAATAGTACCAACCATGAAGTAGAACTATTGTGACTGCCATACCATATTCAGCATGACTATCATTTGAACGCCTCGAACAGTTTTTACTACGGTTAACTTTAACTAATTGACTTGTGTGTAAGGGATAGACAAAAACATTCTCTATTAGATCATAGAAGCATGGAAAACACTATCCCTTTAGATAGTATAGATAATATATTTTCCCATCTTTGTGCCCAAATAGATAGCTAATTTTCCTATAATACATAGCTTAGTTTTATTTAAATTATCAAATATAACTTTATTTGTTTCCAATCCTCTTAGCTTACTGTATTCGTACACAAAAAACATTTGTAAATATCGTACTCTAAACAAGATATTTCTGGTGTGTAATTCTCAGAATTTGCCTACACGAGGAAAGTAACCACTAAAGCAGATGTGTTCAGCTTTGGTATCATAGTAATGGAGTTCCTAACAAAAAGAAGGCCAACAGGACTCTTGGAAGAGGATGGTTTGCCAATCACTTTGCGTGAATTAGTGGCAAAAGCCCTTGCAAATGGAATAGAACAGCTTGTCAATATTGTGGATCCTTTGTTGACCTGGAATGTTACCAAAGACAATGATGAAGTGTTGGCAGAGCTCTTTAAGCTATCCATGTGCTGCACCCTCCATCATCCTGAACAGAGACCCAATTCGAATGAGGTGTTATCTGCCCTTTTGAAGCTTCAAAAAACACTGTCTTGCTAAATGATAAACACCACAACCAACCAATTCTTGGAGCTTCTTTTACTAAAGAAGAAAAATTAAATGGTTCCAAATGACCACATTACTGTTGCCGTTAAAAACAGCAAAGTCTTATTGTACCCATGTTAGTTTTCCAATTATGATGAAATGCATGCAATATTTTCTAAAAGATAACATATTAGCAGGACACTTAAGTTTTTAATAAATGTATGGAAATTATGTGCCGTCCTTCACATTTATTGTCCATTGCTGCATCCTTTTTTTTCTTTTCCATTTCCCTTCCCCACCCTTGCATTAAATGCAAATATACTTGCATATTCATTAAACAAAATTCACAATTCTACCAGGGAAATTACCAAGTACAATATATTATCATAATCTTACAAGAAATAAGACGAACTAACAAAACTATAAGCAAAAAGCATCATTTAAGTTCTATTTGGTTAAGCAGTACTTTTAAGAAAATAAAACAATAAAGTAACATGACTTAAGTTTCTTCCATAACTCAAAATACACTTATACAGTTCAATTATTATACAAGCTAATGCACATGAGGTGATTTAAGTTATAAAAGAAGTTTGATTCACTTTTTTTTCTATAAATAATGAAGAAGTTTATCTAAACAAAACCTAATTCGTTTTACTCATCCAACCCTTGCTTTATCTCCTACTCTCTTCTTATTTACAGTACACAGTGAAATTTTTCTCTTCTTAATAGATGAAGAATGAGTTAACGTGGAATGAAAAATAACAAGTTACTTTAAAGTTAATTACCCAATATTATTCCAAGGGGCATGGTGAAAGAATCTTCCAAGTTTTCTATTAGTCATAAAGACTCTAAAGTTTCTACAGAGTTGCATTTGCATATAACAATTAGAAAGAAGACTATCATAAAACAAACAACAAAGTTAAAGAGTAATGACATAATGGGGGTCTCCTCAATTACAGGAAGGATCAGTATGAAGAAATTCTTGAATGGTTGAAGGGAAGTCCAATTCTTCGTAAGCACCACCATCAGAAACAGAAGCAGCTTTCCCTAAAAGCAGGTGTGCCAATCTCAAGGGCTCTTGCTTCTCCTCCCCACCACCATTCAGAAAGTGCTTGATCCACCCATCTAACCGCAGCACCTCTTTCCTACACTTTGGCCCTTCCACACCAACAACTTTTGCATAAAACCCACCTTCACAGTGACAAGAACCACAATCATCAAAACTGTCCCTTTGTTCTTGTTCCTCCGATAATCCCAAAAGCTGCATCAACCGCTCAATATCATCATCATTATCTTCTGCTTCATTCACTGGAGTGACAGGACCTGTTTGAGAAGGGTTTTGATGTCTTGTTGGAAATTCTTGGGAAACGGAGAGGAATGCTTGAGGAGGTTCACTGCTGTCTTGGGAGGGACAATTCTGGCTATAATTAGATTGGAGGAAGATGGGAGAACCCAAAGTGCTTTCCTGTAACTGAGATTCTATTGCTGGTGATGCTTGGTCTAATTTTAACCTTTTTTCAACCTAAACAACAATCTTCAGAATTCAGAATCCATCAAGAACATGTTACGATATTGAAATTACAATTACGCATACATACCTGTTTTAGTGAGGAGAAGAAATTGGAATGCGTTGACATGATACTGGGAATCGTCGAATTTTGTTGTCTCTTTGTTGCTTACTTTTTATATAGTTAAAATATTGTCAAGAATGCAGCAGTTCTGTACACTAGAAAAGGGTAAAACAGGAAATTTTTATATTGAAGTTTTAATTTATCTATAATTTATAATAAAGAAAATTTGTTTTAGTAATTCTTTTATTTATATATATATATATATATATATAATACTTCTGAAGGATTTAACCTTTTTAAATATTATTTTTATTATTCTTCTTATTCACTGTTATAACTGTTATATACATTTTTATTGTTTTATTTTAATAGTTTAATAATTATTTTTTATTATAACAATTTTAAAATATTAAATATTTCAATTATATTATCATCGTGATAAAGTTGTTGGCGAAAAACTTTATTAAATTGTATCAGTTAATTATATATGATCTTTTTTTCTTTTTAATGAAGTTAAGGTTATATATGATTTCAATCCTAAGTTAAAAACTAAAGTATGTAATTGAATGAAGTAGCCATACTAATTAAAGTCTGTTGAATATTTAATAGACTATATAAGTTGAATTTTAAATTTTTTTTTACTTTATCTTTTATGCATTTGAAATTTATGTAAATTTTTGATTGTTTTAAATAAAACTTGTATGGTTGAAAAAGAAAGCACACATGTTCTCTTCCCACTAATACATTTATAAATAAATATTTAAAAATAATAATTAAAATAAGTAAAAATAAAAAAATAAAATGAATGAGAATATGAGACAAAAAATATGGTTACATAATCATCTTTATACTTTCCATCAAATCCAAACATGATATGCATATGATTTTTTTTTATTATGGCATGCATGAGTTTCTTTTCTTTATTAGCATGACATATGTTATGGTATAGGTTACACATGTTGGATTACAAAATTTGTACGACAAAATTTTCTATAATTACTTCACAAAATTTCAATTTATCATTTACACAAACAAATACAAATATTATATTTGAGAAGAAATTGAAATGGAATCATTTAAAGTTTTATTTTCTGTTTTGGGTTTTTTTAGTTTTGACAATTCAATCAACACAATTTCATGTCATCTAATTCCTATGTTGCTGGTATGATGTGTGAGCACTATACACTGGTGGTTTGGAGAAACACGCACCAAGTTGAATGTGCTAAGAGTGGTATGCGATAATGGTAGCACATTCATATGTTGCAGCTATTATTCTCGTGGTAACGTTGTTGGCGAAAAACCTTATTATAATAATGTTTTGTATTTTCATTAGTTTTTATAATTTAAATAAATTAAAATTAATTTTTATTTTTATATTATTTTTTCATTATATATTATTATTAAAATATAATTTATTGTTCATATATTATTAATAGAACAATTTAATCTATAAAAACTAAATTAATTTTTTAATAATGATATATAAAGAAATATTTTTAAATAAGTGACAAATATAAAAATATTTTTAAAAATTATTTATTTTTTTTATTAATATTCAAATATTAACTTAATAGAATATTAATTTTACGGAATCCGAAACATCCTTAAAACTCATATCCTTACTTATCTTAGAATTGATTTTAAAGTTATATAATATAGTTTTTAAAATATATTTTAAAAAATGGTGTAAATAAAGAATTTTAAATATTTTAAATATATTAGTTAAATTATTCTCTTTTAAATTATTTAATTTTATAAATATTTTATTTAGATAAAATAATTAAAATTTATTAAATTTAATTTTTTTATTTAAATTGAGTATTTCAATTATAATAAAGTTTAAAAATTAGAATTTTCAATTTAACTAATTATTTATGGATTGATTTGACTTAAATGGATAATATTTAATTTAATGTAATTAGATATTAATCAACTTAATCAATCCATCCTAACTTAATTAGACCCATACTTAAATAAACACGCACTAATCTTTGCTTACCCAAACTCGACCTAGCCAATTTCGTTCAAATTTAGCTTGTTCTAATCTAATTTGATCCAACCCAACTTTACTTAATTCAATCTTATCTAATCCAATTTGACTTAACTCGATTTGATCTAGTTCAACTCAATTCATCTCGGTTAAGCCCGACTCAACCTTTTTTAACTTAACTTGACTTAAGTTAACTTTATCCAACTTAACCCAACCTCAACTTGGGTCAATCTGCCTAACTCAGCCTAGTAATCATTAACTCGACTTAGCCCACACTAATCCAATCAGACTTACCCTAATCTGGACATACTCACCCTAACTTGATTAGTCAAGCTTATCCAAATCAGGCAAAGATTTTCCAAGTCAAACAAAATTGGGTTGGGCCAAACCAAGATGGGTCAAACAAATCAAGACAAATTAGGATAGGTTGAAACTAACAAGTTGAGTCAATTTAGGTCGGTCTAGGCCAAGTCAAACAGGCTTAAGTTTGGTTAGTTTAGGTCAGGTTTATTCAAGTTTAGTTAGGTTTTTAAATCAAGTTGAGTCGGGTCAAACTAAGATAAGATGTGTCGAGCCATATCAAGTTGTGTCTAGATAGGCCGAATTGAGTTTGGTCAAGTCGATTTAAGTTGAATTAAGTCAAGTTGGACTTTATAAAATCAAAACTAGCTTATCTAAGTTGAATCAGGATTAAATAGGTCTAATATCCAAATATTTGGATATTGATTAACTTAACAATAAAAATATAAAATATAAACCTAAATTTAAGAAAGAAAAAAAAATATAAAATTTTCAAATTCTTATTTTTTAAATAAAAATAAAATTTTTTTAATTTTAAATAAATGAATTATTATCATAAATTCTTAATTTTAATTTTTTTAAAATTTTTTTATCCATATAATTCTCTTGAATATAAGTTTATAATCCTTTGATAAAAATAGTTTTCTCAAAATTCTTAATATCAATATATTAGTTTACATAGATAATCAGAATGAAGTCAAAGAGGATAATAGAAGTCACAACCCCTAAAATTTTATTCTTTATTTATTATTATAAATTATGAAGAAAAAAATCATAATCTTTCAAAATTTTAAATTTAATTTATTATTATATATGTGTATAAATTAATAATTTCATATTTTTTATGAACTTATTTTTTAATAAATATTAAAAAATATGTCAAATTCATATTTTTAAAAAGTCAATAATTTTTTATTCTATAATAAATTTCTTTCTCATTAGATATAATAATTATTTTCATAGTTTATTTAATAATAATAAATAAGAATAATTTTTGAAAAAAATTAAAAGTTGATAAAAAAATGTATATAAAATAAGTATTTTATAATTAATAATAATTAAATATTATATATTAATATAATTTTTATATTTATTAATACAAGAAAATCAAGTATTAATTGAATTCATATATATATATATATTTATAAATTTTAATTTTAAATATTTTTATATTATTTATAATTAATTTTTTTATAAAATATTTAACATTTAAGTTATTATCATTTTAAAAGAATATATAATTAATAATAAAAATATAAGAAAAATATAAAATATAAAATATAAATATATATTTTTTATAATATTTTATTTTAATATTAAAATATTAAAAATAAGAAATTTGAAATCTAAATATACCTAAAAAAATTATAAACTTATTTTTTTAAGAAAAAAAATATTCATAAAATTAACAAAATAAATATTAATTTATTAAATTTAAATTTAATAAATAATATTAAAATTTTTATTAAATAATCTATTATATAAATCATAATATAATATAATATATATATATATATATATATTAATTTAGGACCTATATAAAACTCCTAACTCCACCTACATTGTGATTAATTTTAACTCTCAATGTTTTTGTTCAAAAGACATAGATTAATTAGCGTGCCTTTGTTCTTACCATAGTTGTACCCATACCTCAAACCCAACTATAGTTCATGACGGTGGTAACCCCATATCTTCCAACAACCTTGTACCTGACTTTGACATGGAAATTTCCTAACTGTGATAACTTTTAACAGTTAGCTTCCAATACCTTTTTAGTTAATTTCCAATAACCTTGTCTCAATTGGTTAGAGATGTAACAGTATTTTGGGATAAATTATTAAATTCATATATAATAACTAAATTAAAAATATTTGTTATGTGGAATTATTGTTTATCTTTTTCATATTATTTTTTTTTTACTATATTTTACCTATATAAAAATAAATAACTTTTTATAAATTTTATTTCTAAATTAAATTATTTAATATGTGATATAAATATTTCTTTGAAAATTTATGATAAATTAATAAAAATTGTGATAAATAATTAATCCTAATTACATGAATTAGGTTAAGGCATTAAGAAACTTAAGTGTAATTAAACCTATGGTTAAGTCCAATAATTCAAGTTCATTCCATAATCATTTTGGAAGTAACAAAATGAAAAGGTCCAAACACCATTTACCATATAAACTTTGGTCAACAACAAATCAAATAGAAGAAGCAGAAAACTTTAAGATATATTGACCAAAATTGATCTTGACTCTATTTTTACTATAGAGATATCTAGAATTTGGAGAAGTTTTTCTCCTTTCCATTCTCTCATTTTTCAGTAACCATATATAAGAACAAAATGTATTTTTTTTGTTTACCTTTTACCATTTCATATTAGCCACACAAACATTACAAGATGGGAGGAGAGTAAATTTATCATTTTACATTCAAATTTATTTTACATGAAAAGCTTACCTTCTATCACTTAAACTTAAAAATCTGATTCACTTTCTTTCTGGTTTATCTCACAATATTTGGAATAAAAAAAAATATAGGATCAAGTTCTAGCTTCTTCTTTTAAATCTAATATTTTTTTTCATTCTTTCTTAATTTAAGGTAATATTTTTTTCATTTTTAATTTTTAATTTCATTTCTATCTTATTATTTGTTTCATTGTCAAAAGATGTCCTTCTACTCTTCGAAAGATCTTGAGTTAGAATTATCACTTTCATTTATATTATTATCAAAAGTTCATTTAAAATAAGGGAAATTAATTTCAAATCTTAAATGTCTCTTTATTTATATTTTCTTTCATATTTATAATTGTATTACTTTATCTAAGTATGCATTTATTTTTTCTTTCATATTTATAATTGTATTATTTTATCTAAGTATGCATGAATATTTTTTTTTTATTATTGTAAATCCAGAAATAGATTCATTGAATAGGAAAATTTATAATTAGGTTCAAAAATCACTTTAATTGAAGTTTTGTAGATAATTATGAGTAAAATAAGTTTATCCATTGTTAAAAATTTTATATATGAGTTTGCTAGAAAATTTTGCTTTGATACTATTATATAATATTTTTATTTTTCTATATCTAAATATGAAATATGTAAATGATTGAAGTATGTATTATCAAAGGTTATAGGTTCACTAAAAGATAATATATATATATATATATAATAATTTTAATATGAAAGTTTTGTAAACTATTATTTTTTAATGATATAATATGTAGTTGCACAACTATCACTTTTTCATACAAAATATGACTTTTATAACAATCAGTTTTTTAACAATCTTATCCTAATTACTAAAATGTAATCTCTCATAATATCTTTTTTTTTTTAAATCCTAAAACTCCAATCATAAATCCTAGAACTTCAATCACAAATCCTAATATCTTGTCTTCTTGAGTACTGAGTGGATAGGTAAGTAGTTATTCCTTACTTTGATTTATGATTTTAATTTTCATTGGAAAAAAAATCTAATCGACAGAAAAATTATTTTTCCCATACACCATTTCATCCCTTTCTGATTCTCATAAGGTTACATTACTTCATTTTTTTCCAACAATTTTAATTTTTTTTTTATCATGTGTTCTATTTTTACAAATAAAGAAAAGTCTTACTAGTCATTAATATGCTTAGAAATAATGACGAATAATTTGTTATTTTCTTTAAAATTTGTGAATGTTTGCACATATGGATGTGTTTAGAATAAGTGAAAAGGAAGGGTGAGAACATATTGCAATACCTAGAACTTTGGACATGGAAGAGTGAATCTTGAACAAAGAATTGTAGTTCTAGTTTCATTACTCAAGGTATCTCAATCACTTGCTTTGGTTGAAGAAGACATTGATTGGGTTGAAAATCTTTTAGAAAATGCAAAAGAGTCTGGCTTAGGAATAGAAAATCATGTTATTGTTTGCATTAAAGGAATGAATGTTAGGATCCATGTTCAGTAGCTAGTAAGAAAATGTTAGTCAATTACAAAATATATTGGCATGGTAGTTATCCTTCAATAATTTGATCCCGAAAATATTATAATGGGATAATGACCAAAAAGAGGATGATTGTTTTATAGAAGATTATACTAGATAAAAGAATTATTTCTACATAAAATGCTTAAGAATAACAAAAATATCCAAAATTAAGATAGGTTCATAAATCAGAAACTATGAATTGTAAGAACAACTACAAATAGCATTGAGATTCAGAACATAGGAAGAGAAGTTGTATGTTTGATGCAATTTGTTTTTCATTTCACATATTGACAAAAAATAAATTTTACCAGAGTGAAAATAGCAAATTTCAATTAGAGGAAGGATAAAATATCATTTTATTGAATTAAAGCATTTGGACATGGTATTTTGTTTGTAATTATTGTAACAACAAACAATCTAGAGCTTTTTATTCTTGTGGCATGCTTCTTTTTAAACATGGTAGAATTTACATACTCCCAAGCCAATTTACGGGAAGTAGAAGAAAGATTGGAAACTTGTATTTCTAAGAAAATTGAAACACAGATGGTGGAGTCGCGAATGAAGGCATTACAATTCAAGAACCGATATCACATCAATATTCTAGTTTTGGTACTCATTGTTATTAGTCTCATAATCTTTATGTTTGTGGCACGAAGTTGGCAAAAATTGATTTTTCCAAATTCAATGGTGAAAATATAAATCAATGGATTTATGAATGTGACATGTATTTCACAATTGATCTAACTCTTGAAGAATTTAAAGTGTGATTAGCACTAGTGCATTTTGAAGGCAAGGCAATGCAATGGCATCATGCCTTTGAAAAATCCATTAAAAATGAAAATTGGCCATTTGAACTACATATGTTAAACTATTAAACAAAAGATTTGGAAAAATTTGTGAAGATCCATGGTTGAATTGATGAATTTGAGGTAGCATTATTCTGTTACTAGATATCATGAAGAATTTGACACCATAATCAATCAATTGGATCTATCAATGAATATATTCTTAGCTATTTTTTTGGAGGATTAAAACATGATATCCAAATGTTAGTGAAAATGTTTCAACCTACTACTGTAATGAAAGCATTTTCACTTGCCAAATTTTATGAATCAGCCAATCAAAGTGGTGGCCCAACTAAGCATATTTCTACTAGGGAAATGCTGGAGGATTTCACAAAAGGAAAGGTGAGAAGAGAATTTAACCCCTGCTTATATAAACGAAAGAAGGGCTAAAGGCTTATGTTATTTTTGTGACGAATAGTGGCAAAAGGCCTTGCAAAATTGAACAACTTAGCCAACATTGTGGACCCTTTGTTGACCTGGAATGTTACAAAAGAACATGATGGTGTTGCTAGAGCTCACTAAGTTATCCTTATTTTGCACCCTCCATGATCCTGAACATCGACCCAATATGAATGTGGTGTTGTCTTCCCTTATGAAGCTTCAAACAACAATTTCTTGTTAAATGATAAACACCACCAATCAATTCCTAAATTCTTAATTACTTCATTATTGTTCTCTTTAACAACAACAAAGCCTCATTAATTGTATACATGGTAGTTTTCCAAAAAACGTATGGAGATTATCAGCCTTCCTCTAAGCAATGGAATTAACTATCTCCCAGGAGCCTGAAAGAACCTTCCAAGTTTTCCGTTTGTCATAAAATCTCTAAAGTTTCTATCACGTTCAACAGAGACTTAGCTATTTCTATATTAAATAAGCTACTGTTCTTATTCTTAGAAGATATTTAGTATCCTAAATAGCAGAACCAAAATATTTATTAGCACTCTTTTATTAAGTTATTATTTTTTATTATGAATGAAAAAATTAAGATTGTAGCAGAAAGATTTTTCTTACTAGAATTAAGGAATCAGAGTTCAATTTGGCGGTGACAAGCAGTGTTAAAATAAGAGAACAAAATGGGAGTTTGTAAAAAGCAAGAAACATTAAGTTGGATTGGATACACAAGATGATTCACACTATCTGAAGTACATTGCAATAACATGTACATCAGCAAACACAAATCTAAAACTCTCGAGTACACAAGTCATTCTCTTCAAGCTCACTTTCCGGGGACGAAGTTGGTGGCGTAGGCCCAGGCGTTGTTGTTGACTGGGTCTGCAAGGTGGTCGGCGAGGTTCTCCAATGGGCCCTTTCCGGTGACAATGGCCTGGACGAAGAACCCGAACATGGAGAACATGGCCAACCTACCGTTCTTGAGTTCCTTCACCTTGAGCTCAGCGAAAGCCTCTGGGTCGTCAGCGAGGCCCAATGGGTCGAAGCTGCCACCGGGGTAGATGGGGTCAGTGACCTCACCGAGAGGCCCGCCGGCAATACGGTAACCCTCAACGGCGCCCATGAGGATAACTTGGGTAGCCCAGATGGCGAGGATGCTCTGAGCGTGGATCAGGCTTGGGTTGCCCAAGTAGTCGAGCCCACCCTCGCTGAAGATCTGAGAGCCAGCCTTGAACCACACGGCCTCGCCGAATTTGACGCCGTTGCGGGACAAGAGCTCGGGGAAGACGCAGCCCAAGGCTCCGAGCATGGCCCACCTGGAGTGGATGACTTCCAACTCACGGTTCCTGGCGAAGGTTTCTGGGTCAGCGGAAAGCCCAGCAGTGTCCCAACCGTAGTCACCTGGGAACTCGCCAGTGAGGTAGGACGGGGGCTCGCCGGAGAATGGGCCCAAGTACTTGACACGGTCTGGGCCGTACCATGGGCTTCCGGAGGAGACCTGCTTGGTGACGGTTTTCCTCATGCTGACCCTCCCGACTTCGGGGGCTGATGGGGCAAGCTTGACGGCCTTGCCAGCCAGGGAGGGGGAAGAGAGAGCCATGGAGGATGCAGCGGCCATTGTTGCAAAGAACTTGCTTTTTTCCTTTGTGATTTGTGAGATGTGAATGATTGAAGATGGTGGAAGTGGGTTTATTTATATGTGGTGAATTGGTTGGGCTCTTATCTTGGGTTATCTAAATCTACAATCTCATTGGGGGTTGAGATTGTGTTTGTACACTTGGCATCCTTTCAATCCACTAATGGGTTAGATTCTTCTTTGCTTTGTAACCAGTGTGGGACTTCCACGTATGATTGTAGGATTCCACTAGATATTATTGTTAATTTCTTATTCCATTTCCGAACTGACGTGGAAAATGGCTTCAACTATGTGGTTATGGTTTGAGTGTGAGAGATATTTTTGGGTCCACATCCACTCACTCTTGTAGCAAGGTGCATGAGAACCACAAATTTTGAATTAGCAAAGGACAACGACAAACAGAGAAATTTGTGAAAAGAACGAAGTGAAGGTTGATGGTTACACCGGTCCATTTTGATGAATGAGCAATTACGTTACACGTTACATGAATTAATCTAATACGTGACTTCTGAACGTTGGTTCTGAGAGAATATATTACACGTTTATGTAACACAAAAGTAAGAAATTAAGAAAATACATATTATATTAATCATTTGATATTTAAATAATATAATAGGTAATTATGAAGGATAAATGTAGTCACCGAAAAATAAGAAATATTTTTTTTATTGCAATAAGTTAGTTAAATTTATAACTATGTGTGTGTATGAATGTCTTGAACTCACTGTTACTAAAAAGCTTTTAATATTATACGTATACGAAAGGCTTTATACTTATAATTAATGTGTAGTACACATCAATGAAGATGTTAAGAAGGCAAAGAAAGGAGGGAGAAATTTTACCCTGTTGGATTCATTTTACTGTTGATTTAGGTGATATATGAAGTTATCCAAAATCTAAAATGGCAGGTTCTTATTGGGTGGAAGAGGCATTTTGTGATAATTCTTTAGATAGATAAACTCTTAGAAGATAAAATATCCAAAAAGGTAAGTGATATGAGATTTTAGTCTTTCAAAAGTTTCAAACAAATAGAAATATAGATAGATGGATATCTCCAAGAGTCACTCACACTTGGACAAATGGAATGCTTTTTCTTCCCTTTCTAACAGATATATATATATTGTGACGTAATCTCTAGCAAATGGATGAAAATAATATTATATTATCCTATCTCTACATTATAATTAATGCTATAAAAATAAAATTATTTATTATGAAATATTTTGTATAAATTTTTTTTATAAAGAAAATTAATTATTTATTAAATATCTTTTATAGATTTATTTTTATAAAAAAATTTCATAAATTTATTTTTAAGAATTTTTCATAAATTTATTTGAAATTTTTTTTTATTAATTTATTTGTGAAATTTTTTTTATAAATTTATTTGTAAAAATATTTTTATGAATTTTTTTAGAAAATAATAAAAAATAAATATTTTTTAATCTTTTACCCACAATTTTTTATAATGAAAAGTTTATGGTAATAATTATATTTTTTATTAATTTTAAATATTATTTACAAAGTTTTACGGGAAATATAAATTTTTTTAAAGTAATATTTGGTTATATAAGTGTACTTTTAAATGTTTTTATAAAAAATATATAAAATTTTAAAAATATAAGTAGTTAACTTCATATATTTTAATATATTAACATTTTAATATGTTACTAAATATTTAAATATTAATTTATTTATGGTACACATTTTAGAAAAAATATTATATAAAAAATAATAATATATAATAAAGTAAAGATATGCAATATGTAACATATTCAAAATATAAATATATTTTAAACATTCAATAATTTCAAGTATGAATATTAATCTGAATGATATTATTCAAAATATATAATTAATTCATAATTTATCAAAAAGTTATTATTAAGACTATTACAGCCCATATTATTAAGTCTAATAACTCTTTTCTATAGATGGCTCCTCGGTAGACTTGCTATCTGCTCCCGTGTAAAGAACACGATCATAGCAGAAGAATGACAAAGACACAAAGAAGGGTAAGCTAGTAAAAAATTTTCATGTTAATAGTCAAACAATCAATTCAACATTTTCAACCATATAGTAGGTGTAAGGGTCTACCTTAAACTTTACACCCATAAGCATAAATCACAAAATTAGATAGACGATTTCCAGAAGACTATATGGGTTTCTCACATCTAGGGCTAACACTTGAGGTTTTTCCAAGGACCAAGGACCTTCACCATAATCGACTTTCTGAGCCTCTTTCAACTCAGGGTCATCTTTTAACACCTCACAACCAAATACCGCCTTAGGGTAGTTTCACCTATTGTTCATTTCTGAACAATTAGTAACCATCCATCGACCTTCACCACATGAGTTCTAGTCTACATGACTCAGAACATCATTAAGGTTTGGATATCTTATGGATATTTTCAAAATCCATACACACTACATTATTAATAATCACATATTAATAGCCCAATGACAAAAACCTTCTTTCACTAGGAGTAACACAAGTCTCATGCCATTAAATCACATCATACTTAGATCTTTAAAACTTTCATGCATACATATCATTTATCATTTTTCATCATTTCAAATCAAACAAAATAAGAAAATCAGTGTAAATCTGCTCAGCACAAGCAGTATCCTCTCAACACACAATTATTATTTTTTTATAAAATGTGCTACATTATCCGCTCAACGTCGAACTCTCTACTCAACGAATTTTAATTGGAGAGCCCTTGGAACAAATTCGCTCAATGTAGGGGATCCTACGCTCAACGGATTTATGTAGACAAAGGTTCTACAAAGCTGTGAAAACACAGATTTAACCCCTGAACAAACATTTCAAGCATACCAAAACACAACTAAAACAACATATATCACGCATTTCAAACATTCAAACACAAATCTCACAAAATAAATTGGATTTATAGTTTCCCTTACCTTATTTCTACACCCAGCTATGAAGTTCTTCCACAACAACACAAATCCGTGACCTTCGCTCCCAACTAGCTCTCCCAGCACCTAAACACAAACTCAAACGCATCACAACTAGCCCCTAAACAGCTCAAATGCAAGGGATTAGAGAAACCTCAGAAACATGCGGACTCTTGAAAGAAATAAAGAGTAAAGAACCTTGAACTTTCCTTTATAACCTTTTAAAACTTATTTGGGTTTATCATTTTTTACTAATTCAAATTACCATCTTACTAAAATTAATTTTTCTCTGAATCCTTAATTAAACATGTAATATATTAAAAGAACCTTTCAAATATTTATCATCATTATATATACGAATTTAACGTTTGATGAAATCAAATAAAATTAAACAAAATTAATTACATTAAATTAAGATTTAATGATATTAAATTAAGATTTAATGACATTAAAAAATGAATAAATTATTTTAAATTTCACTTTCAATCTAAAACAATTTATTTTATGTATAAATATATTTAATAAATATATCTTTACGTTTACTTTTTCATATCCAATGAAATTTTAGGAGTGAATAACTCTCTATCTTGTACAATTTTTTTTTTCAAAATTTTACTTTTTTTTATTAAATTAAATAACCTTATTTTTTATTCTTCCTTTTTTTTATCATTTTCCATATCTTAATGCGACAAAGGTTTAAAGTTCATTAAATGAATATTGTACCTAGGTTGATGGTAGGGATAGGTTAAGAAAAAAAAAAAAATCTTGAAAAACTATTTTTAAATAATTTTTCAAAATAATATAATAATAATTATAATTATAATTATAATTGTTAAATATATGTAAATATATTTTGTTATTATTTTATATTTTAATAATATCAAAACTAATATATATTAAATATATTTTATTATAATATAATAACAAAATATATTTATATATATCTAATAATAATAATTATTATTATTATTATTATTCATATTATATTATTATTATATTATTTTAAAATAATTTTCAATAAATTATATATAAAAGTAGGTTTTTTTAAATATTATATTATTTAAAAATAATTGTCAAATAAATATATATATATATATATACAAATGAATTTTTTAAAATATAATTACTCTATATTAATATTCAATATTCAAAATACTGACTTGATGTCAGTGTTCGAATAATAAAGAACTCAACTCTCCTAAATTTTAAAGATAAAGAAAAATAATTAGAAAAAGTAATTTTTTTTTTCTTTTAAAAGATTACTCATAACCTCTCTCATCTCATTGCAAATAAAATAAAATAAATTAAAAAATATCAATTTATTCACTTAAAAAATATTTGATAAAATATATAATACTAATTGTTTATATAAAGATTAATTATAATACTTAAAAATAATTATTTATTTTTAAAACTTAATATATTTATTATATTTTTATTTTTGAAAGATATTTTTATTAATTAATATAAGAAATTACTTCTTAATTATTTTTTATCTCAATATTTAAATTATATAATATTTTTACTTATTTAGAAATCTAATGTTAACAATAATAGTATGATTTTTTTTCTTACTACAATCTCAATATTTCGATTTCAAATTTATTGAAAAATATTAATTTAATATATTTTTTATGAGTTATTGTTATAAACGTTAAAGAACAAATATGTTTATAAATTATTTTTAATTTTAAATAATGTAAAAAAAAATATTTGGAAAGATTTATACAAAATTTGTAAATATAAATTTAAATATAATAGATAAATTATTATTATTCAGTATAAATATTTTTTAAACTAAGAAAAATTTCAAAAGTCAATAATTATATTTTTCTTTTGAAAAAAAATATAAAATATTTAAATAATTATGTAGTTAAAACAACTAAAATATATGGCTTCTAAAAAATAAAATATAAATTAAACAGAATCAATAAAATAAATAACCTTAAATTATTCTGTTTTCCTTTTTATTATAAAAATTATTTCTGTAATATATGAAATTGCTTATAACAAATTTTAGGAATTAAATCTCCTAGTATATATATATACGAAGTGTTTAAAATTACCGATACTCTCAAAAAAAGAAAATTATTAATTAAATATCGAAAATTGTGCTGGACCTATTAAAAAACGGTTACTTTCAAATTGACATTAATTGGAATCAAAATATGACTCTTTTCTCTTATTTTAATTTTTTTTAGAAAAATTTATGATTTTTTTTTAATAAACTTTTATATAACTTTTTTTAACCATGAAATATCTATTTCCTATTTTTATATATCAAATAATACATTTATTATATTTTTACTTTATTGTAATTTTTTTCTTTTTATCTATTTAATAAAAACAAATCATAAAAAATAAATTTTAAAAGAAATTATCTTAGAGTTAAATTTTTATTTATAAATAATTTTAATAAGTTAACTTATTTTATTTTCAATGTTTTATAAAAAATGTTTGTAGATAAAATTTAAAAGAAAAAATATTTTTAAGTAAATATTTAAAATTAATAATTAAAATGAGTAAAAATTTTAGATAATAAAATTAAAAAAAATGAATAATAAGATAAAAAATAAAATGAGTGAGAATCTGAAAGAAAAAAAAAAAAAACTGGTTGTATTGTATGTATTTGTTTTTTTTACTATGACATACATTTGTTTTCTTTTATTATGTAATTTTTTTTACATGACATATTAAATATAAATAATATGACATATTAGATATAGGTAACATGTTTGAAAAAAAAAGAAGTAAATTTTATCATATAAATATTATATAATATAATTAATTATTTATATATTTTAATATGGATTTTAAAGATATTATTTAATTATTTATTTGTATTATTAAAAATATTGAATACATATATTTAATTCTTTTAATGTTTAGTGAAAGATATAATTTTAATAAATTAAAAAATAACTATAACATCATTAATATATTAATATTTATATTATATTATAAATATTAATCATAATTAATTTTGTGATGTAATAAAATATTTATATCATTTAATTAATATAAAATACTAATTTATATGTATTGAATTAAGGAAAGATAATTTTTTAAAATATTTATTAGGGTCTAAAATTAAAATGTTGAAATTATGAAAAAAAAAATATAATTAATCTTTTGTATTATTTTTAATTGTGAAACAATTAAGATATTATTTTGGAAATTGATATTACAAGTTTAGAAAAAAATTCCAAGTCTAGTAATTGTTGTTTAATGTAAAACAATGTAATGGAAGCAAGATCAACCAAATAGACAACACTCTTTAGGGATAGTGATCATGTGGAAAATAATATTTGTATTAGTTGGAAGGGAACATGTGTGCTTTCTTTTTCAACCATACAAGTTTTATTCAAAACAATCAAAGGTTTACATAATTTCAAATGCATAAAAGATAAAATAAAAAAAATTTAAAATTCAACTTATATGATCCATTAAATATTCAACATGCTTTAATTAGCATAACTTCTTCATTGAAGAAAAGAAAAAATAAAAATTGATCTCATGATACATACTTCATTTTTTAACTTAGGATTGAAGTCATATATGACCTCAACTTTATTAATATTATTACTTCATTGAAAGGGAAGAAAGACCATACATAATTAACTGATACAACTTAATAAGATTTTTCGCCAACAACTTTACCGCGAGAATAATAGTTGCAATAGATGAATGTGCCACCATTATCGCACACCACTCTCGCACATTCAACTTGGTGCGTGTTTCTCTAGTGTCTCTCCAAACCAACTGTGTATAGTGCCCACACATCATACCAGCAGCATAGGAATTAGATGCCGACTTGATCTTGTTGCGTTGTAATTATTGAGAATGTCTGCTTGAGAGCATTCGGTATGACAGACATGAAATTGTGTTGATTGAATTATCAAGACTAACAAACACAAAACAGAAAATAAAACTTTGAATGATTCCATTTCAATTTCTTCTCAAATATAATATTTGTATTTGTTTGTGTGAATGATGAAATTGAAATTTTGTGAGGTATTTATAGAAAATTTTGTCGTGAAAATTTTGCAATCTAACCTATCATGTGTAATCCGTAGAAATTTTGCAATCCAACCTATCATGTGTATATCAATCATAATAAAAGCTAATTATTATATTATCAATCATAATAAAAGCTAATTATTATATTACAATAATTAGCTTTTATTATCATAATTAGCTAGATTGTGCATATCTGTTTTTCTTTATTATGTTATCAATTTGTATATTTATACTACTGTAACTCAATCACAAAAATATCAATAAAATTTATTTTCCTATAGTGTAACCCGTGAAAATTTTGCAATCGAAAATATCATCTGTAACCCATACACTGTACCTAATATATCATATCATATGTCATGCTAATAAAGAAAAAAAACTCATGCATGCCATAATAAAAAAAATCATACGCATACCATGTTTGGATTGGATGAAAAGTAGGAAAGATGATTATGTAACAATCTTTTTTTCTTATATTCTCACTCATTTCATTTTTTATTTTATCATTCATTTTTTTTAATTTCATTATCTAACATTTCTACTCATTTTAATTATTATTTATAAATATTCATTTATAAATTTATTAGTGGGAAGGGAACATTTGTGTTTTCTTTTTCAACCATACAAGTTTTATTTAAAACAATCAAAGGTTAAATGAATTTCAAATGCATAAATGATAAAGTAAAAAAAACTTAAAATTCAACTTATATGATCCATTAAATATTCAACATGCTTTAATTAGCATGACTGCTTCATTGAAGGAAAGAAAAAATAGAGATTGATCTCATAATACATACTTCAATTTTTAACTTAGGATTGAAGTCATATATGACCTCAACTTTATTAATATTATTACTTCATTAAAAGGGAAGAAAGACCATACATAACTAACTGATACAACTTAATAAGGTTTTTCGCCAACAACGTTACCACGAGGATAATAGCTGCAACAGATGAATGTGCCACCATTATCGCACACCACTCTTGCACATTCAACTTGGTGCGTGTTTCTCCAAACCACCTGTTCATAGTGCCCACACATCATACCAGCAGCATAGGAATTAGATGCCAACTTAATCTTGTTGCGTTGTGATTATTGAGGATGTCTGCTTGAGAGCATTTGGCATGAGAGACATGAAATTGTGTTGATTAAATTGCCAAGGTTAACCAACACAAAATAGAAAATAAAATTTTGAATGATTCCATTTCAATTTCTTCTCAAATATAATATTTGTATTTGTTCGTGTGAATGATGAAATTGAAATTTTGTGAGATATTAATAGGAAATTTTGTAATCCAACCTATCATGTGTAACCCGAAGAAATTTTGCAATCCAATCTATCATGTGTAACCCGTGAAAATTTTACAATTCAACATATCATTTGTAACCCATACCACTGTACCTAATATATCATACCATATGCCATGCTAATAAAGAAAAGAAACCCATGCATGCCATAATAAAAAAAAATCATACGCATACCATGTTTGGATTGGATGAAAAGTAGGAAAGATGATTATGTAACCATCCATTTTTCTCATATTCTCACTCATTTCATTTTTCATTTTATCATTCATTTTTTTTTAATTTTATTATTTAACATTTCTACTCATTTTAATTATTATTTTTAAATATTCATTTATAAATGTATTAGTGGGAAGGGAACATATGTGCTTTTTTTTTCAACCATACAAGTTTGGTTAAATGAATTTCAAATTCATAAATGATAAAGTAAAAAAAAAACTTAAAATTCAACTTATATGATCTATTAAATATTCAACAGGTTTTAATTAGCATGAATGCTTCATTGAAGGAAAGAAAAAATAGAGATTGATCTCATGATACATACTTCAGTTTTTAACTTAGGATTGAAGTCATATATGACCTCAACTTTATTAATATTATTACTTCATTGAAAGGGAAGAAAGACCATACATAACTAACTGATACAACTTAATAAGTTTTTCGCCAACAACGTACCACGAGGATAATAGCTGCAACAGATGAATGTGTCACCATTATCGCACACCACTCTAGCACATTCAACTTGGTGCGTGTTTCTTCAGTGTTTCTCCAAACCAACTGTGTATAATGCCCACACATCGTACGAGCAACATAAGAAATAGACACCGACTTGATCTTGCTGCGTTGTGATTATTGAGGATGTCTGCTTGAGAGCATTCGGCATGACAGACATGAAATTGTGTTGATTGAATTGTCAAGACTAACAAACACAAAATAGTAAATAAAACATTAAATGATTGTGTACTTACAAGGGCCGATTACTTCACGAACGTCCTTCACACTTCAAATGTCCTTCCTGATTATGGGCCGATGGAGGGGGTATATGTGATTGCACTCCGACGCTCAAGTCAGTAATGAGTCAACAGGGTTTTAGAATAAGTAAAGAATGAGATTAGATTACCCCTTTACTTGGCTTCCCGAACCTTAATTTATAATGAGGTAAGAAGTAATAGAATACCTGAGTGGGTCATAACTGACTGCCCACTACGCGAGAATCACGCTAACTGAATTCCAGTAAGGATAAACCGAGATGTCTTCGGTGTGGATGACACCTTATCGGCTAGCTGACCCGAGATATGGCCGATAAGGGCAGACTGATACCTATCCGGTACACAAGCCCCCCTAGTCATGAAAGCCGAAAAGAGGTAACATGAACTGAGAGGAGGTAATATGACTAGTTTTGGTTTCATTGGGGAAGCTTCAGGAAGAAGTTAGGTATCCAGGTAGAAGTTGAAGCGACTGGGAAGCTTCTGGAAATGAATGAGCAAACTTTGGAGCGGGAAGTTCTGGCGGGATCTTTCAAATTGTTTTGACCACGTGTTAGCTGTTAATTGGAGAGCTTAAAGGTCTGCATGCAATTTCGTCGGGGCTCGAGGCAACACTCGAGTGCTTTTGCCATTACGGTGAGAAGTGACTGGCAACGTTTCATCTTCTCAGGACTCCTATATAAAGGGTGTTCTGCTACCACTTTCAATGCGCTCTAGTGTTTCTACTCTTCGAGATATTCTCAGCTTCTTAGCTTTCTTTCAGTTTTCTGTTTCTTGTATTCGGTATGTCTTCTTCCTTTTTTTCATCTAGGTCTGGAACTGTCAATGGGTCGTCGACACAGGCAAGCGATGAGGGGACCAAGTCTTCGGTTGGAATGTCGAGTACTGAGCTTCGGGAAAGAGATCAGTGAATGCCGACAATTGGGGGTTCATCTGCACGCCAAGTCAAGAACACCGAGGACCATTCGGCCCTAGAGAGTGAGGAAACACCACTGCGGGAAAGGTGTGTGTGCCTCTCTAGCCGGATATGACTGGGTGGACCCAAAGGTGAGGCAATATAGTTCGCACTTTACCCATAGGAGGGAGGTGATGGACTATGCTGAAGGGCAGGCCGTGGTTGAGCAGGGATACGACGATGACCTAGTGAGTCTTATTCGGTGTTCCCCTGTTGAACATGTCTGTCATGGCCGAGAAGGGGCAGTAGAAGAGTTTTTCTATATATATGTTTGCTTCTTCTCGGATCTTCGAGTGAGGTTCCCCTTCGACAACTTCACTATAGGGGTATTGGCCAGCCTTAATGTTGCCCCCACCCAGCTTCATCCCAACAGCTAGGCCCTTCTACAAGCCTTCCGCGTGCTATGCCGAGCACTGGAAATCGTCCCAACTCCGGGTATTTTCCTTCATTTTTTCTGCACTCGGGGGAGGGACTTAATATCCTGGGTATCCCTCATAAGTCAGGCTTCAAAGGTTCTCTTTAAGCCCTACACAACCAGCTACAAAAACTTCAAAGGAGGCTTTGTGAAGGTACGCGTAAAGGAGATCGAGAAGCCCTACTTCTATGAGAGTAATCAGACCAGGTTCCCTTTCTACTAGACTCGCAACCCCATGAAGTACAGGTTCATTTCGAGGACAAAGTTGTCGGTATATGAGCAGCGAATTCTAGAAATACTCGAACACATCCCCGTTAGTTGCCCTACCGACCTCTTCTCGGCAATTTCCTAAAACCTCACCTTCCTGATAACCCTTCGGGTATGAATTATATGCTTCTATATATATATATATATTGTTTTTTCTTAACACAACTAAATTCTTTTTGTTTTGCAGAAATCTTAGGCAATATCATTGATATGCCGAAGAATGCTTTCCGACAACTAAGGGATCGTTTGGTGGCTGCTTCGCGCCAAGCGAGGACTGACAACCCTCCGGTTGCCAGTCCAACACCCCCTTGCTACTCAACTACCTATTGTTGAAGTAGAAGATCACTCTAGTCCAATCCAAGCTCTCTGCTGAAAGCAAAAGCGAAAGCAACCCATGTTTGAGCTGCAAACTTCGAAGAGGACCCGGGTGGTTCCCGACCTATTCGAGGGGACTACCGGTTCCTCGGGTCCTTTGGTTCTCCTATCCGGCGACTTGCAAATGGCCTAGGACCTGGCCATCAACCTCCCCCAAAAAGAGCAAGAAATACTTCAACAAGTGGGGGTTGCCGAACTGTAGGCGTCTTGGGTAGAGCTGCAAGCTCGAACTACTACTGTCGGCCAACGTATGTTAGAAAAGTGGAACAAGCAACTCTTATGTACTCATGAAGTTCCACTCTTGAAGGAAAAGCTGAGCAGAGCCGAGAAGGAGGCGGCTGATGTGGCGGCAACGAACACTTTGCTGTTGGAAAATATGGAGGAGGTCTCGACAGCACGTGTGAAGGCTGAGGCTGATCTGACTGAAGTAAAGGTTGAGTTGTCCGAGGTTAGGGCGAGGCATGAGGTCGAGGTGTTGGACTTGAAGAAACAACTGGAGCAGTTGGAAAAAAGACAAGTAGATGACACCTGGGGTTTGGAAAAAAGCTTAACCAATGCCCCGGTGGCTAATGAGAAGCTCTCCAAAGAAATCCTAGAGGTAACCGGCATGGCCGTGGACGAACACAAGAATGGTTTTTTCAAGTGCCTTCGTCAAGCCTTGTACTTCTAGGAAAAAGTTGAACCCTTGGCGGTTGACAAATTTGACGTTGATTTTGATATTCATGAAGGTAAGTGGATGTCTATCGACGATATTCCTGAAGAGTCTTCGATTCCGCCTACCAAGGGGACTCCGGATGTCGGAGCCGACGCCGAAGCCGACGCCGTCAATATATTAGATTAACTTTTGTAATTTGTCTTTCTACTTCCTTTGTAATCCAAAAAGCTTACTTAATAAATATGTCGATTTCTGATTACTGAAGTTTGCTTTTATAATCAAGCTTTCTTAATGTTCTCGTACTCGATTAGGCTTCACTTAGCGTTTTAAGTGATTTTTCCTAAAAGTGAAAAACGACAGATACTCGGTTAGGCATCACTTAATGTTTTAAGCGATTTTTTCTAAGAGTGAAAAACGACAAGTACTCAATTAGGAATCACTTAGTGTTGGAAAAACGATAAGTACTCAGTTAAGAATCACTTAGCGTTTTAAGCGATTTTTCCTAAGAGTTAAAATACGACAAGTATTCGGTTAGGCATCACTTAATTTTTTAAGCAATTTTTCCTAAGAGTGAAAAACGACAGGTACTCGGTTAGACATCACTTAATATTTTAAGCGATTTTTCCTAAGAGTTAAAGCGACAGGTACTCGATTAGGCATCACTTAATGTTTTAAGCGATTTTTCCTAAGAGTATAAAAGAAAATTGGAGATGAAAGGGTGTATATGCTGAATTTCTTCATTTATTGAAAGCAAGGAAATAACATTGTCCTCATTTATTGAAAGCAGGGAAATACCAACGTGAAAAAATCACCAACACGAAAAAATCACAAGCAGTTTAAATGTAGTAAAACTTCAAGGAGCTAGCGTTCCAAGATCGGGGTCAAACTTTGTCGTCCAAATCTTGTAATTGGTATGCTCCACGTCCGAGAACTTTAGTTATTTTATAGGGTCCCTCCCAGTTGGACACAAACTTGTCATCACCGGGATCCTTTCAGGCTAACGTCCGGACTCGAAGAACCAAGTCTCCTTCCTAGAAGCTTCTCAGCCTGATCTTGGTGTTAAATCTTCTTGAGGCTCGTAATCGGCAAGCTTCTTGTTTTATCATCGCCTTGTCTCTGAGTTCTTCCAAAAGGTCCAGTTCAACCTTCATGCTTTCGTCGTTTTCCTCCTTATTTAGTAGATGTCTCCTCGGGCTAGTGTCGCCCAATTTGACCAGAATCATAGCATCTATGCCGTATGTTAGGTTGTAGGGAGTCTCCGATGTTGTGGACTGAGGGGTACATCTATAAGCCCATAAGACTTCCAAGAGCTTCTCGGTCCACTTTCCTTTTTCCTTACCCAACCTCTTTTTTAACTCCGTCAAGATGACCTTATTAGCGACTTCTGCCTGACCATTGGTTTGCGGGTGCTCGACGGAACTTGTGACGTGCCAAATGCCAAGTCCTTTGTAGAACTCGACCAAAGAGCCGTCTATAAATTGTCTACCATTGTCAGTTACAATAGTGTGAGGGAGCCCAAACCTGTACACAATATTCTTCCATAGAAATTTTTGCACTTGTTGAGCTGTTATCTTGGCTAAGGGTTCTGCTTCGATCCACTTAGTAAAGTAATCGACAGCTACTAGTAGGAATTTGCATTGTCCCTTTGCTGGGGGAAATGGGCCTAGGATGTCCATCCCCCACATGGTGAATGACCAAGGTGAGGTGACATGATGCAGTTTCTCAAGAGCCGAGTGGATTAGATTTGCGTTAAGCTGGCACTCTTTACATTTTCTGATGTACTCGACGCAGTCTTGCTGAATAGTAGGCCAATAGAATCCTGCTCGGAGAACCCTGACCGCCATTGTTCGTCCTCTTGAATGAAAGCTGCATATTCCTTGGTGCAACTCCTCCAAGATATATGTTGATTGGTCCTCGGCTACACACTTCAAGAGGGGTGTTGAATATCCCCGTAAAAAAAGTTCGTCACCGATGAGCAGAAACCGAGATACTTTCTTCTGAAATACCAGCGTTGCTTTGGGATTATCACTACATTGCCTGTTAGTAAGGTAAGAGATATAGGGAGTCATCCAAGCTACCTTTGTTTCTGTTTGTAAACATTCGTTCATCGGGACGGAAGGTTGTCAGATAGTGTGCTGAATGACCGTACGGTGATGGCTCGTTCCCTTAGCACTCGCTAGTTTAGAAAGCAAATATGCCCTACCGTTATGTTCCTGAGGGATATGCGACATTGATACCTCCTGAAAACCCTTGAGTTTCCTAGTGGTGAGGTGATAATATCGTTGTAAAAGGGGCTCTTTAGCCTAGAACTCCCCAGTTAACTGTCCGACCACCAATTGGGAGTTTGTAAAATATTTTACCTTGGTTATACCCAAGTCCATGGCTAAATCTAACCCCGCAACCAGAGCTTCGTATTATGCCTGGTTGTTTGAGGCTTTGAACTACAACACCAATGATTGCTCGATTAGAATCCCAGAGGGTCCTTCAAGTACTATGCCAGCACCACTCCCTTTTTTATTGGATGAACCATCCACCACAAATAACCTCCATTCCGATGTGTTATCGGCTTCCGGCTGTAATTCCCCTACGAAATCAATGAGACATTGTGCTCGGATGGATCCTATTTTTTCATACACTTTGTCGAACTCAAACAACTCGATCGTCTATGCCACCATCCGTCTTGACAATTCTGGTTTTCTGAGAATTTTAGCAATGGGGTAGTCGGTTTTTACAACCACCTTATGACTTTGGAAATACTGTCTCAACCGCCTTGCAGCTACGATCAGAGCGAGCACCACCTTTTCAAGGAGTTGATATCGTGTTTCGGTATCTTGGAGGACGCGACTAACATAGTAGACAGGACAAACCTCTCAATTCTGTTCCTGGCTAGTATTGAACTTATGGCATTGTTTGATACCGATAAGTAAAGTATTAATTCCTTCTCGGCTATGGGGCACTGAAGGATAGGTGGGGATGCCAGAAATGTCTTCAGAGCTTGAAAATTTTCTTCACATACTTCGTCCCATTGAAAAGATGAAGATTTTTTCAACAGGCGGAGGATGGGTCTGGTTTTTTCGGCGAGGGCTGGTGTGAAACGGGAAAGTGCTATTAGCCGACCTATGAGTTGCTGGATCTCTTTAACATTCGAAGGACTCCTTAAATTAAGGATGGTCTGACACTTGTCGGGATTGGCCTCAATGCCCCTGTTTGTTATCATGAATCCTAAGAATTTTCCTTCCTGTATTCCGAAAACACATTTCTTAGGATTGAGCCGCATATCATACTTTCACAGAACCGAGAATATCTCAATAAGATCATCAAGGTGTTCTTGATTAGAATTCGACTTGACAACCATGGCATCCACATATACCTCCATGTTGCGTCCAATTTGTTGCCGAAACATTTTGTCCATCAACCTCTGATATGTGGCACCTGCATTCTTGAGGTCGAAAGGTATGACTTCATAGAATTAATTTGTCTCATCATTTATGAAGACAGTTTTACTAGCGTTAGCCGAGTACATTCGTATTTGATTGTAGCCTGAATAAGCGTCTAGAAAACTAAGTATTTTGTGACCCAATGAGCCATCAACCAACCGGTCTATGCTCGGCAAGGGATACGTATCCTTTGGGCAAGCCTTATTAAGATCCGCGTAATCTGTACACATTCGCCATTTGTTGTTGGCCTTTTTGACAAGGACCACATTGACAAGCCAAGTAGTATGCCTGGCCTCGCGAATGAAGCCTACGCTTAGCAGCTTTTCCACTTCTTCTTTTACCGCTTGTCTTCTCTCCTCCCCCATTTTCCTTTTCTTCTGGGAAACCGGTTTGGCTTCTTTGTATATTGACAGCTTGTGAGTGATTACCTTCGGATCAATGCCCTGCATATTATCGACCGACCAAACGAATAAATCAGCGTTCTGCTTCAAAACTTTGACAATCTCTCTAGCTCCTCTTTTTCCATTAAAGAGCTGACATATGTCTCCTGCTTCTCGCCTTGTATTATGACCGATACGATCTCTTCTTTGGGTTGTACACGACATCCATCCTTTGCTCTAGAGTCTATATTGGTGAGGGCCACCATAGCTTTCTTCGATTCTCTTTCTTTTGACGGCTCAAGGTGAGATGTGTTCCTCAGGCTTGCAACATAACACTCTCTAGTTGCCTTCTGGTCACCATACAAGGTTATTACTGAACCATCCAATGCCGGGAATTTCATGGTTAGGTGGGGGGTGGAGACTATTACCCCGATTTGGTTAAGTGAAGGCCGACCGAGAAGCATGTTATATGAAGAGGTTGCTTCGATAACCAAATATCTCACCATGACGATCCTATAATGCTTGCTTCCATCACCAAACTTGGTGTAAAGGTCAATGTAACCTTTAGCATCCACCCTCTCGCCTGAGAACCCTACAATCTGATCATTGTAAGGGTGCAAGACGGATTCAGATAGCTCCATCCTCTGAAATGTGTGCCAATATAGGATATCCACGGAATTGCCTTTGTCAATTAACGTTTTTCAGACTGCGAAATTAGCCACTTCGACTGTGATGACCATGGGATTGTCCTAATGAGGATCAATCCCATGAAAATCTTCATCAGTGAAGGTAATTGGAGGCATTCTCGGCCTTATGGAACTAGTCTTTGAGCGGGTGGCCAAGTGCACGTGTTGTAAGGTTCTAAGGTGACGTTTTCGGGTTGAACTAGAGGCTCCTCCTCCTGCAAATCCTCCTGCTATTGTATTAATTACTCCCCAGATAGGTTCCGAACGCTTCTCGGGTTCTTCTCTCCTTCGCTTTTCTCTTGTTTCACGTCGGTTGGTGTTACCGTTTTTTGTCCGATTTGAGTATCATTTTTCCTCTTTTTTCACAAACTTCTTGAGGTGTCCGGCTTGAATCAGTTCCTCAATCTTATCTCGCAGAGCTCCACATTCATTCGTTGTATGTCCATAATTCCTATTGTACTGGCAATGCTTTCGAAGATTTGTGTCTACAAGAAAAGGGATTCTTTTTGTACGCATTAAATCAGCATTCAAGGCTTCGTCTAGAGCTTGGCCATGAGTGACTGTTAATGGCGTGTAGTGAACAAACCTCCCTTCTCTGGGTCTTTGATGATGCGGCTTAGACTCCTGGTTTTTTCGAGCCCTATCGTTCCGGTCATGGTTTCCCTTATTTGTTGGGTTTGGTTGGTTTGTCAGGCCGATAACTCCTCGGTATTCGTTAATTTCCTCCATCTGTATGTACTTGGTTGCTCTATTACATGCTTCCTGCATGGTTTCTGGTGGGCGCTTGGTGATGTTATTTAAAAAGGGTCCTGGCTTGAGAGCTACAGCCAAGTGGTGTATGGCAACTTCACCTCCTTGCCTTGGGATTTTAAGACAGATTTGGGAATACCTATCCATGAAATCCCTTAGCGATTCGTCCTCTCGCTGCCTAACGTCCACAAGGGCCATGCTAGTTAAGGGCAGAGGCTTACTAGCAGCAAACTGTCCAAGAAAGGCCTGACACAAGGCCCCAAAGCAGTCTATAGTTTTCGGGGACGGGAATAAAACCACTTCAAAGCAGGTCCTCGTAGCGACATGGGAAAAACACTGCACATAACCTCATCGTGGGACGAGTACACATTCATGATGGTTTGGTATGCTTGTAGATGATCCTCCGGGCAGGAGGAGCCGTCATATGCTTCCATTACAAGGCCTTTCCATCCCTTGGGTAAAGGCGCTTCCATTATGCCATCTACAAACAGATGTAGGTGTCTGGGTATAAGCGGTTGGTTTGGTGTCAGCTGATTTCCGGTTTGCACCACAGGGCGATTGCTAGCGGCTTCTGGTTGGGATTCTACTCAATTACTAGACGGAGCAGGAGGCTGAGAAGTGGACGTCTCCCCAGTAGGAGGAGGGGTTCTGATGGACCGAGCAACCCGAGAGATCGACCCTTCGTTTTCATCCAACTTCCACCTCATTTTATTGTGAGACTCATGCAACTGTCCTACTTCATCAGCGGTTCTCTTCAGTCCTTGCTTGAGTTCTTGTAGTTCCTTCATCATAACTTCCAACATTTTCGTAGCGTTGGGAGGAAGAGCATCCAATGTTCGGCTCCCGTCTTCCTGGATTGGTTGACTCTTAGTTACAGCCATTGCCTAAGAATTCCTCGACCCCACGGTGGGCGCCAAAATGTACTTACAAGGGTCGAGTTCTTCACGAACGTCCTTCACACTTCGAATGTCCTTCCTGATTATGGGCCGAATGGAGGGGGTACCTGTGATTGCACTCCGACGCTCAAGTCAGTAATGAGTCAACAAGGTTTTAGAATAAGTAAAGAATGAGATTAGATTTCCCCTTTACCTAGCTTCCTGAACCTAAATTTATAATGAGGTAAGAAGTAACAGAATACATAAGTGGGTCATAACTGATTGTCCACTACGTGAGAATCGCGCTAACTGAATTCTAGTAAGGATAAATCGAGATGTCTTCGGTTTGGATGACACCTTATCGACCAACTGACCAGAGATATGGCTGATAAGGGCAGACCGATACCTATCCGGTACAGATTGCATTTCAATTTTTTTTAAAATATAATATTTGTATTTGTTTGTGTGAATGTTGAAATTGAAATTTTGTGAGGTATTTATAGAAAATTTTTCCATGTAAATTTTACAATCCATCATATCATGTGTAACCCGTAGAAATTTTGCAATCCAACATATCATATGTAACCCGTTGAAATTTTGCAATCCAATATATCATGTGTAACCCGTGTAAATTTTGCAATCCAACATACCACTGTACCTAATATACCATACCATATGTCATGCTAATAAAGAAAAGAAACCAATGCATGCCATAATAAAAAAAATCATACGTATACAATGTTTGGATTGGATGAAAAGTAGGAATGATGGTTATGTAACCGTCCTTTTTTTCTCATATTCTCACTCATTTCATTTTTTATTTTATCGTACATTTTTTTTTTAATTTCATTATCTAACATTTCTCCTTATTTTAATTATTATTTTTAAATATTCATTTATAAATGTATTAGTGGGAAGGGAACATGTGTGCTTTCTATTTCAACCATAAAAGTTTTATTTAAAACAATCAAAGGTTTACATGAATTTCAAATGTATAAAAGATAAAGTAAAAAAAAACTTAAAATTCAACTTATATGATCCATTAAATATTCAACAAGCTTTAATTAGCACGGCTGCTTCATTGAAGGAAGAAAAATTAGAGATTGATCTCATGATACATACTTCAATTTTTAACTTAAGATTGAAGTCATATATGATCTCAATTTTATTAATATTATTACTTCATTGAAAGGGAAGAAAGACCATACATAACTAACTGATACAACTTAATAAGTTTTTCTTGTGATTATTGAGGATGTCTGTTTGAGAGCATTCGGCATGACAGACATGAAATTGTGCTGATTGAATTGCCAAGT
Organism: Macrotyloma uniflorum; assembly: GCA_016859785.1. Classification (NCBI taxonomy): domain Eukaryota; kingdom Viridiplantae; phylum Streptophyta; class Magnoliopsida; order Fabales; family Fabaceae; genus Macrotyloma; species Macrotyloma uniflorum. The sequence continues at coordinate 165,278 of BDMB01000112.1, forward strand.
CTAACAAACATAAAACATAAAATAAAACTTTATATGATTGAATTTCAATTTCTTCTAAAATATAATATTTGTATTTGTTTATGTGAATGATGAAATTGAAATTTTGTGAGGTATTTATAGAAAACTTTTCTGTGAAAAATTTGTAATTCAAGCTATCATGTGTAACCCGTAAAAATTTTGTAATCCAAGATATCATGTGTAACCCGTGGAAATTGAAATCCAACATACCACTGTACCTATGCATGCCATAATAAAAAAAATCATATGCATACCATGTTTGGATTGGATGAAAAGTAGGAAAGATGATTATATAACCATCATTTTTTTCTTATATTCTCACTCATCTCATTTTTTATTTTATCATACATTTTTTTTTTAATTTCATTATCTATGATTTCTACTCATTTTAATTATTATTTTTAAATCTTCATTTATTAATGTATTAGTGGGAAAGGAACATGTGTGCTTTCTTTTTCAACCATACAAGTTTTATTTAAAACCATCAAAGTTTTACTTGAATTTCAAATGCGTAAAAGATAAAGTAAAAAAAAACTTAAAATTCACCTTATATGATCCATTAAATATTCAACAGGCTTTAATTAGCGTGACTGCTTCATTGAAGTAAAGAAAAAATAGAGATTGATCTCATGATACATACTTCAGTTTTTAACTTACGATTGAAGTCATATATGACCTCAACTTTATTAATATTATTACTTTATTGAAAGGGAAGAAATTGTTAAATTATTTTAATATTAATGATGGCTCATGTAATTTATAGAATAACTTTAATATAAAGGTATCTAATGTGATGATTATTAGATTATAATTAGATTAAAGTTATGGGGATTATTTTAGAGATATTAAAATAAATTCCCTCTCTTCTCACTTCTAAGGACAGGGTGATCTTTTAATAAATAATTTAATTTATTTATTAAATTATAAGAAGTTAACGTTGGAGATTGAAGAAATTTTATTTATTTATTTAAATTAAATAAAACTTAACGTTGAAGGTTTTGGAGGTTACAAAATTTTCTTTTTATTTATTAAATTAAAAAAATAAGTTAACGTTAGTTAACTTCTTTTAACATTAACTTATTTCCTTTTAAAAACCCTTCTCTCCAACGAAACATATGTACATTGTCTTATTTTCTGAAAACAAAAAATAAAAGTAAACAAAGAAATACAGTGACTGAAAATAGTGACTAAAAGGTGACAGATAATTTTCATATCATCAGGAAAGCCATTAAGGAGAAGTAAGAGAAGGGAAAAGATACTTCTTCATCAAAGTTATGGATCCAGATAAGTGCTCAATAGATGAATGTGCCACAATTATTGCACACCATTCTGGCACATTCAACTTGGTGTGTGTTTCTCTAGTGTTTCTCCAAACCACCTATGTATAGTGTCCCCACATCATACCAGCAGCATAGGAATTAGACGCCGACTTGATCTTGTTGCGTTGTGATTATTGAGGATGTCTACTGACAGACATGAAATTGTGTTGATTGAATTGTCAAGACTAACAAACACAAAACAGAAAATAAAACTTTAAATGATTGTATTTCAATTTCTTCTCAAATATAATATTTGTATTTGTTTCTGTGAATGATGAAATTGAAATTTTGTGAGGTATTTATAGAAAATTTTGCCGTGAAAATTTTGCAATCTAACCTATCATGTGTTTGCAATTCAACAACTGTACCTAATATATCATACCATATGTCATTCTAATAAAGAAAAGAAATCAATGCATGCCATAATAAAAAAAATCATATACATACCATGTCTGGATTGGATAAAAAGTAGAAAAGATGATTATGTAACCATCCTTTTTTTCTCATATTCTCACTCATTTCATTTTTTATTTTATCATACATTTTTTTTTTAATTTCATTATCTAACATTTCTACTCATTTTAATTATTATTTTTAAATATTCATTTATAAATGTATTAGTGGGAAGGGAACATGTGTGTTTCTTTTTCAACCATACAAGTTTTATTTAAAACAATCAAAGGTTTACATGAATTTCAAATGCATAAAAGATAAAGTAAAAAAAAAAAAAACTTAAAATTCAACTTATATGATCATTAAATAATTAGCAAGGGTACTTCATTGAAGGAAAGAAAAAATAGAGATTGATCTCATGATACATACTTCAGTTTTTAACTTAGGATTGAAGTCGTCATATATGACCTCAACTTTATTAATATTATTACTTCATTGAAAGGGAAGAAAGACCATACATAACTAACTGATACAATTTAATAAGGTTTTTCGCGACGAGGATAATAACTTTAGCAGATGAATGTGTCACCATTATCGCACACCACTTTGGCACATTCAACTTGGTGCGTGTTTTTCCAGTGTTTCTCCAAACCACGTGTGTATAGTGGCCACACATCATACCAGCAATGATTTTATTTCAATTTCTTCTCAAATTTAATATTTGTATTTGTTTGTGTGAATTATGAAATTGAATTTTTGTGAGGTATTTATAAAAAATTTTGCCGTGAAAATTTTGCAATCCAACATATTATTTTAATTATTATTTTTAAATATTCATTTATAAATATTTTTCTTTTTAAATTTTATCTACGAATATTTTTTATAAAACAATGAAAATAAAATAAGTTAACTTATTAAAATTATTTATAAATAAAAATTTAATTATAAGATAATTTCTTTTAAAATTATTTTTTATGACTTTTTTTGGATTAAATAGATTAAAAGAAAAAAATTACAAAGTAAGAATATAAGAAATATATTATTTGATATATAAAAATAGGAAATGGATATTTCATGAGTAAAAAAAAGTTATATAAAAATTTATTCAAAAAAATCATAAATTTTTCTAAAAAAATTAAAATAAGAGAAAAGACTCATATTTTCATTCCAATTCATGCGAATTTGAAAGTGACCATTTTTCAATGGGTTGATATTTTGATTAATAATTTTCTTTTCTTAGGAGCACTAGTAATTTTAAACCCTTCATTTATAAGTTATATAAAATAATTTTATATACGAAAATATGACAAATAAATAACTTAAATTGTATCTAAATTTTATATTAATTCCTAAAATTTGTTGTAGAATTATATAGTGTAACGGTTAACTACTCTTAATTTTTTATAATAAAAAGAAAGACGGAATAATTTAAGGCTATTTATTTTATTAATTCTGTTTAATTTATATTTTATTTTTGCAGAAACCATATATTTTAGTTGTTTTAACTACATAATTATTTAAATATTTTATATTGACTTTTGAAAAGATTTTTTTTTAATTTAAAAAATATTTGTGCTGAGAATAATAACTTATCTATTATATTTAAATTTTTATTTACAAATTTTGTATAAATCTTCCCAAATAATTTTTTTTCACATTATTTAAAAATAAAAATAATTTATAAACATATTTCTTCTTTAACTTATTAACGTACTTTTAACCATAACGTATATTAAATTAATATTTCTCAATAAATTTGAAATCGAAATATTAATTGTAGGTAAAAAAAATTCATATCATTATTTTTTCAGAATTTTAAGTAAAAATATTATATAATTTGAAAATTGAGATCGCTAATAATTAATAAGTAATTTTTTATATTAATTAATAAAAATATCTTTCAAAAATAAAAAATATAATAAATATATTAAATTTTAAAATGAATAATTATTTTGAGTATTATGATTAATCTTTATGTATTATATATTTTACCATATATTTTTAAGTGAATAAATTGATATTTTTTAACTCATTTTATTTATTTGTATGAGATGAGAGAGGTTATAAATAATCTCTTAAATCACTTTTTAAAAGTAAAGAAAAAGTTACTTTTTTTTTCAACCATTTCTCTTTATCCTTAGAATTTACGAGAATTGAGTTTTTTATCATTCAAATATCGAATGTCAAGTCGAACACCCTGAATATTAATGTAGAGTAATAATATTTAAAAAAATCCATTTTTATATATATAGTTATTTGACAATTATTTTTCAATAATATAATATTTAAAAAACTCACTTTATAACGGTTTGAAAATTATTTTAAAATAATATAATAATAATAATATAGTATAATATAAAAGAATTATTATTATTATTATTTTTGAAAATTTATTAAAAAATAATTTCTTAAAATATCATTGTTTTTTCTTTATCTATTCTTAACATTAACTTAATCTTAAGTACCGTATCCATTCCCTTAACTCTAAGCATTTGTTGTATTAAGAGATAGAAAATGATAAAAAAAGGAAAAATAAAAAATAAGGTTATTTAATTTAATGAAAAAGGTAAAATTTTGCAAAAAAATCATATTCTTGTATTGATTAGGAGAGATTTAATATAATTTTTTCTTCTATTTTATTCTTGAAAAAATAGTATTAGTATATTTTATTTATTTGTAATTCTCGTAATGAGAAATGAAATAGTTATATGTTTATGTGACAATGTAGAATATAATTTTTTAAATTACAACCACTATTTTTTTCTCTTAATATTTATTTTAAAAATATTTTTAAAGAGAGTATTAAATTTAATCAAATGTATTTTTTAAAGTAGTATAAATATAATATTTCTAATTATATATATTGAAAATTAGTATGTTACCTAATATGAGGACTCGTTTTAGGTAAGTCTTAAACCCACTTACTTAAAAAGGGGAAAGATTATAAATAGTATATTTAACTCTAATTCTTTTTTCTTTATACACTGGGGGAAAGAGCGTGAAAAGTAGATTAATTCTATCCGAAATAGAATTTTGTTTTGAGATCCTTTAAGGGTAAGAAAAATTTATTTAAACAAAATTATTCATGGTTGATTGAATGATTATGTGTGTTGATGTATTATTATGTAAGATTGATGAGAATTATATTGATTATTATATGTGAAAGTGTGAATTGAGTTTCGCTCTAAGATTGCGATCCTATTTTGGCTAGGTTTCATTTCGAAATTCAAAAAGTGATCTTCATGAAAGTTGTAAGCCTAGATGTTATCATATTCATGACTTTTATTTCACGTAAAAAGGATATGTATAACTTAAGATACAATTTTTTTCATAATTAAATGTCAAGTTGTTAATAAATTTATTCGCTTTGAAATTACGAACCCCTTTTGAAATATTTTTGTTACAAATTTGGAAAAATGTCCTTCATAAAAGTTTTATTCCTAAAGGTTAAATAATCAATGGTTTTTATTTGACATAAAAATAATGTGTAAATCATAAGATATGAATTTTTAAGTGATTAAAGGTCATGCTATAAGGATGAACGAAATATTTTCGAAAATATTTTACTTGAGTGAAAGTTTATTTTTTTTTAATAATGATTCATGTTCTAAATTGTATTAAAATAATATATATATATATATATATATATATTAAAAAGTATTTTTAAAAGATTAAAGTTAATCAAAAGTAATCTAAATATAATATTTTTAATTATATTACATATATTGAAAATTAGAATGTTTCGTGAAATTTTTTAAAAAGTTAATTTTTGGATCAATAAAAAACATATGTTATTGTAGTTATTATTTTCTATATTATTCTTAAATAAGGTTTAATTTATTTCATTTTTCTTTTCATTTTTTTTATTATACAAGTTTTGTTCTACCTATACCTTTGTTAAATATGTGATGTAAAAGAGAAGAAACTGGTAGCTTCTAACATAAACAATAATGGGAAGAGAAAAATACAATAATCGGAAGAGAAAATACAATAATCGGATAATACAATATTATAGAATCTGAAGAAATAATAAATGTTAATTGAGACTAAATGCTAAATGACAATAAAATAGGTCATTTATAGGAAATGTTGTGTTTAGTTAAAGTTGGTTACTATGAAGGTAACGAAGTTTTGTATTTGCCTATAGGGTAATACTCGCAGACGACAACCGTCCCGCCATTGTCGCACTTGCTCCTAGCACATCCAAGACTTTTTGTGTCGTTCCAAATAACCTTGGTATAATGCAAGCACTTATCACTAACACACCGGTTGTGATTGTGATCGTAGAGTAAGTTCTCGCTCAGCCATTTCCTCATTGAGTCTTTGGCATTTAAATCTCCATATGAATATACCATGTTCTCCCCATAAGGCCCCATGGAATACTTGGTTTCGCAGGTTTTTTTCAGTGAGTCCGCATGTTTCTGAGCGTAGCTTATAAGGGTTTCGTTCAATATCAATGGTTTAGCACCAATCCTTTTGCGATATTCATTGTGCGCATCAAGGAAATCTTTCGGGGAGCTTTGTGCTAAGCAAATGGTGCACATTGAGATAATGGTTAAAATGAACACAAGATTTGAGGACTTCATTGTTGTTTATTGTTTTCTTGATGAACGACTTCGATCAAGCACTATATATATCCAATGTTATGAGGGATGTGATGCATGGTGCAAAAAAAACCGTGATGTGCGGAATTAAATATAGTAGCATTATCAATCTAGTGGGTAGCCTCCTCTTGCGCTTATTCTCTACTTTTTTTATGCTTATTAATGGTTTAGGGTTTAAATAATTTACTGTCTGTGCTTTTGAGATTTCAAATCAATACTAGAGGTAGAGGTATGAAATAATTGATTATCTCGTAATATAATTAATGAATCTATTCTTTATGTTCCTCAAACAAGATTTTTCAACTAAATTCATGTAAACATACATATTATCACTCTACTCAACATCCTAGAACATTTAAAAATATATATTTATGCATTTCAATACATGCTTATATCATCTCAAACAATATTAAATTATAAATTTTATTTTCCTCTCTTTTGAAAAGGGGTGTTTGACATGAATATGAGAATAATGTCAATATAACAATAATTAAAATTTTAGAAGCTATTAATCAGTTTTACAATTGCTTATCATAACCAAATCACAGTACCAATGAGCACACAAACTTACCATAAAATAAACTCCTCTATACCTGAGGTTGTTGGTGGAATTAGTTGATTATAGGTGAACAAACAATCTCTTTATGTTGTTTACTATTTGAAGGAAAAAATGGGTTTCAGAGGTCAAGTCTTTATTTTATAAAAGCCTACATAAGAAGGGAACAATATAAAAATTTAATGTGACTATCATATATATGACTTTTTTATGAAGGCATGAATCTTAAAGTATTAATCTCAATGTTAGAGATTCTATATCGACTAGAGATAAGACCAAATTAATATATATATATATAAAGTGGGTGCAAACCTCTTCTCATTGAGCTGGTTTTATGAGGATGAGTTAGGCTTAAAGTCCACTTCTATTATGGTATCAGAGCTTATCCTAACCCATTTGTTTGTCCTATTGGGTTACCGCTATCGGATTATTGTTGTTGGACCACCCATATGTTGGCCCATGTTGAGATTGGGACCTCTCGACGTGAGAGGGGGTGTGTTAGAGATCCCATATGTTGATATAGTTAATAAGATGATATTTGACCATACTTGTTTGAAAAAGATTAAGACTCACTCATTATATATATTTTTCAGAGGAAGATGGATTGAATATATAGGTCAAAAATGAAGTTGATTTGACAAAGAGAGGTAGAGATGACCATAAGCTGGAGGTTGAGATTAGGTTGTTACAAATATAAAGATGATGATATTGAGAAAGACCCTTTGATGATGATATTGAGAAAGACCCTTTGATGATGATAAAGGATCCTTTAGTATCAATATACTCTATAACAGTGCATCTTTTTTACTTTAGGTCATATTTAACATATAAGGTCATAAATTATAATTTAAACTATAAATAAATAACACTTTTTATATGTTCTGATCTCCGTATAATAGGTTTTATTTGACCTTTAATAAAAATATTTAGTATAAATATTATCTATTTCAAAAAAGAAAAAATTAAATATAATTTTGGAACTTAAAAACTTAAATCCTAAATCTTAAACTATGATTTATAAGCACTATCATTTAAAATCACAATTTATAAACATTGTATTTAAAAATATATAAAAGTAATAAAATAAAAAAATATGAGCTATAATTATAACTAACAATAAGTTAAATAATTTTTTTTGAATAAATTATTTTATGATGCAATAATATATTTTTCAATTAAAAGAATTTTTTTTTTCTAAAGTATTTTGGTCAAAATTTTCAAAAAAATATATATTACTTATTTTATATTTTTTAATCAACGAAAATATATTTAAATTTTTAATATTTTATATTTTTAATATTTTTTATTTATTATATATATATATATATATATATATATATATATTAACCTGTTTTTACCTTAATCCAAATTCAATGTTTTCGCCCATTTTATGAAGTTATAAATAAGTAACAAATGATGAAGTAATACAGATTTTCTTAAGTAAATTTACTATTACTTGTATACTGTTTGTCGAATATTGTCGGAGTGCAATCAACATGTAGCCTCCTATCTGTTGGACGAGAAACTTTCAGAGTGAGAAGAAGAAGTGTGGAAGTCTCTTTAGAATACTCGGTCTTACACTTAATCTCTTCCATCTGTTGGTCGAGAAACTTTTAGAATAAGAAGAAATGTGAAAATTTTTTTAGAATACTCGATCTTACATTTAATTTCTCTATAAGAACAAACATAATTATTATATTTTATCTTTCTTCTTTCATGCTTAATGTGGAATTCTGTTCAATACTAAATAGTTTCTTATATTGACTTGTATCGGCTTATTAGCCGACACTATTCATTCACCATTAATTTGTAGAGAAATGTTAAACGTATACTAAAAAGCAATATTGCAACAACGTTACATGGCATTTTTTTTATTATTAATGTGAAATAGTGACTGTGGAAATGTAGAAGTAGAAGTGTTTTGACTTACTATATGGGATGGAGGAGCGTAGAAAATGAAAATGAAAGGGAGAACCAAAATGCAAAATTGAAAGCAAAAGCGAATGTAAAATCGAAAAGCAATAACGAAGGTGAAATCAAGGAGGGAAATGAAAGTGAAAAATAGATGATGGTTATATATAATAGTAAACGAAGGTAAAATTGAAGGAAGAAAATAAAAGTAAAAAAGAAAATGTTGGAATTCTATATTAATTAAAGATAAAATCAATTTAAAGTATATTAGGTAAGTGCAAATTTCACCTTATAAATCAATTTTGTAAGAATGAGTTAAGTTCAAAATTAACTTTTAATATGGTATCATAATCTATTATAACATGGTTGTTAGACCTATTGGACTACGCGTTATTAGACCATTTATAATTGTCTATTCTCAAGTTCGAGTTAAGTAGATCTTGACGTGGAAGATGTATATTAAAGATATCACGAGATAAAACTAATGTATTAGAGACCAATTTAGAATATATTAAGTAAATATAAACCTTATTTCATGAGTTGATTATATAAAAATGAGTTAGGTTAAAAAAATAAAATTAAAAATAAATTATGATTATACTATAAAAAAGCATACATGTATTATTAAGATTGTATATGTATTATTCCTTTAATTTGTAATATTTTTATGTGATTATTAAGATTAAAATATAAATAAAAAATATAATTAATATTTTGTTTTAAAAAATAAAATCATGAGGTATATTCAACAAATATATTAAAAATAAAATATTGGTGTAATAAAGTTAATTTTGATGCACATGAACAAATTTTCTAATATGGTTTTCCTTCCCAAAAGTTTTAGTATTTTTAATTTATCTAAAAAATAATTAATATATTCATATTATAATGTATTATTATTTTTTTCTAATTTACTTCAGTAATATAATTAATAAATAAATGAAGCATATGAACGTAATTATTAAGGAGATACGATTATTTTAATATATAAAAGAAAATTATAGTATTATTCTTAATTAATATATAAAAAATGAAGATTTAAATATATTTTTTCTCTAATAAATTAATTAATTTTATGTTTAATATCTCACAACTTATTTTATTTTATTTTATTGATTCTTAATAAAAAAAATATTATATTTAATTTATTTTATTAGATTTTTTTAATTTTATTTTAGTGTTGATATGGTCGTCGTTTATATAACTGTCTAAATATTATTATTTTTATTTAAATAAGTTTTTGTCCTTAATAAATTTATTAATTTTTAATTTAATTTCTTATAAAAAAATTTACCTCAATGCTTCTTTGATAATTTTTATTACATATTTAGTTTTTATTATTAAATTTTATTATCTTGATGATGTGAGGATTGAATTAATATTCATGGATGGTACCTGACAGGTAATAAGACAATTTTTTTAGACAGGGTGGGTAACGAATAATTAATACCCGTGTTTATTTTGTTGTTGTCCTTAACTTTTAGTAAACCTATTAGTATCAATTAAAAGTATATGATTTTAATTTTTTTTGGTTTTTAGTTGGTGAACATCAAAATTGTAATTTCCAATTTTGTTTTAATAAAATGCATATCATAATACATATTATTCATAAGAGTAAAATACATTCCTTTATTTCTTAAAATATTAAAATAACATTTGTAATAAAATTTTAAATTAATTTGTATTTGTTTATGATTGTATCTCTTGAATATGTAAATACACTACTCTTTTGTAATAATTTTTTTATTAATTTGTAAATAATTTTTAGTGGTACATTTTTTTCACTACAAAAATAAATTTAATTACCAATGAAATATTTTTTATAGAATTTTTTTTTATGAAAAAAAAATTAATTACTTATTAAATATTTTTCACATATTTATTTTAATGAAAATTTTTCATAAATTTATTTATAGGAAATTTTTATAAATTTATTTATGAAAAAATTTTCTATGGATTTGTTTGTAGGAAATATTCTATGGATTTGTTTGTGAGAAATTTCCATGGATTTTTTGTGGAAAATTTCCTACTAGCCTTTTACCTACAAATTTGTGGTGGTGGGAAATTTGTGGGTAAAAAGCTAATAGGAAATTTTTTACAAAAAATTGATGAGAAATTTTCCACAAACAAAAATAATGGGAAATGTCCCACTAACAAATCTATAGGAAATTTTTTCATAATCACATTTATGAAAAATTTTCCACAAATAAAAAAATTTCATAAAAATAAATCTATGAAAAATATTCCATCGGTAATTTCCACAAAAAAAAGTCTGTAAAAAATATTCTATAAATAATTAAACTTATTTTTGTAGTGTTTACACTCACATCAGTAATTCGATGAGATTATGAAATATAATATCCGTGTTTGGTGATGATAAAATTAATTTAGATTTTTTTTTTGTAATTGCATATACTAAAATATTAAGATACCCAAATTTTGAAAAATGAAAAAAAAAAAATCAAGGAAAAATAAAATAAAAATTATGAAAATTTAAGTACAAAATTAATAAATTTATTAGAAATAAAAAATTATTTAAGTAAAAAATGTAAATAATAACTAAGAGACATATCCCTATTAAAATAACAAAACCTAACAAAATGAACTAAATGTATAAATAAATAAAATTATAAGAACTAATAAAATAAAATAAGAATTTATAAGGGACAAATAATGAATTTATGAGGGAAAATAACATATTTACTTAAGTATATAATCTGGGAAGGAGGAAGTATCTCATTAAAGTAAACACTATTATTGATATTAAAATTTAAAACACTGGGACGGAGGTAGTATCTGGTTAAAGTAAACATTATTATTGACATTAAAATTTAAACAAAAGTCACACACGGATTAACTGCAACATAAAACCTACTGAAAGACAAGTAAAAAGTGATTATAATCTTAGTTCAGATCAAAATCTTCTTCAGAAATTAGAAGATGAAATTTATTCCTTTAAACTTAATTTTTAGTCAATGGATCTTCCCAACAGATCAAGTGCAAGCAGGAAGGGGAGAGCCACACAAGCACTTGTTATTGGCATAAGAAGACACGTCAAATCTTTGCAAGTTCCCACCTTGAGGAATCTCACCGCACAGATTATTGAAGCTCACATTCAAACTATGCAGAAACTTAAGCTGCGTGAGTCCCTGAGGTAGCGTCCCATAGATAAGATTGTTCCTCAGATCCAACCCGTTTAAGTTCTTTGACAACCCTACTTTCCCCAAATCGAAAGCGAGAGAATTCTTCGCCAGATGTATCTTCTGCGTGTTCTTATCCGACCCAAACAACACCGACGCGTCACCCTCCAGCATGTTCCGAGACAAGTCAACGAATGCCAGGTTCAGATTCGCGAACGTCGCCGGAATTTTCCCTGTGAGGCGGTTGCGGGAGATAGTCATCGACGTAAACAGCGAGGAAAACGAGCCGTAGGAGTCGGGGATAGCGCCGGAGAAGCGGTTGCCGTCGAAGGTGATTCCAACGAGGTTGGGGAGAGAAGAGATGGAGGCAGGGAGGTTGCCGGAGAGGGCGTTGTAGGAGAAGTCCAGGGTAACGAGGGTTTTGATTTGCGACAAGAAATCGGGTATTGCGCCGGAGACATTGGTGTGGGTGATATAGAGATAACGGAGTTGGGTGAGTTTAGCAATGGCGGGAGGGATTGCACCGACGAGGTTGGGGGTGGTGCTGATGGAAAGAAAGTTCAAGTAGGAAAGGTTTCCGATGGAGGGGGGAATTGGGTAGGGTTTGGGAAGGTTAAGGTCGGAGAGGTCGAGGTTGTTGACACGGTATGTTTGAGTGTCGGTGTCGCATAAAACACCTTGCCAGGTGCGGTTGCAACAGTCGGTGGTTGGGAGCCAGGAGGAGAGAGTGGTTGGGTTCCCAAACTCTTTCTTGATTTGGAGAAGGGCTTGTTTGTCTTGTGGGTTGCATAGTTCCGAGAGTGCAGTGCTGAAGGATAAGACCATGAGCAAAACTATGCTTAAGCCTGACATGGTTACTCCTATGTTCATTTCGATGTGATTTGTGTATTAAAAATGGATGAGAATATATATATATATATATATATATATATATATATATAGTATTATATATATATATATATGTTAAGCTGCTATATTTGACTACTAGGGTCAATTCGCCAAATGCAAGTGATTACAAAGGTCACGCATGTACGCGGCCAATAGGTTCCAATTTGCCAAAACTTATGGATATAGGCAAGTTGGTTCCGAAACCAGATTTCTTAACTGAAAACAAGGCATCATGTTTAGACAAGCAATTCCAAAATTGGTATGTTCCAATTTGACTGAGAACATCTCAACTCAACCAAACATTAATTTGACCAAAACATTATCGTGCTCATCAGCACTTCTGTTTAGATAATCTGCATATATAAAGTGTCGGCATTATGTTGAAAAAGGAGGAAATGTTAACAACTCATCAAGACATTTTGAGATCATATTCTTCTTCAATCAGGTCGCAACTTCATCGGCTAGCTGAAAGCATAATCAAATTAACCAACTAAATAGTAATTATGAACCGGATAAGGAACCCTTACCCGAAAACATGTCATATTCTAACTGACAGGTTCTCGATCTTCAATAAGACTAATAAGATAGCGGCTTGGATCTGGTCCCGAAACCCTTGTAACAGAATCTCAGGAATCTCGGTGTCGGTTACGATTCACCATTATTAATAGAATATCAAGAATCTCGATACTTAATAGTATCCCAATGATCTCGATATTTAATAATATCTCAAATATCTTGGCATCGGTTATGATTTACCTAAGTAATCTGTTACTATTCTTTATTATAAATATAAGGTTTCACTTCAAGTATGAGGGATCCAATCTGAATCTCACTTTTTCAATACTCCTTATCCTATATCTCCTACTTAACACTACCTTAACTCTTACTGACTTGAGCGCCGAGGTGTCTTCGCAGGTACTTCCACCATTCGATTCAACATCCATGACCAAGATCAATGACCAGCATCAGGAAGGTATCTCTGAACAGTATTTGCCTTGTAACAAATAGTATCCGTGTATATACAAATTATTTATTCAAAATCCTTTTCAAGAAGTAAACAATTACTTTTTAAAATAAATTAACTCGTAGTTAAGTTTGACTAATATTGTATACTTTGTTGTTAATTTTAAGAAGTAAAGAGGAATAGTATTTTATTAAGCATATTCAAAATATGTTGAATTCAAAAGATAATATTGATGAAAACTAAAAATGAAAATATCTATTAAGCATATTCAATGTATGAATTAATATATATATATATATATATATATATATATATATTTTCTTTTTCATATATTTTGCTAATTTTAATTTTAAATCTCAACACATTATCTATTGTATTGAAGATTTGCTTTCGCAATAAAAATGCCGAATTTGTTGAAAATACTGCATTGAATGAACTGTGTTGAATAAGTCATCATCAGCATGAATGATAGCATATTTAATATTAGACCCAAGAACGTATTATAAGTTGGCACCTTTGCAGTAATGTCAGTGGCTGAAATGAATGTATATGCGTGCAGCAGGTGCTTTCCTCAGCTATGCTATCAACAAGTTTGACTAATTGATTAGAGAGCAAATATATGTATACAACCACACTCATAAATTACTAAATGAAATATAGTTCTAATAAAATCAAATATGAAACAAGTTATTCATATAAAAAAATTTGTCAAGAATAACACTCAACACATAATTTGATGTGTGGAATGTATCTCCGTGCACGTTTAAGATTAGTAACATTAGTGCATTCATTGATATAGCACAGGACTGTAGTGAAACTTGCTTGTTAATATCATTTGAGAGAAAAAAGATAAGACTTTTCATACTTATTAATAATTGTACCAGATGGACCTAATTATTGGATTAAGAATCAACTAAGGCCTTAGTCAATAGGCCGAAAAGTATCCAATGCTTGCACTAAGCGAATAGGTCAAGATCATACCGACCCATTAATGAAATATTTTGTCATAATTACAAAAGATTTGTAACGGTTCTGGAAAGAAAACAGATGATCATAACGGATCCCAAAAATAAAAGCTCATGAAAGGTAATTATGTATCATGGTATTATAAATAGACATGCCTATCAGGTATATACTCACTCTTAACCTAATTCTAAACCCTGCCTACACTGTATACTGACTTGAGTGTCGGAGTGTAAACGCAGGTACCCCCTACGCGGTCCTAAAGGAGTCAGAAGCCGACCGAGAAGGAGACTGAAGTAGATCAAGAAGGAGAGAAAGAGAAGCAGCAGAGGAGGTACTCGGCCTTGTAAGTACATTTTGGCGCCCACCGTGGGGCCGAGTGCAGTCAGAGTTATGGCGATCATCAGGAGTATGAGTCAAGAAGAGTCCAAGAAGCCGACTGAGGTCTCTCCCCTAAAAGAAAGACTACTGAGGAGTCATCGCTTTCTTCAGTCTCAAATCAAGCATTATCATGATCAAATTGAAGCTTGGATTCATGGTTAGTTTTATTTTTCTATTATTAGTGAATTTTTCATGAAACTGTTTCAGGTCAGAAAAGACCATTGAAATTGGAGATCAAGGTTATAATCTACACAATAAAAAAAAAAGGCTAATGTGGCGGAGCATATTGCCACATAGCACCCTCACACTAAGAGGAGATGAGCAGGCTGGCCAGTATTTTCACGAAAGAAAGACACTTCAATTGATTTGCCAAATGATGTTGGCATTAATTAGGGTTTGACTCCAATCTAAAGAAGATGGAGTGGACACACTATGTCACTTCTCAAGTAATTGATCTTGCAGATTCTTATTTCTCAATCACATGTCATGCTTACCTCATCCTTAAAAGTATATGTCCAAAGGTTATAGTTAATGGGGATAAAGAAGTGAACACAGGTGATACAACGATTTGGTCTTTTGTAGATTTACATCCTTCCTAAAAGTAGCCAGCATTTATTGCTACCTTAGAGAGCAACTCTAAAAGAGTATTATCCTCATCACCACAAAGTGAAAGTTCATAATCTGGGCCACCACAATTATTATATTTTAGAAAGATTGATCAACTGACATTTCTTCAACATCAAAAGCAGAACAAATTTGCAGTTATAGCTACTGTCAGGTAACTTTCAAAGAAAATACTTTTGTTACTTTCATATTACCATGACACTATAGGAAGCATTGTGGAATTTCGAAAGCTCAACCATCTTGAGATGAAACACATCATCAACTTCACAAGAAGCATTTGGTTAACTCCAAATAGAAGAGGACAGAAGACTAAAGAGTCCACTGAGTATCACTCGGCCAAATCAGGACCAAAGAGTCCACCGAGTATCACTCGGCCAATAATGACTGAAATACGTCACCCGAGTATCACTCGGCCAATAATGACTGAAATACGTCACCCGAGTATCACTCGACCAATAATGACTGAAATACGTCACCCGAATATCACTCGGCCAATAATGACTAAAATACGTCACCCGAGTATTACTCGGCCAACAAAGACTGAAAAACGTCATCCCCAGGTAAGATCTCAGTCAAATCTTAACATATAAACTCGTTTCAGCTTTTTTGCTTCACGACTTGGGGGGCTTGTGTACCGGATGGACCTAATCATTGGACTAAGAATCAACTAAGGCCTTAGTCAATAGGCCGAGAAGTATCTGATGCTTGCACTAAGCGAATGGGCCGAGATCATACCGACCCATTAATGAAATATCTTGTCATAATTACAAAAGATTTGTAACGGTTCCGGAAAGAAAACAGATGATCATAACGGATCCCAAAAGTAAAAGCTCATGAAAGGTAATTATGTATCATGGTATTATAAATAGACATGCCTATCAGGTATATACTCACTCTTAACATAATTCTAAACCCTGCCTACATTGTATACTGACTTGAGCGTCGGAGTGTAAACGCAAGTACCCCCCTACGTGGTCCTGAAGGAGTCACAAGCCGACCGAGAAGGAGACTGAAGTAGATCAAGAAGGAGAGAAAGAGAAGCAGCAGAGGAGGTACTCGGCCTTGTAAGTACAATAATCAATTTTAAATGTATAACTAATCTTAAATTATTTATTAATATATAAGCTTACTTTCATACATGCTTTGTTGACAATGAATATCATCACGGACCCAATGGTGGAGCTCAACATGTCCAGCCCAAAGGCTTATATGAACGAGGAAGTGTTCATCTTTATTACAAAAATATTACAAAATTTTTAATCAATGTAAATATTTATTGGAAAAAGTATTTTGCGCTAATGTCGATTTGGATTTTATAAAGATTTAATTAAAATTTTTCTATATTTTTCATTAGGATTTAGCTAGATTAGTTGTAAATCTTATTAAGATTTTTTTTTTATTCAGTATTATGAATCATGTATAAATAATATTCAATTCACTTATCAAAGAAACTATGATTGAAATATTTTCTTTATGAAAAAACATCGTTTACTAAGATTAATAAATTAGGTCATAGTTGAATCATATCCTTTGTTGTTCATTAATGACATTTTTTCACAACTGCATTGCCAGTATACCAGTATGGTAAAACATAGATAAACAAATATGTAGGAAATCAAATGAAATAGGATAGTGGATGTAAAATTATGTGTTATACCAAGATAGTAAATGTACACACATATATATTGTACAAAGAAAAAAAAAATAGAAGTTTGTTGGAGAATTAAAAGCGAATTAGAACTAACGGTAATAAGTGACCGTTGTGAAGCATATTAAAACTAAGGCTTGGTATTCAGTCTTGGAGACGGTGGTTTACATTTTGGATTTCCAGCTAACGAGAGACAATTCGAGAAGACGTAGTATCCTATGGTCGACCTTTAAGTGTTGGGACAAGCGGTCCAATCCGAGTCGCTAAATGCCTTCAACTAAAGATATGAATTCTTAGAAAAAAATAAACCTTGAGCAGGAGCACTCTTGACGTATCTTAGAATGCGTTGCTCAGCACAAAGATGATGCATTGTGGGAGCTTGCATTAACGGGCTCAAGCATTGGACGACATAACTTATATACGGCCTAGTGTTGTCAAATAGATCAGCTTCCTAATGAGTCTTTGGTAGGATGTAACGTCTTCGAGCGTAGTGCTTTCCTCGTAAAGATGCTTTGTGGCTTTTGTCATGGGCGTTGCATATGGTTTGGCACCAAGTAGTCCCGAGTCAGCCAACAAATCTAAGGCTTACTTCCTTTGGTGAATATGTATCCCTTCTTGTGGCCGTGCCACCTCAAATCCAAGAAAGTATTTCAGTTCTCCAAGATCTTTAACTTTGAAGCATTCATCTAAATGTTTTGTTATCTATTGAATTTATGCATTAGAATCTCTTGGAACAATTATGTCATCTACATAGGTAAGTAAGGCATTGAAGGAATTAATAGTTCTTTTCGTGAACAAAGAATGGTCAAAAGAAGATTGAGTGTAACCAGAGTTTTTCAAGGATGAGGACAACTTAGTAAATCATTGACGACTCACTTGTTTTAACCCGTATAAGGATTTTAGAAGTTTGCAAACCTAGTTTGGTTTCTCTATGGTAACTCCTAGTGGAGGCAACATGTATATCTCTTCGTTTAAGTCTCCGTGGAGGAAAGCGTTGTTGACATCCAATTACTTAAGGTGCCAACTTCGAATCGTAGCAATGGGAAGGAGCAATCATATAGTGGTTAGCTTTACTACAGATGAAAAGGTATCCATGTAGTCAATTCCTTCAAGTTGGGTGTAGCCTTTCACTACTAATAAGGCTTTATATCTTTTTGTGCTCCCATCTACTTTTCACTTCACCTTATACACCCACTTGCACCTAATAGGTTTTTTGTCCTTTGGTAGATCAGTAATCTTCTAGGTTTTGTTGAATTCAAGAGCATTAATTTCTTGTTTCATAGCTTCACACCATGTAGGAATGTCTTTGGCTTGATTATAATTCTACGACTCATCATTTTTAGAGATGCCTAGAGCAAAGGTTAGTTGTTTTTTTTAGAGTCTTTCATAATTCAAAATGGATGATATGGAGTGTGGTTTCTTGTCATAGTTGGTGCCATTTTTGCTATTAATGGTGTTTATGATATCATGGTGATAATCTTTGAGAAAGACTAGTGCTCTTCTAGTCCTGAATGATCTTCTCAAGCTATGATTTTCCTCTTGTATATCATAATTTTGACTGTCAAGATTTTGATCATTAATATCTTCACTATGAATCTTTGGCTGAACCATGATATCTACTGAATGGTTGACAAGTCTTATTAGTCTTGTTCTTCTACTTGATTACCTGTTTCATTTTTAAATGGAAATATCTGCTCGTAGAATGTAACATTTCTAGATATAAGAATTTCTTTAGTTTTGATGTCTAAAATAATATATCCCTTTGACCCAACTTTAAATTCCAAAAAAACGCATTTTCTTGCTCTAGCATCTAGTATCCTTCTATCTCTTTCAATAGTGGAAGTAAAGCATAATGAACCAAAGATTTTGAAATCAATTAAATTTGAAGTTGTTTTATGAATTAATTGAAAAGGTTATAACTATTTTTAGAAATAATTCTGTTTATAATGTGTACAACATGAGATATTGTATAATCCCAAAAGATAGTAGGAATATTAGATTGAAAAATTAAGTCACGGGTGACATTAAGGATGTGTTGGTGTTTTCTTTTAACAATTGAATTCTATTAAGGTGTTTCCACACAAGAAGTTTGATGAATTATGTCATACTTATCATATAAATCACTACAGTCAAACTCTTTTCCATTGTCTGATCTAATCATCGTAATCTTAGTACCAAAATTATTTTCAACCATAGTAATGAATTTGATTAAAGCTGTTTTGGTTTCACTTTTAATGCACATTAAGAAAATCCATGTAAACCTATTATTGTCATAAACTATAGTCAAGAAATATTTATGTCCATGAGCAGAAGTTTCAGCAAGGGGTCCCCAAATGTCTACATGTATTAGATCAAAAGCATGCAACAACCTAGAATTACTATGAGCAAAAGGAAGTTTGTGTTGGTGGCATAATGACATAAATCACACACTCTATTTTTATCACATTGTATATAGGAAAAGATGTTACTCATTAATTGCAAAACTTCATCTAAGAGGTGTCCTAACATGTGATGCCATAGGTCAATCCTTGCTTTATTATTGCAATTTTCTTCATTTGTTATGGCAGTAGTGTTGATGACGTGTTTATCTCTGGATCTTTCAATGTAGTATAGTCCATGTAGAGATTTAGCTTTTCCAATCACTTTCATTGATGAAGCATCCTGAATCTAACATTACTCACAAGAGAAAGTCATTATACAATTTAGTGATTCAATTAGTGTTTGTACAGATACTAGGCTAAGAGAGATATTGGGTATATAAAGCACATTATGAATTACAAGTTTATCAAATAAGGTCACAGTTCCAACATGTTTGGTAGTAGCAATTGAACCATTTGGTAATTTCACAATTATGGGTTTAATTTCATAAAAGCTATCAAAATGAGAAGTGTTATGTCAGTTAAGATATATTAAGGTAATCTGGTATCAAATCATACTATAAATAGATGACACCTATCAGGTATAAACGATCTCTCTAATCACATATTAAACTCTACTTATACTTTTTATTGACTTGAGCATTGGAGTGTAATCGTAGGTACACCCCTTAATGTGGTTCGAGGGAGCAACAAGGAGTAGCTAATACAATAAAGATTGAAATTGTCTTGAGGTAGTCTGCCTGTGTAAGTACATTTTGGCACCCGCTATAGGGCTGAGATACTTTCAATATAAATGGCTTTAACAAGGAGTACCAATCAGGAAGAATTGAGGAGGTCGACCGAGCTCTATCATGGAAAACTCACAATTTGCACTTTTCTACGCCTCTAATTTCGTGACCATACTTTACGGCACCAAGCTTACTATTGTTGCCACCACCAAATTATAACCAGCAATCCCTACATCACTATTGGCCTCACCGGCACCACCATCACGTGCATAATTCCCAAGCACACTCTAAGATCCCGCTCGATCTCGCAAATGGACTTATTCATCACAAACAATGATATGATTAGTACCAACCCCATCAAAGTCATCACCATCTCCTATATCCTCCATTGTCACTACCTCATCTTCTCTCCCACCACATCACCTAATTCAAACCCTAATTTCCACCTTGACTACTCTCAAACCTCTCGGTGATGCAAACCAAGCTGTTCTCCCAAAAATTGCAATCTGCAACATTGTCCTTCGATTCATGGGGTTGTTTTAGCATTGAAGAATAGAGCCGATAAGGTCGTCGACTTCGTCACGAGTGGCATGGTTCTCGCCTCGGAACTAGTTCCACTACCGCCTTCATCGTCGTCACGCTTAATGCCTCCATCAAGTAAGGGTCAAACTCTTCAATGACACGCTACCAACAAGAGATGGAAGCTTAGGAGACTGATTTCGACTAAATCAAGCAACCACCGAATAAGTATTGTCTCGCTTCAGGCTAAAGTCGCCAAATCCACCACGTAAGGAACCAAATTCTACAACGATGCTTGACTAAATACAACGCCAATGGCAACGACATTCTAGTTTATCTTCTTCCTAATAAGGGCATTTGACGACAAAGGGGAGGCAAACGCCGCTCAATGACCACGATTCCGCCACTGCTCAAAGCCCAACTTTTGGGTGACCTCTTTGTAGAAGCGGAACGTGTTTTCTTGGGGACGGAGATTTCGATCATCTCATCGACGACCTTCCACGACGTTGATGCCATTGGTCTAAAAAGTTTTTCCGGAGGGAAGCTCTTCAGATGACGGTTGGAGAGCGAGGAGGGGTTACGGATAAAAAACCACACAAATCCATGTAGGTCCAACTATTTGTAGTCTTTGTCTTAAGGTAGAGAACTGCACCCTCTAAAGCCAAGATAAGTTCAATCTTGGTGGTGTTGCTATATCCAGTTAATTGAGGCATTAGAGGGAGTGAAGGAGCCAACATAATAAGGGAGTAAGTCCATCGCACTACGCAAGTTGTTCATAACAGGCCACGAAATCCCGTATGGCAGTACGGGAAGCACGCCATTTACTCCTAACGGAACTTTCAAACCTTCAAATTTTTAAGCAGTTGATGAGAATTCTCAATCATGTTGAGAGGGTAGACAAATAATAGAATGAAGCCACAATTAATGTATTTCACCAACTGAAATTGTTGTAGCCTTCTTTACACCATGCAACCGAGTTGCAATAAACGGCTTTCCTCCCATCCCACTTGTACGCATCACCTATAGCTATAAACTGATGCAGTCCAGTACTTACCAATTGTTCACCGTATTTCTTCCACACATAGCATATAACTGTTGGCATCTAAGATCAAGATCCGAGACCTAATAAAATAAAGTGCCATCATGGATAGGAAATAGCTTTTCAATGAACCGCACCAACCATTTTGACACTTCCATGAAGCTTAGAAGGATTATTTTTACAAGGGTAGCAAGTGTTTCTAATATTGCAATTATAATCGCAGGCTCTCTTGATGCTAGTAAAAGCTTGAAGTGTATCTAGATGCATTCTAGTGTTTTGGAGAAGGATTCACTCACGTCACATGTCTTTGGTTCAATCTAGGTGATGGCCCATCACATTAAAAGTTTCATAGGATCCACTTTTCCAACAATTAAATTATTATTTTGAATGAACCCCGCAAGCCAGAGTCAACTCTCCCAATGATATCATCGTAAATCTAACAAGAATTTTGCACCAAACAAAATCAATGTTAGTACCGTGTCATGTTAATCACCATGCTCTCAGCTTCTTGCTAATTGGAATTGCAAAAATCGCTTAGAATCAATTGCATTCAAAGGCACTAAATTCAAATGTGGACGTCTCATCCACTACTTCACCAATTGTACAAAGTCGCAAAGGGAGATTCAATGGATTATTAGTTCAGACTAAAAATTTTGGTGATCAACCATAAATGATTGCATCTATTCTTACAACATATCCTTTTCCAAGGATAATGATTGTTTCCAGTATTATTGAGATATATCATCAACTACCCCAAATATCCGAGCGGTCATCCGAATTGACTATCTTATCATGAAGTTAGTCTGCAAGCTCTCTAGAAGCTCAAATTATTTGGCCGAATAGTAGTAGGAGATATTATTTGAAATTGAATCTCTTCGCTTTAAGAACCGATTGCTACATAATTCCAATTGCAAGTCAATTGTTACAATAACAAAACTTTTATTACTTTCATATTATCATGACATCGCAAGAAGCATGGTGGAATTTCGAAAGCTCACGTTTCTCATATCCCAAGAGCGGACAATTTGTTATCAAAATTAACCAGACCAAAAGAAACGGTACATACCATCTACAAGATTTGCCTAGACAATAAAATGCTAGTCACTCGGCCTCATCTAAGTATGAATAACATCATCCAAGATGGTCACTCGGTCTCATCTGAGTATAAATAACATCATCCAAGTGTGAATATGGTCACTCGGCCTCATCGGAGTATAAATAACATCTCGACCTCATCCGAGTAAAACCATTTGGTTAACTTCAAGTGTGAATATGGTCACTCGGTCTCATCCGAGTATAAATAACATCTCGGCCTCTTCTGAATAAAATCATTTTGTTAACTCCAAGTGTGAATATGGTCACTCAGTCTCATCCAAGTACAACTTGACAACTCAACCTCATCCGAGTATAACGTGGCAATTCGACCTCATTCGAGTATAACATGACAACTCCGCGTCATTCGAGTATAACTTGACAGCTCGATTTCATCCGAGTATAACTTGGCAACTTGGCCTCATCCGAGTATAACTTGATAGCTTGACCTCATCCAAATATAACTTGGCAACTCGGTCTCATCCGAGTATGATTTGACAACTCGGCCTCATCCGAGTATAATTTGACAACTTGACCTCATCTGAGTATAACTAGGCAACCTTATCCAAGTATAATTTGATAGTTCGGCCACATCCGAGTATACTTCGGCAACTCGGCCTCATCCGATTATACTTCGACAACTTGACTACAGATAAACAAAATCAATCTTAGACGCTTCAACTCCTGTGAAAGTCTTGCGACTAGGGGACTTATGTACTGGAAACTTAATTAAACATGCATGACCAAGAATTGCATGACCAAGAACATCTCAGGATCATCCAAACAGAATTCGGTTTTACATAAGAGCGACATATTTCCCACCTCTTTTATCCTGAAATTTTTCCGCATTTTTCAAACAACACCTTACACTTACCAACATGACTATCATCCAAACACATGACGACCTATCCTTCAACAAATAGTCGTCTCAGCCTTTCAGGCTTCACAACTAGGGGGACTTGTGTACTGGAAAACTCTAGCTCCACCAAGCTCAATAACTTCGGCCCAACAGGTTACCCCCGCAAGATAAACATATCAATTAATATCAATTAAACCTACTATCTATCAGTTGAGATACATTAAGGTAATCTGATATCAAATCATATTATAAATAGGCGGTACCTATCAGGTATAAACTATCTCTCTAATCACATATTAAACCCTACTTATACTATTTATTGACTCGAGCTTCAGAGTGTAATCGTAGGTACACCCCCTAATGTGGTCCGAGGGAGCTACGAGGAACAGTTGATACAAGGAAGATTGAAATTGTCTTGAGGTACTCGACTCGTGTAACTACATACGGTTTAATTTAAAGCTTGGAAAATTTCAAAAAGACCCAAGCATTTTGCTCAAGCGAGACCCTTCCCGTCCAAGCGAAAATGAACTCGAGAGCACATTAAAGTTTGGAGCATTTTTGCTCAAGCGAGACCTTCCTCGCTCAAGCGAAAATGGACCCGAGAGCAGTACCTAGATTTGGGCACTTTCGCTCAAGCGAAGGGTATCTCGCTTGAGCAAAAATATAACCACGAGTAACTCCAAAGCTAGTTACTTGAGTGAAAATCTTTCGCTCAAGCGAAAATCTTGTTTACAACCCAAGCAATCGCAAGAATCAGAATTCAAATCAAATTATTATTCCAAAATAGTGTTCATAATATTTCTATACATATCTCATACATTTTACACCGAATTATCAATTCAATTAAGCACATATACATTATTTTCTCCATCAATTCACAAGAACAATTCATATAATCATTATATCCCAAATTTTGGAAAGATTTAAGCCATTTAGCTTTCCTTACCTTAAGTTCCAGCAAGATCTTGAAGGTTTCCAAATAAATTCCAATTATCAAGATTTCCTAATTTCCCCAATTTAACCCCTAATCAAGAACTCTAACATTTAGGGGGTTTGAGCACTTACCTAAACATAGAATTAACTGGTGCAACTTGATCTCCTTGTTGAGTCTTTCCTTTTGATGTCTTTCGATTTTTTAAAAAATGAGTGAGAATTATAGAAGAATTATGAAATAGAGTTGAGAAGTTTTGGGAGTGATTAGGGTGAATACTAGAAAGTGAGGGAGTTTAAATTTTGAAAGTGTGAAAAAATGAAGTAAATTAGAAAAATATTCTCCCTCCTTTCCTTAATTATAAATCTAAGGTTCATCCAAAGGCTTAACCCAACTCAAACATTACATTATATATTCTGATTAATTTTTTCTCTCAAATTTATAAGATTTGATATTTTATAAATCTCTTGATTTAATAAAAATTAAATTAAAAATTACTGACTCACATTTTCTATTTAAAAAATTTACATAATTTTGATTCTTATGTGGAGATTAATACTACTAGGTAATGAAAAAAAAGTATAATATTAATTTTTTTTATATTCTTATAATAAAAATAATTTTAAAAATATATTATAATTATACACATATAAAAATTAAATTTATAAATTTTATTTAAATTACTTTTTTATTATCTTAGAATAAGTTAAATATTTTAAAATATAAATAATATACTTAATTAAGTATGAATAGTCATTTTTATTATAAATATTATAAGTAATTTCGAATTTAACTCTTTCTTTAAAAAATGGTTTTTTAATATTTTTTAATTGATTCTATTATTACTTTTTAATTATTTTTCATAGTCTCGTTATGATTTATTTGCGATAATAATTAAACTTAGACAAATAATTTTTACAAAAAAGTATACATTTACATTATAAAAGGATTAACAATATAATTAATATGATTTTCTTAATAAATAAATGGGAGTGTTCAGTTCGTTCTTGATCAATGGGTAATGGTAACACTAACGGAAAAATTGGATTTAAAATCGGTTGTTTTTTATTTTTAAAATCGGTTGTTTTGACGATTTTGATCCAGCCGATTTTAAAAGGTAGGACTTTTAAAATCGGAAAACAACCGATTTTAAAAGTCTCTACTTTTAAAATCGGTTATTAAACAACCGATTTTAAAAGTCTCTACTTTTTGAATCGGTTATTTTTAAACCGATTTTAAAAGTCTCTACTTTTTAAATCGGTTACTTTTAAACCGATCTTAAAAGTCTACTTTTTAAATCGGTTATTTTTAAACCGATTTTAAAAATCTACTTTTTAAATCAGTTATTTTTAAATCGATTTTAAAAGTCTACTTTTTAAATCGGTTATTTTTAAATCGATTTTAAAATTCTACTTTTTAAATTGATTATTTTTAAACTGATTTTAAAAGTTATAATTTTTTTTTAATTTTTAGTTTAATTTTGTACAACCCAAAATTTAAACCTGCAAATTACAGAATATCTAGACAATCCAAATAATTCAAATTGCATATAAATAACATATTAATCATACATACACTAGATAATGTTATGAATACATGTAGTACATAATAAGTTAAGTAACTTAAAAACTAGAAAACATGTCAAAATTCATAAACATAAGTCCTAACTAGTAAATGTGTTAAGAAAAAATTCTGTCAATCAGTGGAGTACTCTGCTGAATTTGCTGGCTAAGTGATTGTATATGCTCTTGTATTTGCCTTTGCATGTCTTCTTTCATCTCCCTCTGAAAGTCTTCTTTCAGTTGCCTACGAAACTCTTCTTTCACTTGATTGTGAAACTCCTCTTTCACTTGGTTGTGAATATCCTCTCTCATCTGACTTACAATTTGAGAGGCCTTCAAATCCACCAATTATTCCACTGAGCCAGATGATTGTGATCTAAAGTAAGTTCGTAGATTGTGGGACCTCTACCAACTAGTTGTAACATGTTTCATTTTAGTGGGACCTCGAATATTTTTTTTACTTGTAGATTGTGTACTACTTGAAGAAGGGTCTTGATGTTCATCCATAATTACCTGTTAGTTCAAAAATAAATTACAAGTTATTAGTATAAATGGAATTCACTCACTAAGTACTTAAAGGAAAACAAAAATATTAATATAGAATAATAATAACCTATTTCCAAAATATGATCAAATTAAAATGTTTTCCCATATTTCTTCTTGATGATCATTAAAAGTGGCATGTACATCATCTACTTCATCTTCATTAAACAATATCGTGCAATCTTGTGCAATCTTGTGCAGTATTATATTCTTGACAACCATTAAAAGCTTTCTTTAACCTTTGATATGGATGGTTAGGTTTAAGAAATCTCTGATGACAAACATAAACCATCTTCTTCGAATTAACTAGTTGATGATAACAAGTGTCATCTTCACATATAGGGCAAGCTTTGTGTCCTTTAACATTGTACCCACACAAGTTTCCGTATGCTAGAAAATCATTGATTGTGTAGAATAACATAGCACGCAACCTAAATAATTCACATGAATACTAAGTTGCTAAGTTGCAAGCAATCTGCCAGATGCCTAAGTTGTCCATCACACTTCCTCTCATCTTCATGCCATCTCATTAGCTTTGCGTCATTCGCATTAGCAAATAGACGCTTTAATCTTGGAACAATTGGCAAATACCATAAAACCTTAGTTGGGGGACCCTTAGTGCTCACATCATAACCAGAATCATCTTGCTTTTGTTTATATCGTGACAACCCACATCTTGGACACTAATGTAACCCTTCAAAGTCACCATGATACAACATACAGTCATTTGGGCATGAATGTATCTTCTTATACTCCAAACCCATAGGACACAATACCTCCGTAAAACATATTCAATAAAATATTCCAAACCTGTTTCATACTGCCAACTTAAGCGTGACATGTGTATCCAACTTCGGTTCAATAACTAACTTCGATCCATGACTTTTGTTTTTCATAAAAAAAAACGCAAAACCGCTTCTTTCTCACTACTGCCTTCAACCACCACCCCTCCAAATGCACCCCTCTTACGTTAACGTAAATATAATATAAATATGTGGCACATTCTAATTAAAAATTCACTCACATGCAACATTTTAGGGTTTGAACGAATGAATGAGAATTGAAAAATTGAAAATATAGAGAGTGAGTGTAGAGTACAGTATTGATGAAGTGAAAGCAAAGAGGGAGATTACAAAATTTTTGGGGCTGTTTGAATGAAGCACAATGGAGCCCAGATGAGAGAACTATGCTGACTGCTTAAGAGAAAGTGTTGTTTCAAAGAATGAAAGTGTTTGAGACAGTGAAAGCATTAGCATACAAAAGAGGGAAAGCAAATTTTTAAAATCGGTTATTAAACAACCGATTTTAAAACTTTTGTAAATATTTTCAAAATTGCCACTGCATAACTTTAAAATCGGTTATTAAACAACCGATTTTAAAACTATTGTAATTATTTACGAAATTGCCACCGCTTAATTTTTTAAAATCGGTTATTAAACAACCAATTTTAAAACTATTGTAATTATTTACAAAATTGCCACCGCTTAATTTTTTAAAATCGGTTGTTAAACAACTGATTTTAAAACTATTGTAATTTTTTACAAAATTGTCACCGCTTAATTTTTTAAAATCGGTTATTAAACAACCGATTTTAAAACTTTTGTAAATATTTTCAAAATTGCCACTGCATAACTTTTAAAATCGGTTATTAAACAACTGATTTTAAAATTATTGTAATTATTTACGAAATTGCCACTGCTTAATTTTTAAAATCGTATATTAAACAACCGATTTTAAAAGTGCGATTTTAAATCCAATTTTTCCACTAGTGTAATATTAGGAAATTATAAACTACATACCATTGAATAACTATATAAAGTTAAAGGATAAATATTGATATTTTTTATTAATTGATAGTAGGTAAGAAGAAATAAACTTATATGTTTTTTAAAAAAATGACAACAACTAAATAAAGACCCTACGAGTATTTTTATCTCACTTTAAAAAATTTAAATATAAAATAATAATAATATTATAAATATAACTTTTAATATTCGAAGACTCACTTGAAAAATCCTTAAATTACTTCATTTGCCTTGTTTTGGGCTTCTTTAGGCCTATCCTATCTGGTAGGCTAAAGAGCATCGAAGATACCTAGGGCAAGTAGGCTTTGGACATAAGTCCATTTACCAATTGGGCCGTCTGGAAGGATCAAGACCTAACTGATGACTAGATTTCAATGGGTACTTGTTTATTTGCATAGATTGTTGGAAGTAACTATTTGAATATAGTGTTGCAACATGCAAGCAACAGAAATATTATTCACATGATTTTTTACTCCAAAAAGGTAAAAGAGTACAGTTTATCAAAAGAAAACAAATCTATAGGCTTTTTGAAACATTTTTGGGATTTGTTCAACAACAGAATTTTTAAAATAGTGAGTTCGAAAAAAAAAGGTACACTTTTCTGTGATATATATTTATTAAAAAATTATAAATATTCACTTATTTTATTTTCTCTTATTTCTCTTTTCCTTCTCTATCGTACCATTTTTTTCTCAAATAAAATAAAATGTATTAGATAAGTGGAGTAGAAAGGTACTTCTGCCTATCCTTGTGCATCCAAGAAATAACAAAACAAGTTCAGTTAAATGATCATCACTCATAAAATGACATATTTTTTATCCTAATTTAATACATAACTAACTTTTTTTTACCAAAGCAATTGACCTAAATTATAATCACTCAAATCATACAAAAATACTTTTCGACTGGAATTTGTTATTCTAAGCCAACAAGTACCGGGTTGGGTCACAAACCTAATAAATTATGAGTCTTGAATTGATTTTTATAACACATTCAACCTAATCTTTGCAAATCTCTTTCAAAAAATAAGTTGGTTTAACTTTATTAAAAATAATTAATTATTTTATTATATTATAAATAATTATCTAAACAAAGTAAACATTATCATCTAATCATTCTCTAATCCTATTTATTATATACTCATTAACTTACGCATAGGAGTATATTTACATGTATCCCCACCATTTAGTCCTACTTAGCCAAAAATTTATAAGTCATTTAAAGCATAAATAACATCTTAGAATACCATTCATCCATATAAGTACATATTTTAAATAAACCATTTATCATATCTATCAGTTAAACCATTTATCATATCTATCAGTTTTTCTCTGTACTTCTTTTTATCCCTTTTTTTTACTCAAATGCAGGACTGGACGTTTATCATAGCTCATTCATATAATGTAAAACAACAAAAAATTGTAGAATATATGGAGTATTCTTAGCTGTCACAAAATATTTCAGTTCCTTCCTTGGAAAAGTTGCCAGGCCCAAATTATGGTTTTACATAAAATAACATACAATTGACAGAGGAATAATAAATGTAAAGCTACAAGGACAAGGACAAGTTGACGAGCATGCACATGCAAAATGGTTTATGTCAGTAGAAACTACTGGTACAAACAGATAAAATACAATAGAATCACCTTTTGTGAAAAACAATAACAATTAACTTTGAAAGTATTGAATAGTAACAAGTCTGTGGATAGCAAGAGAAACAGAAAATTGATGAACCAAAGCTTGCATGTCCCCTCATGCATGTCATATGTACTTTGACCTAATGCTATTCTTCTAAAGAAGAAAGGATAGCAGGGTGGCCATATCTTCCACTACTTTGTTAACCCTATTAATCTTTTTTGTCTAATGTCAATTTGATTTCTGGGTGGAAAATTAATCTCAAATCTCCGAACCCATTTAAATTTATCGTGTCATCACTTCAAGAATAGCAGGGTGAGACCTAAAATAATTTTTCCCACTTGGAAAAGATGAAAGGACTAGCCTCTCATCCTTTAATCATTAATGTACTCAGTGAGCTTTTGAATGAATAAAGTCTCTAGAAATTGTTTTAACTGTTAAATCTTCTGTTCCTCAGCTTTCTGTCCCATCCACCAATATTCCAAAAGGAACGTGGGAATCCTTCTGTGTGCTTCCCATCAAGCAGCACTCCCACACACAGAATCCCATTTTTCTTCCACTAAATTACCTCCCTGACTGTTATGCGAAATGAAAGGTAAAGAAAAAGAGAATGAGAAAAGGAAAAAAAAAAAAACTAGAAACAAGAAAAGTGGTTTTGTGATCTCAAATCTCCCCCACATGACATATTTGAAATCCGATGATGACCTGCACCTATTAAAAGGCTTTTGTGAGGAAGGTGGTGCATGCTTCCCATTCAAGGTTTCTCCAATTAGATTCTTCAAATGAGGTTGTACTTGGTGCTGTTATCACCGCTCCAGTCAAAGATATGGAATGAATCTAAAGCGTTGGATTCCCTTTGCTGATCATCAAAACCTTGTGGTGGAGACAATAGGTTTAGTGAGTGAGCCTTTTCCATTTCTCCCAATTCTGCAAACAAACCCGGATCAAGTTGTTGGTAGCTCTTCATCTTAGATATTGGCTTGAAAGAGAGTCCAATATCACTGAATTCTCCATCATCCATCTCAAGCTGCTTCTCTTCCTGCACACATGCACTGTTATTTACATTATTGCTGTCACTGTTGCTCTCCTCATGCTGCTGTTCCTCGTTTTGTGGACTGGTTCCTGAATTCTTTGAATCAGCAATGTTGTTACTCTTGGATGAAGGTTGGGATCGAGAAGAACCAGCGAGAGCATTTCTGTGAGTTGGCCATGGATGGTTGTGCTCCGACGTGTAAGTAATGACCAACAGGTTTGGATCTGTTCTGCTCCTCTCAACTTGTTTTCTGGCAGGGCAACCCTTTGAGCTGCTGCATCTATAGTAACCCCTACATGTGGTAACAAGAAAGAGAGACAAACATAAGAACCCATAAATGATATTGAGAAAGACCAAGAATTGCAGCACCTGCACCAATGACATAATATTACGTACCATAAAAATAAATTGCTTGACGTGAGTACAGTACATAAATTTTTTTCCAAAGAAAGCTTTTGGGATGGGATATCTAACTTTACCTAGTTGTTTTTAAACCTCCAACTGTGACCAAAACACTGGGGAAGAAATAATGAAAAAAAAAAAAAAAAAAAACACCAGAAGAGATACCATACCACCTTTGCTTCCTTAATTTCCTTGTCACCACCCAATGAAAGTATGACTGAAAAATAATGTTAATGTTATCTGTTGAGGTGTCATTTTTCTTTTGGAGGGATAGGAAAGGTATACTCAAGAAATTAACCACTGATTTAGATCTTACTGCAAGATTACAATATTTGTGGTGTTGCCATCGTTTTGTTAAATAATTTTACTAATTTTATAAAGAATTTAATTCAACGTAATAAAAAATGTAAGTAGTCACTCAATAAATATAGATATAGATATATATATAAGTAGTCACTGAATTAGGTAATATTGAGAAAAAAATATGCTGATAATATATACAAATTTTAACTCTTATAAATATAATTTTTTATCATCAAGCATTGACAATGTCAATTCAATAAAAAATCATACTAATAATATCTTTATATATATATTTACCCTTAATTTAAATTATGTGAGTTTAAGTTTAGCAAATAGTTTAATAGAAGAGTAAACAAAATATTATCTTTCTGCTTTACGTAGGACAAACTTAATAAGTATGGTACTTTAAGTGATTATAGTGTTGTTGATTAATCAAATTTAAAGCTTTACCAAATGTTTCTTTACTGGGCATATTATCAAAATAAAATTCCAAATTTAATTAACAAAACATACAAAACCTAAAAGACTGTACTACAATTTGGTGACTTTACGTGTTTTCTTTGATTAAAGAAGTTAGGCAAAACCTTTATTAAAATAGCTTATCTCTTTCCGAGAAATATTACACTGTTCCAACTTACCTTGGATATGGAGAACCTTTAATGGGTTTCTGACCATATTTTCTCCAGGCCCACAGATCAGAAGGAACTACCTCGCCACTTTGTCTGCTGTTTGGCGCAGCTGGTGCAGGAACACATATCGACTTCTTTGCCTGGCTCTTCCTGCAATTGAACAACAGTATCATATCATCACTTACGTCATTCTTCTTATTAAACTTTAACTAAAAACCTTATTTCATGGAGTTACATAATTCTGATTTTATAATATATTTTATAACTATTTTTTCCCTCTATATCTTTTTGTTACATTATTTATTCTATGTTTCTTCTTTTCTCTTTCCTAATTATAGAAAAAACTGTAAAAAGGAGTTGTAGAAGTATAGTTTCACAATTATATATGTGTACATATGACAATTAAAAGAGATATAGCATGTTTAATAGCTAGACTAGGGTGTTTAAACTTTCTGGTTTAGAGTTAATTTCACTGAAATAGTGGAAATTTTGTGGCCAAGAAAAGGGATATGGTTTTTATCTGATGATCGAAGGAACAGGACATTTCAGGTGAGTTTTAAAGAAAAGTAGTTTACGATAAGCTTTCTTGAAAGCTCAGTATGTGACTGCTATGGTGACACCTATCTAGCTAGCTCTACTTTTCAGGTGGATTAACCCTGCTAAAGGCCTCGATGCACCATGTTTATAGTCTTAATCACAATGAACTGTTTCCATCATGAAACTCATTATAATCCTCTAAGTTTTATGACCAGATGCAGTCAACCAAACATATTCGGAAAATAAGACAAAAGAGTTACCTCACTCATGCCAAACCCTACTTTATTACCTCACCTTGGTTTCACTGAAATTTAAGTTCTCAAAAATGACTGTGACTAATTCCATTTGGAAAATTTATGATGCCAACATAAAACCAATCGACAAATGTAATTAAACTCAATAATTTAACTCAATTATTGGAAGCAGTTCTCCATTTAATTCAGTATTACTTTATCAATTAATTGACCAATTAACTAATACCTCACCTTCTCTTAAGACCTGGATTCCGTGGAGATGAGATCTGCAGTTCTTCGGTGTTTCTGTTGCCCACCAAGCAATCATCTTCAGTGGTCTTCACATTAATCATGTTATTACCTAAAACCACGCCAGAAGGCTTGAGTGACCTTGACAAAGCATCGACCTCTGGAGAGATGGGTAACTTATTATCATTGGGAGAGATCTGAATCATGTTTGACAATATGCTTTTACAAGGCCTTCTCATGTCATCATTCACAAAAATCTTTTGTTTCAAAACACTTCTACTACTATTACCAGCAACCCCACCACCAAAACAAGTTGCTTCTTTCAATGCCCCAGAACTGCTAATTTCTGCAGAACTTGTTGTGCTGTTAAAGAAGGCAGAGCCTGCAGGCAATTGAAGCTCATGTAGAAAGGGATCTCTCATGTTCGAGAATGGATCACCAAAGTTTCTATTAAACCCTTCCAAAAAAGAAGAGAACTGCCAGTGATCAAGAGAGAAGGGAGCACAAACTTCAGATGATGAAGTTCCCGTGCTGCAACTGCCATATGATGCACCACTAGCACGAATTATGTCACTTAAATCACCTTGATAGTTGTCCATAATTGGGGCAAGGATGTTGCACATGCTTTTGCCTTAGTGAAAAGGTTTCATGTAGGAGGAAATTAGCAGTGCCATGGTTTGGAACATAGATTGAGTGCAGCCTATAATTTGAAGAGTTTATAATAGATATGCAAATCTAGGAATTTGTTGTGTATTGTGTGGTGGTTTATAGGTTTTTTTGATTAAGAGGTTATGACTAATGAGAGTGAAAACTTTGTCATGAGGAATTGGGATTTATTCTGGCTACTAAGGGGCAAGAAAAAGCAAATGAACAGGTTTTGGAGGTTGAAAACTGACTGTTCCTTTCTCCAAATACACACAGAAGAGAATTGAAAAACACAGACGCTGACTTTTAACACAAAACTGCTCCTAGCGCTCCCTTTCATACGCAACTATTTCATTAAATAACAAGAAAACAAAAATTGTAGGACTAATAAAATGAGTCTTGTTGAGGTGGGATATATGGAAAAATATTTCTTACATACACGTTACTTAGTATATGCTTCACTTCTCACACTCCTATGAGAAATTAATTAATTAATTAATTAATTAATTAATTAACGTGTATTACTAGTAGTTAAAAAACTAATAATATGTTTCTTAAATTAAACAAATGTCGCACTCAATATATTATTAATTTCTTTATCATTAATAATGAATGCAAGTTGTGGAATCTCAAGTGAAGGAATAACACTATCCAACACTGTCATCAAAGGTTAAAAATGTGGGTTATGTTGTTAATATAATTAATTAAGTATTCCTTTCTTTCTATATTTTTCTCTCAGTTAATGGAAAATTGCATAATGGTCACCTCTCCAAAACAATTGAGGAGAAATAAAAGAGGCGACAAGTAGCCGCATTTATCGGAGAAACGTTTCGGACCATTCAATTTGACTCCCCTTTTTTTATTTGAAAATATATTTTTAGATGTGTTACGACTAAAACAATGACATTTTTCTAATGCAAAATTGAAGTCTTTTTCTTTTTTACCTCAAAAATAGGGTTTAAGAACTAAAATAGTGAACCATAAATGCATTGAAAATTGGTTGTTCCTCATTTCTTTGACTATAATATGTAAGGTTAGTAGTATTACCAAAACAATATAAGGTTAGTAGTATTACTATCCGACAGATTCTAGCAAGATCCTTAATTAAGATTCAACTAAGACTATTTAATAAAATTTATTATTAGAAAACATAATGTGAATTTGTCTACTCGAACACAGTTGCTTATATAAGCAACTGTTGCATGAAATGTTTTGAGTTATAAAGGACAGATATTAATAAAAAAAGTATTTTAAGTATTAATATGCAAGTTATTTATAAGATTCATAAAATTAAAATTAAAGAAACAATTCACACTAGTTATATTAGTACTGGAGTGAATTTTTAGGTTTTTTTACGGATAAGAGGTATTTTTATTCAAAAATTACTTAAAAGGATTAAGTTGACCCATTTTTATTTTTTTGGGTCAAGTCGTACTTTCAAAGTACGACTTCATTCGGTAAAAGTCGTACTTCATAACACGACTTTATATTTTTTTAATTTTTTTTTTCTGAAAATACACTGAAGTCGTACTATCAAGCACGACATCACTTTTTTTTTTTAAATAATTAAAGAAGTCGTGTTATCAAACACGATTTCACCCTTTTTTATTATTTAACAATTAAATAAGTTTTGCTATCATCACGACTTCACCCTTTTTAAAAACAAAATTGAAAATAAGTTTTAGAGTTTGTGTGAAGAATAAAATTAATGATTAATATATTTAATTGTTATTTGTAAAAATTGTTATGATTATATAAAATATTCACGTTGAATTCATTTTGTATTATTTCATTTTCAATTAATTTATTTATTTTTAATCTCATTCTTTTCAATTTTTTCCAATGATGAATTAAATAGATTAATTATAACTAAAAATAATGAATTAACAAAATTTAAATCCTAACTAAATAAATACAAAAATAGAGGTAAATTTTTAAAAAAATTATAAAATTAACACGACTTCTTTATTAAAAAAAAAGTGAAATCGTGCTTCATAGCATAACTTCTTTAAATTTTTTTTTCTTTAAAAAAAGGTGAAGTCGTGCTTAATAACACGATTTCTTTAATTTTTTTTTTTTTAAAAAAATGAAGTCGTACTTGATAGCACGACTTCAGTGTATTTTTGAAAAAATAATTAAAAAATATAAAATCGTGTTATGAAGTACGACTTCTACAGAATGAAGTCGTATTTTGAAAACATGAGTTGACCCAAAAAAATAAAAATGAGTCAACTTAACCCTTTTAGGTAATTTAAAAAAAAAATGTCCCTTTTACATACAAAAGCCGAATTTTTATCAGATACTTTACATTGTAAGACTTAAAAGTAATACAGGATTTCGTTTAAATAATTATCCATTATGCTTACAAGAATATCAAACTTAAACAATAAATAAATTCACTAAAATCTCGGAGCTTCAATA
Organism: Macrotyloma uniflorum; assembly: GCA_016859785.1. Lineage (NCBI taxonomy): Eukaryota > Viridiplantae > Streptophyta > Magnoliopsida > Fabales > Fabaceae > Macrotyloma > Macrotyloma uniflorum. The sequence goes on from BDMB01000112.1 coordinate 202,230, forward strand.
GTTAAAAAATGGATTTGAATGAAACATTTGTGGAGAAAAAAAAAAAAATATATATATATATATATATATATTCTTAATTTATTTGAGTTATTTACGTAAAAATTTGTGTTAAAATAGGTATAGAAGTCATTTTTAACTTATTTCAATAAACTCTTGAAGATAGATCAAGAAAATACTTTACTATAACTATCTAACAACAATTTCACTTTTTTTTTTTTCTCTTTTGATCATAAAAATAATTTATATAAGTACCTATATTTATAAGCATTTACTTAATAATTACTTAAATTATTTATCCAAATCAATGGGTTTACTAATGATGTGTTTTACACAGAAAATTTACTAATGATGTGTTTTACACAGAAAATTTGATGAGAGTAATTTACTTTTAAAAATAATTTCAAATATTTTATGATAAAAAATATATTGTTTAAGTAAGGAATTTAAAATTATATTGAAATTATAAAATTTTATAAGAATAATTTAACTATTTAAAATTATAAAATAGTAAATTTTATCTAAAAAGTAAAATTTAAAAAAAAAAAATTCTTAAATTTATGTTTCTTTTCTTCGTATTTTTTTTCAACTCGATTTTCAACTCAATACTATTTAATTACCAATATTATCAAAGTTTTTTATTTGAGATTAAAGTTGATCACGGTTATTTTTAGCTCAACATCATCAAGGTTATTTAATTGTTAATGTAGGTCAATTATATTTTCTAACCAATGTTAGTTAGGGTTTTCTTGGTCATTAACTATGTTTTTTAATTTATGTTAAACATGAGTAATTCTATTAATGTTAACCAAATCTATTTGTAATTGATGTTAGTTGAGGTTTTTTTACCCATAATAATCAAAATTATTTTTTACCTAATGTATGTCGAGATTTTTTCTCAATCAACATTAGTCAAGATTTTTGTGACCTATGTTGGTAAGACTATTTTTTTTTTTTTTTGTAGATTTTAGTTAAAAAAAAAAATTATCGACGTTAATAGAAGTTATTTTTCGGTTGAAATTGATGGAATTATTTTTTCCGTCTTTTTAGGTTATTTTTATTTTTCAATTAATGTTAATCATAGTTTTCTTGGTCAATATTGAGTAGGCTATTTTTTTTTTTACAAAGATCAACCATTTTTTATTGATATCTATCTCGATTATTTTTTTGTTAATGTCTACAATTTTATTTTCAATTAATAATAAGGATGTTATTTTTTGTCAAAAGTTTGTGACGATTTCTTTTCTAGTTTCAATCAAGAAAAAATTTGACCAACTTTTATTAAGATTATTTTGGCCTGTGTTAGACATTTAGTAAAAATATATTTTGAAACTAAATCTTTGAACATTTTTTATTAAAATACTTGGAGTAACCTTATAATTAGTACTAGTTAATTTATTTTTGATAAATAAATATTTTGAAACTTTTAATATATAAAACTATTGAAAGAATATATTTTTTAATAGTAAAATAATTTTCCTGAGAAGAATGCCATATACCCAAATGATATCTAACTACATGTTCTTTTAAAAACTCTACAAGTATTTGTTTAAATATTTCCTCATTTTCTAATTTAGAAGCATTTGTTTCTAGTATAATAAATGCATTAGGTTAAAGATTTCTAAACATGGTAACTTTTTAACTATTTTATTGATTTCCTTAACTATAGTGAGTCAGGTGTTATGATTTTCACGGGGGAAGTAAAGTTTTATATTTCATTTTGGTTTACAAACCCTTATATATACAAATACTTTGAATATCATAGAAATTCAGCCTGATCAATAACAAAAGAAATTTGGCATCATAAACATTATAAATGCTTGGATTTATAGTTTTTTTTTACTTTTATTCCTTATAAAAATGTATATTTTTATTTTTTTTCTTAATTTTGAGACTTATAATCAAATTATTTTAAATATATAGTGTTATTTATTTAAGTTAGAATATGATTTTTTTTCTTGTAGAAATATAGGATTTTCATAACTTTCAATTTTAAAGTAGATTTTTTTATTTAAAAAAAAATTAATCCTTTTTCTTTTATAGACTATTTTTACTTTAATTTATGTGTATTAGGGTTAATTCTGATAAAGTATACTAAATTGATAAATTTAATATTCATAAAATTTAATTAATAGATTCTACAAATAAAGTTAATAATCATATTAAAAATAATATTTAACAACTTAGATATTTTATATTTCTAATATAATATTAATTATAATAACTATCTTCAAAAGATAATTATTATCTAAAGAGTAAATACTTATAGGGTTATAGGTAAAATATCAATAATAAGATGTTTTTGTTAAGATTAAATCGTCTAATGATATATTCAAAGGTCTAAGATAATTATCAGTCTGAGTTTTACTGTTAACAAATGATTTTAAAAAGTCATAATTTATGATTATCTAATACTTTATGCTATTCGATTAAACATAATATGTTTCATGATTCTTTACTAGATATTATGTATGATAATACACATTCTTTATTTTCATTATATATGTATTCTTATTATTTGTCGAATAGACGATGTTCATTCTAGATCATCCAAGACATTGTATGCCAATCGAAAAATATCTTAATTTTTGGAAGTTAACCTTCTTATTTCATATATCTCAATCCAAAGAAAACACTTGGTAGAAAAAGTAAAAGAATGTTTAGTCATTGTTAAGAAAAGAAATTGTTTTCCAGAAGAGTCATTATTCACATTCTACTATCAAACTAAAAGTTTAGACTACAATCTTATTTTGAGTAATGACTAACCTTTTAAAAAAACTATAAATCGAATGAAACTTTGCATGAAAAAGACATAAAATGATATTACGAAGGAAATAAAGTGTTATTCAAATGAATAATACAGTACAATCTTTCTTATAAATCTTATTGTCTTGTTTATTTAAAATAAATTTCAACTTAATATTTTTATGAGAAACATACTCGTATATTCTTCCTTGAAAAGATATCTCATTAATTAAAAATACTATATTGATTTATATTCTCTCGTTGAGAACTTATTTCTATGTAAATCTTTATCAAATTTGTTATTTTGCTATAAGTAACATTGTGTACTCAGTTTTTAATTTCGAGAGAGTTAAGTGTTTAACTAAAAATAACATTTATATACTTATGTAAAATAAAAAATTATTAAAACTCGTTATAATTATTTATTAATTAATAAAATGTCTTAAATTTTTTTAAAAAAATTAGAATATAAATTCCCATATAAAAAATTATTTCAATAACACATAATATATTTATCTAAAAAGTTCTTTAAAATTTTTATAAAATATTAAATACCTTAAATAAAAACTATTTAATCTATATATCAAAATAATTAATGACTTATTTTTTAAAAATATTTTAAAAAGTAAAAACTTTATTCAAACTCTTTTTTTTTTTAAATTATTTTTATTTCATTCTAATTTTTACTTATCTAATCATTTAAATTACTCTCATATTTTATTATTCAATTTTTTACTTCAACGTTGAATATCATTTAAATTACTCTCATATTTTATTATTCAATTTTTTACTTCAACGTTGAATATCATTTGCCTCATAGGATTCACAATTTAGATTATAAAACTTAACAACTCCACCTCATTAATATATTTAACTCGAAACATTCCAAATTTCTATAAGCTAATAGGGTGTATTTGATTATCCTAACAAACACTCATGAAAAAATTTATTGACTTCATATGATATGAATTTGAATATGATGTATTCATACAATTCTTTGATAATTTTTTTTAACAGTTTTACACCCAAAAACGTCAAAGCTCTAAACATTTTTGTCTAATTCGAAATCTCTACCACTACTCTCGTTTATCTCTCATCATGAAGTTTAAACTAATAAAATATATTTGGATAATTTTTTTTATAACTTTTAAGATATTTAAATATATTAATTTTGAAATATTTTTATTTTAAATGATTTATTTTTTAAATATTTTTTTAGATAAAAAAATTAGATTTAATAATTTTTTTTCATTTAAATAAAATACATCAATTTTTACTAAAAATAAAATATTAAACAATATTTAATAATTTAAAAATATCAATTGATGATATTTTTTAGTTGACATTTATTGATTTTATTTTGTGATAAAAAATTATAAAGTCTTTATTTGGATAAGGAAGTGAAAAAGAAAAAAAAGAGATAAAAAAGAATGGAAATCGAAATTGTTTAAATTATAAAAAATAAGAAAATGTTATTATTATTATTATTATTATATTTTTTAATTTAGTTTTTCTTTATTTATATATTAATAATATTATTATTTTATTGATTTATTACATTTAAAAACAATAGTTTAAAAAAAAAAACTACATAATCGAATGTTAATTAGATAACAGATTATGTAGTTATTTTAAGCATTAAAAAATCTTAAAAGAAGTTGCATAAAATCAACTTTTTTCACATATTTATCTTTATTTTAGCATGGAATGAGAAGGTGACGTTTACGTTTTTGGATTCGTGCTTTTTGTGTTCTCACCTACATCTAGACATATATTCGTCCTATAAATTTGTTCCCTTCTCTCCTTTTTCTTTTTCACAGGGAAAAATATTTTCAACTAACATTGATAAAGATTTTCTTAATTGATATTAATTGAGATTATGTTTAATGTGTTAAAATTATATAAATTAACATTGATTAAAGTTATTTTTTATTGTTAGTTAGAATTTTATTTTACTTTCAGTCAAAATTATATAGATTAACATTGATCAAAGTTATTTTTTATAGTTAATTAGAGTTTTTGTTTTTCAATATTTGATTTTAAGATAGCATATGTATTAGAGGCTAAATATAACTAGTATCAAAAACTATTGGGACATTTAAAAAATTAATCCGATTCATCACATTAAATTTATTGAATAAAATTCATTATTTTTTTATATGTTCATTAGATCTAATTTAAAACTCAATAAACAATATTATAAATAATAGGAATCAACTAAGTATATTTTATTTTATGATTATTTTAATTACTCTATTTAAATTAAATTTATCTAAATTAAATTACTAAGTGTAATTGTAAAATTAAAAATATATCCCATCATCAATCAATAAGATTTTAAAATATTTTAGAAAATATAAAAAAAATTTAAAAAAATTACTTCAAAATATCCTATAAATACTTTATGTTCATATTTTGATTAGAATGCATGTTTTATATTGGTTAAATTTATAATAAATCTAATTTTTTTCATTCACAAAGATACCATCATGTTTTTTTAATATCGATTATTTTACTATTGATGCAAATAAGATATTGTAAAATATATATTTTATAATAGTCAATAATAAAAAGTTTAATTTTAGACAAATTTAAAATGAAGTTTAATATTTAAATTTGAATGAACAAATCTAGACTAATTCATTTATCATCGAATTAGTTTGACAGCAAAACCATAAAAACTCAAACAAATATTTTAATTAAATTAGATGATGAATTTAAATTCCTGCGTTATCTATGAGTATCTTATATGCCTTATTTATAATAATGGTTATTAAATCTATCTTGTAGCAACAAATGGTATACCTCCATTAATGAATATAAAGCAAGAAATATTAATTGAGATGATAAATTAGTGAATTTTAATTCGTATTATCCAAGAGAAGTGCGTGGTTGAGAACATTCAGATCCACTTACTCCATTGAAAGTCAAATTGAATTGACCAAACAAGCCATATGGTATGTATGCACTTTCTTGTGGTTGATACGTTCTTTCTATGCAAATAAACTATTTCAGAAGCCACTTTTAATGGGAATCAGGCTATTTTTTCATCATTTTCAGAGGTCATAGTTCACAACTATCAAACATGAAAGATCTAACTAGACAGGTTTATTAGGAGAAGAATCAAGAACCAAAGAATGCTGAGATGCTTAATAACGTTTAAGAAAATTAACTGCTAAAATGATTATGATAAGACTGTGTGATTGATGGAATTAACATGGAACTAATTTATATATCATATCAATGAGTAAAACGAGGAAACCTAATATAAGATTTCTTACTTAAAGAGTTATCTTCTAACGTTCAAAATATTGATGCTCAAATCATGTTGTTAAGATATTGACACATGCACGACAAGACATGGAGGATTTGAGAGCCATGATCGTTACCTTTTACAATGAAGTTTTGAAACGGTTTCTTCCCCATAATTCACTTTTGGGGTGGCTTTTATCTTGTTTACAATTTGAAGAACTTTGAACCATAAGGACCAATAGGATCACCGACCTATGTTTGATTAGACATTTTGAGAATCTGCTATATGCACAGTTAAAAACTGCATCACCCTAACTTTTCTTTCTCTTCGCAGGACCTTTTGTCATGCTGGGTTTTGATTTTGACATCGATCATATGCTCCAAAAGAGCTACTATTACGCCAACTATAACAACTACTGTTCATTTCCCATACAATGCACATAATAATCATATCATGAGTAACCCCCATTAACATTTGTCATATTAAACTACACATGAATCGTGGATTTGGACTGCCATGAGACCTTTTTTCATTATTCAATCATATTAAATATGGATTTTAACATCTCATCATATATGTGTATCTAGGTTAAGCTTTTCCCACCTCCTGTTCTCTCCTCTACCATAAGACCATGACCATGTTTAGATGAAAGTTGAAGGAGTTACTGGTACATGAAACCTTTTCAAAATTGATTCTACGAGTGGTAGAGTATCGGTTTTAGTATCAATATTGAAATTAAATTAAGTGAACTAAAAACTATATACATGCATTCCAAGTGTAACATCCCAATTTCGAGAAACAAATATATAATATATAATATTATATATATATATATATATTTGTAATAATTAATTAAATAAAATATAATTAAGTTTTAAAAAATAAAATAAAATATTTTATAAAATAAAATATTTAATAAGTGGTTATAAATAGATATTGTGAAATTATTAATATTTTAAAAAATATATATTAGGAGATTATTAATATATTGTGAGATTATTGATATTTTAAAAAGATAGTTTTGTTAATATTTTGAAAATTATTATTAATTGAATCTAATCTTCAGAAACTCAACTCTACCTATATAAATAGGTGTTAAACTCTTTCTATTCTTCATTCCAAAATTTTCCTAATGTTTGGGAAAAACCTTAGAGGAGGCGACTAGAGGCGACACATGAAGAGTTGGGCGCGTAACATCTAAAGACGTCGTAGTATCTAAAGGCGTCGTGTAACGTAATTTGAGGTAAGAGGGGGAGTGGGGAATGTCTTACATTTTTTATTTTTTTTTTAGATCGACAAAAACAAATATATTCATAAAATTAGTACCAGAAGTACCTAAAATAATTACAAGTACATAATTATAAAAAGATATGCTGAAAATTCAGCAATTAACAAGATAATTATCCCTCCCTTTACTATTCAATGACTTAACCTACCCAACACAAGATAAAGGATTTATACACCATTGAGCAAAAGTTCCAAAATTCTTGTTAACTCTATTGATGATCCACGACCAAGTTCTGACTTGAATTAAACCAAAAATCTCTTCAGCACTTACCTTTTCATTCCGAAATAACACTTCATTTCTATGTAGCCAAATAGACCATACTACTCCAACCCAAAGTATATTCCATACACTCTTAAGATCTTTATTTCCCGTCATCCAACAATGTTGAAGTAAATGCCTTTTTAGATTACTTGCCCTACATGTATTTATTCCAAACCACAAATAACATTTATCCCAAACAGCACTAGCTACCTTACATTCAAAGAATAAATGTTCAACGTTTTCACTTTGCAGTCCACATAAATCACAATTAAGATTTGCCAATTGGATTCCTCTTTTTTGTAAGTTGTCCTTTGTTGCAATTCCTCCAATTGCTGCTCTCCAAACCAAATGTACTGCTTTAGGAATTGCTTTAATCTTCCATAGCCTTGTGAAGAATTCTCTATCCTCCTCCTGCAAGTCTTGGTCCTGTTGAAAACTCTCCCATATAAGATTATATGCAGAATGTACAGAGTAACTTCCCAGTTCACCACTCTTCCATAACCATTTATCTTCATCACCCTCTTTTGGCTGCTTAGAATTTATAATATTTATTAATCTTTCCAATAGAAGTTCTTCCCACTGAAACCACCCCCTCCTCCACCTCATATTCCACTCCCATTCACCTTCCTTCCAGCAACCCATTTCCTCAATAGTCCCATTCTGATTATTAGAATTGAGAAACAACCTATGGAATTTGGATTTAAGTGTTTCATCGCCTACCCATTTGTCATGCCAGAACTTAATCTTCCTACCATTCCCCACCTTCCATTCAATTTCATTTTGAAACCATTTCCCTTCCACTTCATTTGCTCCACAAATTTTTCTTAGATCTCTCCACCAAGTTGAACAATCATTTTCTCCTATCAAATCATCTAGACCTCTCCACCCCCCATATTTTGATAGCATTACCTGTTTCCATATCCCTCCACTTTCATGTTCAAGTCGCTACCTCCACTTAGCCAAAAGAGCAATATTAAAACACCTGATATCAGTTATTCCGAGCCCCCCTTTGCATCTTTCTTTACAAACTATATTCCACTTCACCCAATAGATTTTCCTCCCGTCATTCCCCCACCCCCACAGGAACCTTTTCTGTATCTTCATTACCTCCTTAATCACGGTACTAGGCATTTTGAAAAATGACAAATAAAATAAAGGTACCGAATTCAACATATTTTTAAGTAGAGATACCCGACCACCGAAAGATATATTTTTACCTTTTCATTTTGCCAGTTTCTTCTGAATCTTGTCGAGAATAGGTTCCCAAAACTGTATACGTCGTTGATTTCCCCCAATTTGAATTCCCAAATACATGAAAGGAATTCTCATTTGTGTGCAATTCAGGATATCTGCAAACACTTCCAACACTCTACTTTTCACCCCTAATCCACCTAGTCGACTCTTGGCAAAATTAACTTTCAACCTTGAAGAGAGCTCAAAACATCTGAGAATAGTTTTTAATATTAAGACATTCTGGTGTGACGCCTCACATAAAAAAATTGTATCATCAGCAAATTGTAGCAAACTGACCTCCTCATCTAACCTCCCAACTTTCACTCTTGACAACATACTTTTGTTTTGTGCACTTCTCACTAGTCCTGCTAGTCCTTCTACCACCAACAGAAAAAGAAAAGGCGCCAAAGGGTCGCCCTATCTAAGTCCTTTAGTCGGAATAAATTCTTTTGTAGGACTACCATTGACTAAAACAGAGACAGAAGCAGATAACAAAAGATTTTTTATCCACCCAATCCACTTCTCACAAAAACTAAATCTTCTCATCATGTAGAATAAGAAATCTCAACTCACAGAGTCATATGCTTTTTCAAAATCAACTTTTAGAATTAGTCCCTGCTTCCCTTTTCTCTTCATCTCATCCACCACTTCATTTGCCACAAGCACACTATCCAACATACATCTCCCTCCTAAAAATGCAATCTGCGAATCATCAATTAACTTGTGAATATACTTTTTTAATCTGTTAGACAACACCTTACTAACAATTTTGTATACGCAACCCACAAGGGATATTGGCCTGAAGTCGTTGAGATTAGCAGGATTTTCCTTTTTAGGAATGAGAGATATGAATGATGCATTGCTTCCTTTGGGCCACCACCCATTCTTGTGGAAATCCATAAGAGCCTCCATAATGTCATCCTTTAATACTTTCCAGAAATGTTTTATAAATCCAAAGTTAAATCCATCCGGACCAGGACTTTTATTCCCATCGCAATCCCATACTGCCTCCTTCACCTCGTGCTCCTCAAACATTGCTGTGAGCCCTATATTATCTTCAGGGCTAATTGTTTCAAATTGAATCCCATCCAACAAAGGTCTCTGCCCCCCACTTTCCGTAAATCTCTCAGAGAAATAATCATATATCTTCTTCTTCACCATATTTGGGTCATCTATCCACCTCCCATCAATCATGATCCCTTTTAAATTATTTTTAGCTCTTTTCCAATTAACCATTGCATTGAAGAATTTAGTATTGGAATCTCCAAGAGCCAACCATCTAGTCTTGGATTTCTGCCTTGCTAATGATTCTTTTCTAAAACTTAACTTCCTTAATTCTGCAAATAGTTTTTGTCTCTCTTTTTTTCCCACATCACATATATTTCCGTTCTCATCCTCCAAGTCCATATCATGTATCTTTTCAGTCAACTTTTGCATATTTTGGTTTATATCCCCAAAATCCTCCTTGTTCCACCTTTTTAAATCAAACTTAAGTAACTTCAACTTCTCCTTCATATTATATAATCCTGCCCCTCTTTTCTCATACATTTGCCATGAATCTTTGACTAATTTCTCATAACCCTTAGCTCCCATCCACGCATCTATCACCCGGAATGGTTTGGGCCCCCAATCCGCACATGAATTTCTCATCACCAGCGCACAATGATCTGATACTATTCTGCACAATGCATATTGAACACACCCAGGCCATGTCTCCAACCACTCTTTTGATATTAGAAACCTATCTATTTTGCTTAAAGATGTGCCATTTGGCCTGTACAAATCGGTATATCAAACAACTCCATTCCTTCTATAAAATTATTGAACCTCCTTATCTGCTGTGACTCATTTCTAGCTTCACCGACTCCTTTCCTTTCATTTGGATTCCTAATTGAGTTGAAATCCCCCATTAGACACCACATATTATAACTTGTGTTTTGTCTCACCCATAACAGTTCCTCCCACAGTTGTTTTTTTCCTTTCTCATCACACGGTGCATAGACATTTATTACCATACATGCTTGTTGTTCTGACCCCCATCTTCCTGATATTCCAACATAACCCTTTCCTTGTATTGTGTTCTCCAATTTAAATTGTCCTTTCTTCCAGATGGAGAGCAACCCCCCAGCCTTGTTCATTGCAGGGCTAACCACCCATTCAGCTTCATCGTCACCCCAAATGGATTTGCACATAGCCTCATTTATTGTTTCACATTTTCTTTCTTGTAGACAGGCCATTTCTATCCCTTCATTTCTAATAGTTTGCCTTAGGTAGTTTCTTTTCATTCCTGCCCCCCCTAGTCCCCTCACATTCATACTGAGTATTTTCATAATATTCCTGTCATACCCTCCCCTTCTTCCCCTATTTCTGCCTTTCTCTTCTCATTGGAGTCTCTCTGTTCTAACTCTTTGAACCGACCAACAATTTTGCGTTTGTCTCCTATGAATGTAACTCCCAATTTTTTCCCCAAATCCCATAATTTTTCCACTTCAACAGGTCCATTATTTAACCAAAATAACCTATTGCAATTCTTAATTCCTTCATCAGAGATACTGTTACTAATAGAGTGAATTGCTAACCTTAATTGACGACGTTGAACTGCTGCATTTGACTTTGTTTTCACCATTGCATTGCCATTATTCCTGTCCTTGTATGCTTCTTGCGCTCCATCAAAGTCCATTGAGTTTGTTATCATCGACCTTCCTAGCACCTCCTCTAAGTCCCCCTTCAAAGACCCAATTTGAGCATTATTGTCCACATCAACAAAATTAAGTGTATGTATACCCTTGGCCAAAGCATCCACTTTATCGACTTCACTTCTTGCACTCTTGGCCCCAAGACGTTTACGTTCCAGTGCAGCCCACATCATACTCGGCCTATCACTCATTGTCCTACCTCTCTCCCTATTTATCTTTATGCCCATCTCTGAGTGCCCTTTCTGAGTCACCTTTATCCCACTACTTTTCATTTCACTTTCCTTTCCTACTACCCAGCCATCTGATATCTTATCCTGCAGATTTATAGGTCTTACATTCTTCTGGTAATCATGTATAGCTTCATCCAATCTTGGAATTCCAGGACTTTTCTTTTGTTTTGATTTCTTCCCTTTTCCATCATTTTCCTTTTCAACATGTAGGGATAGTGTATCCTGCACCCAGGATTCCAGGCTGCTAGTCTTGGGGTTGGTCTTGTCCTTTTCTGACCTTTGTCCAAAGTCCCGGTCGTCGACTATGAAACCACCGGAGAGCAACACTGAATGCTCCGAACAGGACGAAACTCCCTGATTTAGATCAACACTAGCAATAGAGCTTTCATCTTCCTCCAAACATATTCTCCCTGTGGCATTCCGATTCAAGCAAGTATGAACCAAATATTGCTCTTCAACAATGGATACTAACACCTCCTTACCATTAATCTTAATGCGTCGGGAATAGTTAGTCAAATCACACACAGGTAGACAAATCAATAGTCTTACAAATTCTAAATGATCCATCTTCATTGTTGCTTCATCCACTGCAATCAGCGTCCCAAAAGGGGCAATGACCCTTTCGAAGCACTGTTGCTCCCACAATTGCAAAGGAATACCTCTACATCTTACCCACACCACTCTGTTCCCAGAAACTGCATCTTGTTCTCATGGTACGATTGACTCAAACCATAATGATAACCAATTGGTATTTTTCTCCACTTCATCCCGTAGATCCACTCCCTCATCTCCTGATAATAATATCAAATTGTCTCCAAGGTACCTTGTTCTGATGTTATAGACACCTTCCATAAAAAACGCTTCCTGGATGATCTCTGCCTTCAAAGCATCGTATAATCTCCCAACCATGCTCATTTCCAACCATTCTTTCCTATCGCAGTCGACATTTATCTCAGTTCCAACCCATTTTGGTTCTTCACCTTTTTCGATTTTTCCTTTTTTTCCCGAACCATTACTCCCTCCTTTCACCGCTTGTGCATACGTACAATCCTTGTCCTTCAACCTCCACTCCTTAATGGTACCGATTTCCTTCCTCCGGGTGCTAGTGGGCAAAATGACATGTTTCGCATCTTTCTAATTCTCCTCCCGTCGCCCAAATCTGGGTAAGTTGGCATGTATCTTCTTATTACCAATCCAAATCTGGTCTAACTACCTTTCAAGTTCCAATAGATTTTTTACCCCTATAAAACGAACAAACCCATATCTTTGACCCTGTCTATTCAACTTCTTCACTATGAACACCTCCGTTACATTTCCCCAATTTTGAAATATTTTCCTCATATCAGTTTCCCCGAACGCAGAAGGAAAGTGAGAGAAGAAAAAAGTTACCACATTATACCCTTCTCTTCTGTCATTCTTGTTTGTCACATTCGAACGCAACCCAAATCTCACATTCCCCATTCCTGCTATACGATTCACCTATGTACTGTTTCCCTAGTGAGTGAAGAGTGATCTTGATTGATAATCAAAATAAAAAACTCATGCACAATAATGAACAGTGATGAACTCTCTATTCTGACTCTCCAAGTTCCCTTCCCTCTCTCTAACCTCTCTCTAAGTTCAAACGTAAAGTTAACATACTGGTGTAAGTGGGGGAATGTCTTACATATGGGGTACTTATGAGAATTTTGGGTAGAGAGGTAACCCCTAAGCCTCGATAGGTTTTTGTGTGTGTTGAGGCAACCATAAACCCTCATAATTATGATGCGTTGTGATGTGTTTGCGAGTTATTTGTGTGTTTTGAGAAGTCTAAGCTTTGGCTTAGCAAGGTAAAATCCAAGTTATGTTTGGTCATTTGTGAAGTCTAAGCAGAGGCTTAGCAGCGTTAAAATCCAAGTTATGCTTGGTCATTCGAGATGTGTGATGAGTTATGCATTTGTGTGTTGCATTTGTGTGATCATATTTCATTAATTCATACTTTCGTTAGGGGTAGATGCGATCTATGAAGGAGGGTCTCTATGGTCTTCTATCTTAATCTTGGGAATTTTAGAGCAGGCACTACTAGAAGAAGGGGATTCAACGTCATACAACAACGTCAGTTGTAAATATAACCGACGTTGTTTTACACGCGGTGGCAAAGTTGTAAATATAACTACATTTCCACGTCGGTTACAAATACAACCGTTGTCGAAAATATTACAACGTCGATTATTTATTTAAACGACGTTGATAGTCTGAGTATCAACGTCGTTTGGTATTATAACTGACGTTGTATATTGATTTAACGTCGTTTTATTTAGTAACCGACGTTGATGATTATTATTTCAAAACTCTCAGCAACGCGATCTCTTCTATTTTGTTGCGTGCTTTTCATCGTTTCTCCCTTTCTCGCGAGTCCCTCTTCTACTGCCACCAGTGCCACCAGCGCCACCACTGCCACCACCGCCGCCAGTGATTGTTTGGGTCTTCTTTGCTTGTTGTCGTCGAGGATATTCGTGGTTCGCAGCCTACTTGTAAGGGTTTAGCCTCTATCTCCCTCTCTCGTGATTTTTTTCCCTTTGCAGGGACTGCTCAGTAAATTTTTTCCCTTTGGTAATTTTTCAGTTCCTGTTATGTGTAAACCACATTATCATAATGTTCTAAGATTAGTTAGAAAAGGAAGGTACTAGGTTGTCAATCTGTTCTAAATGATTACAACACGCGCCCGCTCGACACCATTTACAGCAATTTCATCGACGCGCTCCCCGTGGTACTCTTCTTCCGATTATGTTTCGGTTCGAATTTCGAATCTTAAAGATTTGCTTCCGATTTGACGTCGTTTCGTTTTTTGTAGGTGAAATACTGTTCGGAGAATAACAAGCGCCTTATCCATTTCTCCACTTGCGAAGTGTACGGGAAAACGATTGGAGCCTTTCTCCCCAAAGATAGTCCTCTTCGTAAGGTAACCTTTCTTTTGTTCTTTAACTATTTCTTTTTAGACCATTCCAGATCTGTGCATTGTGCTTTTACGTTAATTTGGAATTTGTCGGTGATTTGGATTTCGTGATGTGTTGTGGTAATGGTTTTTTGCGTTCTATTTAGGTTCTTCTAAATGATTTATATCCTAAACTTTCAACGTCAGTTATTTAAATGACCGACGTTGAAAGTTTAGGATATAACGTCGGTTGTTCCCTTAACCGACGTTAAATTTAAAGACATCTCATTCAACGATATTACGTTAACCGACGTTAAATATCCAATATAATCGACGTAAAAAGGCCTTTTTCTAGTAGTGAGGGAACCTCTCATTTGAGAGTTGAAATGAGGGGCCACCACGTCCGGCTATACTATCCCGATTGGCTCCTGTTAGATTCGTTCTAGTGAGAGTGGATTGATAGGGTCCTTAGATTCGGTCCATGTCCTCCTGGACTACTCAATTGCGTTTGCATTGCGATGGTACCACATGCATTTAAAGATAAGAGTATAAGAGCATTAATACATTTGAGTTAATTGAGTTTGTGATTGAGTATGTATTGATGTGTGTGATGCGTTTTGTGTGTGATGTGTGTGATTAGTTCTACCTATTTTCTTATATGTACCTATAACATATGTGAGATATATTCCTCACTCTTCTATTTGTGTGGTCGGTGTTTTGTTTGGGTTAAATGTTCTTATAGGTGAACATGTCGGTGATGAGGACAAAAAGGAGTTGACTGATGAAGCCTAAATTTTCTATACCTTGATGTTTGGATGCTCTGATTAGGTGTGACGTCGGGACATAAAGAGTTTTTTTTTTACCTTGAAGAAATTGATTTAAAATTTTATAGTTAAGAACTTATAAAGGCTATTTTAATGCCTAATAATATTTTATTCGATTTTCCACCTTTGAAAAGAGTTATTACGGTTATTGGATAAATAGCGTGTAGTGTGAGAGTGCATGCCTAGGAAAGTTCTGGCTAGGAAAGACTTGGTATTTAAGAATGTCCGTTAGTGACCCACCTCTCTTTCATGGAAACTTACTGGGTGTACCGATTCATGGTTTACCGCCATTGTTTTAGTAGGCAATATGACTCATAGTAAGAGTTTTATTTTCAAATTTTATTCCCTTGTTTTGTAAATATTTATTAATGAAGTGAATATATTTGGAATCTTTTGCTTTCATTCTTCAAAATTTTCTATTTATTAATTAAAAAGTTTTTAGGTATGAAGATGTTACATTAACGGACACTCTTAAATACCAAGTCTTTCCTAGTTAGAACTTTCCTAGGCATGCACTCTCACACTACATGCTATTTATCCAATAACCGTAATAACTCTTTTCAGAGGTGGAAAATCGAATAAAATATTATTAGGCATTAAAATAGCCTTTATAAGTTCTTAACTATAAAACATTAAATCAATTTCTTCAAGGTAAAAAAAAAAACTCTTTATGTCCCAACGTCACACCTAATCAGAGCATCCCAAAGATCAAGGTATAGAAAATTTAGGCTTCATCAGTCAACTCCTTTTTGTCCTCATCACCGACATGTTCACCTATAAGAACATTTAACCCAAACAAGACACCGACCACACAAATAGAAGAGTGAGGAATATATCTCACATATGTTATAGGTACATATAAGAAAATAGGTAGAACTAATCACACACATCACACAAAACGCATCACACACATCAATACATATTCAGTCACAAACTCAATTAACTCAAATGTATTAATGCTCTTATGCTCTTATCTCTAAATGCATGTGGTACCATCGCAACGCAAACGCAATTGAGTAGTCTAGGAGGACATGGACCGGATCTAAGGACCCTATCAATCCACTCTCACTAGAACGAGTCTAATAGGAGCCAGTCGGGATAGTATAGCCGGCCGTGGTGACCCCTCATTTCAACTCTCAAATGAGAGGCTCCCTGCTCTAAAATCCCCCAAGATCAAGGTAGAAGACCATAGAGACCCTCCTTTATAGATCACATCTACCCCAACGAAAGTATGAATGAATGAATGAATATGATCACACAAATGCAACACACAAATGCATAACTCATCACACATCTCGAATGACCAAGTATAACTTGGATTTTAATGCTGCTAAGCCTCTGCTTAGACTTCACAAATGACCAAACATAACTTGGATTTTACCCTGCTAAGCCAAAGCTTAGACTTCTCAAAACACACAAATAACTCGCAAACACATCACAACGCATCATAATTATGAGGGTTTATGGTTGTCTCAACACACAAAAACCTATCGAGGCTTAGGGATTACCTCTTTACCCAAAATTCTCATAAGTATCCCATATGTAAGACATTTCCCACTCCCCTCTTACTTTGAATTACACTACACGACACCTTTAGATGCTACGATGTCTTTAGATGTTACGCGCTCAACTCCTCACGTGTCGCATCTAGTCGCCTCCTGCCGCCTCCTCTAAGGTTTTTCCCAAACGTTAGGGAAATTTTGGAATGAATAATAGAAAGGGTTTAACGCCTATTTATATAGGTAAAGTCGGGTTTCTGAAGATCAGATTCAATTAATAATATTTTTCAAAATATTAACAAAACTATCTTTTTAAAATATCAATAATCTCATAATATATTAATAATTTTCCGATATATATCTTTTAAAATATTAATAATTTTACAATATCTATTTATAACTACTCATCAAATATTTTATTTTATAAGTTATTTTATCTTTTAACCCAATTATATTTTATTTAACGAAATAATTAAGTTATAAATATATATATATATATATATATATATATATATTATTATATATTATATATTTATTTATCAGAAATTGGGATGTTACCCCAAGAATTAAAATAAATAATATAGAAATTTTCTATTATTTCCTCTTTCAAATTAGCTTGCTCAAATAGAATAAATATACTAATATGAGTTATAAATTTTTATATTAAAATAGATTTTAATTTAAAATTAATTAATTATATTAAATGAAGTAGTCGAGAAATATATAAATTCGTACTTTTTTTTGTTGACTTTCAATATTGATTATATCTTTATCAATGTAGAAAAATAAAAATTTTAGAAATAACCAATATTAAATAGTTAAATATAACTGAAAAATAAAATAATTAGTTTTACACGCTATATATTATTAATGCATAATCGAGATAAAATGTTATATTTTTTATATGGATTAAAATAATAATCAATGTACAATTTCATAATTTTTTAAATCAATTAAAATAATAATTGATGTAAAAAATATAAGATTTTTTTTTTAATATAGGTTCTAATTTTGTAAATATTTCTTAATTATAAATAAAAACAATTTTATAACAATTATAAACGAATCCCAAATAATATATAAAGTATAATTTATTATAATTGATAAAAAATTATAATTACTAAGAAATAATTTAACAATATACAAGATTATAAATACTTTAATATTTATTTATTTCTAATTTCTAAAAACTTGGTTGTCTATTTATTTCTAATATCTTTTATGGTTTTCGTAGGCAATGATTCCTTATCTTTAAAGAATTGCAATAGAAAATGAATTATGAATATAATATAATAGGGTATAGGTATATTATTGAAGTAATAATAAATATTTTTTGTACTGGATAAGGAATCCTTACCCGAGAACATGCCGTATCCTAACTGACAGATTCTCGGTCTTCAGCAAGACCGATAAGATAGCGGCTTGGGTCTGGTCCCAAAGCCTTTGTTACAAAATCCCGGGGATCTCAGTGTTGGTTACGATTCACCATTATTAATAGAATCTCGAGAATCTCAGTATCTAATAGTATCCCAAGGATCTCGGTATTTAATAGTATCCCAAGGATCTCGGCATCGGTTACGATTCGCCCAAATAATCTGTTACTATTCTTGATTATAAATATAAGGTCTCACTCCAGGTAGGAGACATGCAATCTGAGTCCTACTCTCTCAATACTCCTTATCCTATATCTCCTGCTTAACACTACCTTAGCTCTTACTCACTTGAGCGTCGGAGTGTCTTCGCAGGTACCCCCACCATTCGATTCAACATCCAGGACGAAGATCAAGGACCAGCAGCAGGAAGATATCTCTAAACAGTATTCGACTCGTATCAAGTACTACCCGTGTATGTACATTTTGGCGCCCACCGTGGGGCCGAGTGCAGTCAAAGTTATGAGTCAAGAAGAGTCCAAGAGGCCGACTGAGGTCTCTCCCCCAGAAGAAAGGCTACTGAGAGTCACCACTTTCTTCATTCTCAAATCAAGCATTATCATGGGCAAATTGAAGATTAGATCCATGGTTAGTGTATTTTTCTATTATTAGTGAATTTTTCATGAAACTGTTTCAGGTCAGAAAAGACCATTGAAATTGGTTATGATCTACAATCAATATAAAAAAAAAATGGCTAATGTGACGGAGCATATTGCCACATGGCACCCTCACACTAAAAGGAGATGAGCAGGCTGACCAGTATCTTCACGAACGAAAGACGCTTCAATTGATTTGCCAAAGAATGTGGGCATTAATTGGGGTGTGACACCACTCTAAAGAAGATGGAGTGGACACACTATGTGCCTTGTCGTGTCAACACTGTTTTTTCATCATCACCAAAAGAGACACTTTGTCCTTCCTATGTGGAAGAGTTAGGCTCGTGGTTAGAGTTGTTGTAAGGTAATATAGTCTATCTTGATACTATTTGCAATTCAACACAAGAGTGTTATTTTGCTGTGTAATTTGGTGCGATAATTTTCAGGAAAATGGAGGATATTTCTCTATCCCTCCAGTAATCTTTATTATCTCATTGGGAAGTTGAGTTACAGGGAAAATATTATATTTCTCTACTCTTCCATCAATCTTTCTTCCCTTATGTGAAGGGAATTTCAGGAAAATATTATAAGGGAGGATATTCTCTATCCTTCCAGTAATCTTTATTGTCTCATTGGGAAGGTGAGTTATAGGGAAAATATTATATTTCTCTACTCCTCCATCAATCTTTATTCTCTTATGTGAAGGGAATTTTAGGAAAATATTATAAGGGAGGATATTCTCTATCCCTCCAGTAATCTTTATTATCTCATTGGGAAGGTGAGTTACAGGAAAAATATTATATTTCTCTACTCCTCCATCAATCTTTATTCTCTTATGTGAAGGTGAGTTACAGGGAAAATATTATATTTCTCTACTCCTCAATTAATCTTTATTCTCTTATGTGAAGGATAAATTTCAGGAAAAGGGAGGATATTTCTCTTCTCCATCAATCTTTATTGCCTCATTTGGAAGGTGAATTATAGGGAAAAATATTATATTCCTTCAGTAACCTTTACCTCATTTGGAAGGTGCATTACAGGGAAAAATATTATATTTCTTCAGTAACCTTTATCTCATTTGGAAGGTGCATTACAGGGAAAAATATTATATTGCTTCAGTAATCTTTATCTCATTTGGAAGGTGAATTACAGGGAAAAATATCATATTCCTTCAGTAATCTTTATCTCATTTGGAAGGTGAATTACAGAGAAAAATATTATATTCCTTCAGTAATCTTTATCTCATTTGGAAGGTGAATTATAGGGAAAATATTATATTCTCTATTCCTCCAATAATCTTTATTGTCTCATTTGATGTAAATTACAGGGAAAAATATTAAAAAGGAGGATATTTCTCTTCTCCTCCATCAATCTTTATTGTCTCATTTGGAAGGTGAATTTCAGGAAGTTTTACATTCTTCCTAAAAGTAGTCAGCATTTACTACTACCTCAAAGGGCAACTCTAAAAGATTATTATCCTCATCACCACAAAGTGAAAGTTCATAATCTGGGCTACCACAATTATTATATTTCAGAAAGATTGATCAACTGACATTTCTTCAACATCAAAAGCAGAACAAATTTGTTGTTGTAGCTACTGTCAGGTAACTTTCAAAGAAAATTCACTTAAGAGTTAGTGATGCTTAGCCGAATACCGATATATTCTCAATTTGCTAAGAAAATTCACTTAAGAGTTAGTGATGCTTAGCCGGATACCGAGATATTCTCAATTCGCTAAGAAAATTCGCTTAAGAGTTAGTGATGCTTAGCCGAATACCGAAATATTCTCAATTCGCTAAGAAAATTCACTTAAGAGTTAGTGATGCTTAGCCGGATACCGAGATATTCTCAATTCGCTAAGAAAATTCGCTTAACAATTAGTGATGCTTGGCCGAATACTGAAATATTCTCAATTCGCTAAGAAAATTTGCTTAAGAATTAGCGATGTTTAATCGAACAACGGAACATTTGCTCAAGTATTAAACAAAACAAACATCTTTGAAGAAAATAACATTCATTATGCAAGTCATCTCGCCCATATTCGATCTCATGACTGGGGGGACTTGTGTACCGGATAAGGAACCCTTACCCGAAAACATGTCGTATCCTAACCGACGAATTCTCGATCTTCAGCAAGACCGATAAGATAGCGGCTTGGGTCTGGTCCCGAAGCCCTTGTTACAGAATCTCGGGGATCTTAGTGTCGGTTACGATTCACCATTATTAATAGAATCTCGAGAATCTCGGTATTTAATAGTATCCCAAGGATCTCGGTATTTAATAGTATCCCAAGGATCTCGGCATCAGTTACGATTCGCACAAGTAATTTGTTACTATTCTTTATTATAAATATAAGGTCTCACTCCAGGTAGGAGACATGCAATCTGAGTCCTACTCTCTCAATACTCCTTATCCTATATCTCCTGCTTAACACTACCTTAACTTTTACTGACTTGAGCGTCGGAGTGTCTTCGCAGGTACCCCCACCATTCGATTCAACATCCAGGATGAAGATCAAGGACCAGCAGCAGGAAGATATCTCTTATCAGTATTCGACTCGTATCAAGTATTACCCGTGTATGTACATTTTCTAACTTCATTTCAAAAATTTCTAACATTAGTTACAATGATAAACTACATCCAATATATAACATAATAGTCACACTATGTATTACACTAAAGTTAAGTAATATAATAATTAGTGTAAAATAAAAATATCTATAGGATCAGTTATGATTTTGTGTATTACACTAAAGTTAAGTAATATGATAATTAGTGTAAAATAAAAATATCTATTAAATTTAGGATCATTTATTAGAGAATAGAAATAATTTACATTGATTGTATTCTATTGTAGGTTTGCAAACCTTAAAAATATTAGTGAAAAGATGTTTTTAGGAAAATATTAAAGTAGTTAAATAATAAAAATTATAAAATTTAATTATAATATGAAAATTTCATATTTATCCCCCAATTAAAAAAGTATACCTCACTGAAATTATACATATCCTACTTTTTTTGTCCTTCTTACAATTAATGGAACATCCTAAAATAATTAAGTATTGAAATAAAAATATATATATATATATGTATTTATATGGTCTAAAATTATAAAACAGTAATATTTGGGTATTGATTGTTATCCGTGTGGGCAAGGGAGAGGGAGAAATTTGAATTGTCTACTCCAATCTTCTTTCTACCCCCAAACAACTTAGAAAAAATTAAAGTAAATTTTTAGGATAATGGTTATCAACTCAAAATATTGGATTTGCAAGAGGAAATATCTACTATCTTATCTTTAACAAATGTACAACATTACAAAATTTGTTGCTGCTTGCTTCACATACCAGAAGGTTAAGATTGAACATTAGAGATATGTGATATGCTTTAATAGTTAGAAGTGATCGAGTGAAAATGGGACAGTATAACAATGAATTTTGTCACCTATTTACCAAGATCAATAGGGGGACACAACTTAGTTTGAGTAATTGTAGACAAATTAACGAAGAATGCTTATTTTTTACCAATAAACCTAAGGATCTCCATGGATAAGTTAGCCCAATTGTACATAAGAGAGATAGTGAGACTACACGTCGTATCCTCGAGTATTGTGTCAGATAGAGACCCACAGTTTACTTCAAGCTTCTAGTAGACTCTATAGGAGGTGTTGGGGGCTAAGTTGAGGCTTAGCTCCGCCTACCACCCCCAAACCGATGGAAAATTCGAGAGGACCGTTCAATCTCTAGAAGATAGGTTGAGAGTGTGTCTTGGATCACCTAGGAAGTTGGGACGAGGTGTTATCCTTGGTCAAGTTCACTTACAATAACAACTATCATACCAGCATTGGGATGACACCTTATGAAACCCTATATGGAAGGAAGTGTAGAATCCCTCTTTGTCGGTATCAAGATGGAGAAGGGATTCTGGTAAGACCTGAGTTGCTACAACAGACTACCGAAAAGGTGAAATTGATTCAAGATAGGATGAAAGCATCTCAAAAGCCGTCAGAAATCGTATGCTGATAAGAGGAGGTGACTGCTAGAATTTGAGGTTGGTGATCATGTGTTCTTGAGAGTCACCCCTATGATGAGAGTGGGTAGAGCCATCAAATCAAGGAAGTTGATTCCCAAGTTCATCGGGCCATACTAGATTTTGAGGAAGATTGGACTAGTAGCTTATGAGTTGACCTTACCTCCTCCCTTGGTCAAGCTTCATAGTGTTTTCCACGTATCCCACTTGAGGAAGTATGTGCTCAACCCCAACCACATATTAGAAAATGAGAAAGTTGAAGTTCGTGAGGATCTCTCTCTATTGAAGCAACATTAGTGTGAATTATCGATGTAAAGACCAAGGAGTTTCAGGGTAGGACTATTACGATGTTCAAGGTGTGTTGGAATGCATGTACTGGAGACTCAACATGGAAGTTGGAAGAGGAGATGAGAAGAGACTACCCTCATCTCTTCCCTTAGCAAGTGCAATTTTCATGGACGAAAATTTTTGTAGTTAGGGAGATCTTATAAGGACATAGAGGAAAACAAGTTTTAGTGAAATGGATAACTTGGATTAGTGAAGGATAGTGAGCATGGGAAAGTTTTGAAAAGGTTATAAAGGAAAGCCCAAGGCCCTTCATTCTTCATTTTCTCCCAAGAGCCCCTCTCACTAGAATCCCCTTTCCTCTAAGCTTCTCATATTCTCTCTAAGGTTTCTCACCCTTTTTCTCTTCTTCTTTTAGACCTAAGCCCACGAATGGAAAACTCTTGAGGAGGATAACCATCCCCACCGATTGGAAGTTCGTTTTTGGTAAGTTTTGGCTCAAAGTTCCCTCTTTTTCACTAAGGTTGGGGATAGGTGTGGGGGTTTCTCTTTCCCTTGAGTTTTGGGTAAGTTTGGGACCATTATTGACGCTTTTGAACTTGGGATTTAGGGGCTTGAAGGATTAATTGGAACGTCCAAGGCTGTGGGACTGTGTGGTAGAGAAAGGACACTCCTTTTGGTTGAGAACAAGGTAAGACAAGCTAGAAATCGAACTTATTTTTTGAGATCAATGTTTGAATATTTGAAATGTGTGTTGTATGTTGTTTTTTCTATGTTTGAATATGCTTGGAAAGCCTGTTTTGGGTGTTGGATTTGCATGTCACAATTATGTAGAACCCCTATTTTGTATAAATCCGTTGAGCGCAGGACTCTTGTACTAAGCGAATTTGTTTTAAGGGGCTCTCTGGTTTAAATCTGTTGATTGGAGGTCCCCGATGCTGAGCAGATCATGTGTTGAGTGCATGTGCAAAAAAAAAAAAAATGCGTTGAGTGAATTTTAACTACACTAGGTGATTTTTTTACTGATTTCCTTGATTTATTTGACTTGAAATGAAGGAAAATGATATATGCTCATGTAAATCTTGGAAAATTGTGTATGGTTAAATAAAATGGCATGAGGCTTGTGTTACTCCAAATGAGAGGAGATTTTTACTAATGTGCTATTAATATGAGAATATTGGTAATTTTAGTGTGTATGGATTTATGGATATCTAAATGTATCCAAACTTTAATGATGTTCAAAGTCATGTAGACTAGAATATCATGTGGTAAAGGTCGATGAAGATTCACTAATTGTTTTGAAGGGACAATAAGTGATGCTAACCTGATGTAGTATTTTGGTTGTGAGGTATTGTAGGATGACCTTAGGTGAAAAAGATTCAAAAGGTCGATCATGTGGAAAGACCATTAGTCCTTGTTTATACCCTCAAGTATTATTCCCTGATATCTGAAATCCATATAATCTTCTAGAAGTTGTCAATTTGATGTGTGATTGTGATGGTGTGTATAAAATTTTAGATAAGTCTTTACACTGAATTTTTTATTTATCTTGCTATATTGATTGTTGTATTCTCTTTAATATGACTACTAATTTATGAGTTGTAATAGACTTGATAATAATTTTTTTGGTGGATTATAAATTAATTATGTATTTAAATAATAAATTAAGTATTAATATATTTGTGATTAATATTTATATTTTAAATTATTAAATGCTTAAAATATATTTATATTTTTTTATGTTATAAGGTTGAAGTACACATTGACATTAAACGTATGAAAAATATTAATGATGAATTAATTTATTATATTTTTTTTATAATAGGTATTATCTGTTTTTGTTTTTAATATAATTAAAAATATTGATTGATTTTAGTACAACCAGTACAATTTTACTTGGATTTTTCTCATATTTGTTAGTATAATTAAATATTTAATAAGATATTATCACCTAAAAAAATAAGTAATGTGCTGGTTATTTATGCTTAACTACGTTATTTTTAAGCATTATTTTTAATTATAATAATTTATTTAAATAGAAAAAAAAAGGAGAAATATCATTGATCAACGAATTTGAATTCTAAAACGAGAAGTTTAAAAAAAATTAAATGAATATAATAATTCTTTTATATTAAAGAGATTATTGTAGTTTAAAATATAAAAAAGTTCACCTAATTAGTAGTTTATTTAAATAACTAACAACACATCACTTATCTTCCTCATCAATCAATGTTTAAGCAAATATTTAATCATCCAGTTAACTTGTGCGAGTAAAAATCAAACGAAATTATACTCGTAATATTAAAACCAGATTATTTTTTACAATAATACTAAAAGCAAAAATTAATAAAACCTATTATATAATAAATTAATAAATCACCAATATTTTCCACGTAACAATCTTCACGTAAGCGTTTAATAAAACAACTAACTGAAGTAATTAAAACCTAAATAAATATAATTATTTCATGAAGACGGGATAATTTTTTTTTTTTTTGTTATTGTACTTAAAAACAAATTTCACAATAATATTGCATATTATACTCAAAATTTTATTTAAAATTATACTTCGATTAAATACTTCCTATTATATTAATTTTGCACATCAATACATAGATATGAACCAGAAATAATTTGTATAAAAATTGATGATACAGTGATTGCGGACCAAATATACCAGAAACTATTGCTATATTATCTTCCATTTTTTACTTATATAATATAGGGTATTATGAAAGTCTCTTTTCATAACTTTTTTATGTCTTCCGAAAAAATGATACAAAATTTATTGGTTCACGATAGAAATATTTTAATACTTGACTCAATGATAGAATTTAAAGAGAGTAATTTAGAATAATTATACTTTATCCATATTACTTATTTATTTATAACGTTATTTATTGACTTTTATTAAAGGATTATCTCTAATAAACTTTAGTGACTAAACGTCAGATATTAAGTAAATCTTAAGTCTACTTAGTTAGGAAGAAGAAATATTATAAGTAGTCTATTAAATTCTAATTCTCTCATTTTATTCTTATTTCTAAAAAAATTTCTTTCTCCTTCTCTCTAATCTCTTTCTAAATTTCTCTCAAATCTCTCTCAATTCTCTCAAATAATTCAATTCTTATATTTGTGAAGATTTGAGAACACCGGGGAAAGAGTATAGAGAGTAGATTAATCTTTCATCCTTCTCAATTTGGGAAAACTTGATTAGAGGTAATGAAAGTTAGTTAAGCAAATTGATTGGATAATTATGTGTGTTGATGTGTTTTTATGTGAAATTGATAAGAATTATATGATTATTAAATGTGAAAGTGTGAATTGAGTTTCGCTTCCTATTTTTCCTTAGTTTTATTTCTAATTTTAGAAAGTGATCTTTATGAAAGTTGTAACCTTAGATGTAGCTAACTCATGACTTATATTTCACGTAAAAAAGAAATGTATAACTTAAGATATGAATTTTTTTTTTATAATTAAAGGTCGAGCTGTTAAGAAATTAATTTTCTATGAAAGTAGGAACCCGTTTTGGAATATTTTTGTTATGAATTTGGAAACTTTTTCTTCAAAAAAGTTTTAGTCCTGAATGTTATCTAACTAATGTTTTTTATTTCACATAAAAATAATGCTTTCGAAATTATTTTTACTTAAGCGAAAATATATATTTTTTAAATTATTTATGTTCTAAATTGAATTAAAAGAGTTTATATATGTGGATTTTGATGTGAAATTTATTGAATATTGAATTGTAGATTCTATATAATTGTGAAAATTGTGGAATATAATGTGAAGTTGAGTTATGCTGAACTGTTAAAATTTATGTATTATGATTTGTTATGGATCATGAAATGAGATTAATGATGATGATGTGAATTATGTTTGTGAATTGTAAATGAGGCCACAAGAGTTGTGAAATTGTGATGACAATGGTGCCAATGAATTTGTGATGACAATGGTGCCAATGAATTTGTGATGACAATGGTGCCAATGAATTTGTGATGACAATGGTGCTAATGAATTTGTGATGACAGTTGTGCCAATGAATTTGTGAGGGAAATGGTACTAAGGAAATAGTGATGATAGGGAGCCAATGAAAATGAAAAAAAGATTGATTAATGTTTATGAGATTGGTTTGATACGTTGTATAATTTTTGGATTGGTTATGCTTTTTGTGTATGTAAGCTAGATAGTTACCATAGGGTACTATTTGGTATAACTTTAATGTACATATGAAAATCTAGAGATATCAGATGAGGTATTTAGACTTCTAATAGTATTCTAGTCACGTAGACAAGAGTATCATGTAGTGAGAGGTCGATGGAAACTTCTACTACACTTATCATTGGGTGGATTGAGCCATCAGTTCTTTGATATGTGTATGTAGGGGTTATCCTAATGTGTCAGTAATAGAAAAAAGGAATAGGTAAGAAAATCTTGAGGTAAAAAAGACTTAGGGTTCATTTATGTCCCGATAACTAAGAAAACATGTTTAAGTGCTAGCCTCAAGGATTAAGAATCCTATATAATTTTCTAGAATAGTCTGTCTAGAATATTAGGCGTATGTGAATGAGTGAGTGTGATGAATGCATGTGATTAATATTAGATATGTTTGAATAAGCCTCCAGCTGTTACTAGATACTGGAGGTTGTTACCTTTGAATAAGCATCCAGTTTTACTAGAGTTTTGTTTCCTTATTTGTGGGTAGTTGCAGGATATCAATAAAGTAATTTGGTTTTAGATATTTTTCTGTTTGTAAGCTAGCTATATATATATATACATATATATATATATATTTCGTATAGCACATGAATAAAATAATGTGTCATCTTTTCTTTATCAAATACTCTATTAGCTATTTGATTTTATAACATCCTGGTATCAGAGTCTCTCATAGGCCTAATATAGCATAGTTGCAGCTAGCTAATCTGTAAGACAGACAGAGAGTAATGGCAACAAAAAATACTTTTGTGCAACCTGCAATTCCTAAGTTCGATGGTTACTATGATCATTGGGCAATGTTGATGAAGAATTTTCTACGTTCAAAAGAATATTGGGGCTAGGTGGAAACTGGAATTTTAGTTGTATCTGTTGGAACAACACCACCTGAGGCGCAACAACATCAGATTGATGAACAGAAGCTTAAGGACTTGAAAGCAAAGAATTATCTTTTTCAAGCCTTGGATCGTTCCATTCTCGAGACGATTCTCAAGAAGGACACCACCAAGGACATATGGGACTCTATGAAGACAAAGTACTAAAGCTCGACGCGGGTTAAACGAGCTCAATTACATGTATTGAGGAAGGAGTTTGAGACACTCCATATGAAGGCTGGTGAGACAGTGAATGATTATTTCGCATGTGCATTTACGATTGCGAACAAGATGAAGGCTAACAGTGAAAACAAAAGTGACGTAGAAGTAGTGGAAAAGGTATTGCAATTTATGACTCCGAAATTCAACTATGTGGTCTGCTCAATTGAGGAGGCCCAAGACACTAGCAAACTATCTATAGATGAATTGTAAAGTAGTTTGCTAGTGCATGAGCAAAGGATGATTAGCCCGGAAGAGGAACAAGCTTTGAAGGTGACTTATGGGGAATCTTCTAATCAAGGAAGAGGTCATAGTGGCTATCGAGGACAAGGTCGAGGACGAGGAAGGGCACACTTCGACAAATCCACTATTGAGTGCTTCAGTTGTCACAAACTCGGGCACTTCCAGTAGGAATGTCAAAGCAAAGAAAGCAATCATACTGAGATTTCTGAAAAAATGTTGCTCATGGCTCAAGTTGGAAATAAACAACTCCAGAGCGACGATTGGTTTCTAGACTATGGTTGCAGCAATCATATGTGCAATAGAAAAGAATATTTTGCAGACCTCAATGAGCGATTTGCAGACAATGTGAAGCTAGGGAATAATGCAATCTTGGTGGTGAAAGGAAAAACAAATGTGTGGTTGTAGATTAACAATCAAATACAGGTATTAACTGAAGTTTTTTATGTGCTTGATTTGAAAAATAATTTGCTAAGTGTTGGACAACTTCAAGAGAAGGGTTTGACTGTGCTTATTCAACATAACAGTTGCAAGGTTTATAATCCTGAAAGGGTTGTTATCATGAAATTTGTGATGTCCTCCAATCGCATGTTCAAAATTGCAGTAGTGTCTTTAGCATTTGGGACAACTTGCTTCAATACGATAACTGAAGATGTTGGGCAATTATGGCATTGCCGCTATGGTCATTTGGGTTTCAATGGACTCAACACCCTACAGTAGAAAGAAATGGTAGTGGGTCTGCCGCAGCTGATAAAACCATCAAGAATGTGCAAGGAGTGTTTGAATGGGAAGCAACAACGGGATCCATTCCCTAAGAAGAGTGGAGAGCTGAATTGCCATTACAACTTATTCATTCCAATCTATGTGGTCCTATTCAACCAATTTCCAACAGCAATAAGAGGTACTTCATTTCTTTCATTGATGATTGTACTCGAAAGACTTGGATCTATTTTCTACATGAGAAATCAGAAGCATTCAAGTTCTTTAAAGAGTTCAAAGCCAAAGGTGAACGTGAAGCGGGTTTGCAAATTAAGGGTCTTCAAACAGATCATGGAGGCGAATTCACTTCATTAGAATTCTCAGATTTCTGTGCTAAAAATGGGATAAAAAGGCAGTTCACTACTCCGTATTCGTCTCAGCAAAATGGTGTTGCTGAGCGAAAGAATCGTACCATTATGAATGTGGTTCAAAGCATGATGATCGCAAAAAGTATCCTGAAGAGCTTTTGGCCAGAAGCTGTTAATTGGGCAGTTCATGTTCTTAATAGAAGTCTGACCTTCGCAGTGCAGAACAAGACACCAGAGGAAGCTTGGAGTGGACAAAAACCTTCTATTGGGTATTTTAAAGTCTTTTGATGTGTGGCTCATGTGCATGTGGGACATAACTCTCGAACTAAATTGGATAAACGTAGTGTAACATGCATTTTATGGGGGTTAGTGAAGAATCAAAGGCGTATCGACTCTATAATCCCATTGATAGAAAGATAATTATTAGTCGGGATGTTGTATTTAAAGAGGATGGATGTTAGAATGGGGAGAAGAATTCACAAGCTCAATTCAATCCGAATTGGATTGGAATGACAATGAAAATGATGTTGAAGGGGATAATGGTATGGAGGAAGAGATGGAAGAAGATGAAGAAGGAGCTGCACAACAAGATGAAGTGGCCCAACAAGAAGAGGAGGCTTGTGAACAATAACTTCCAAGAAGGCAGCACACTCAACCTTCTTGGATGCATGATTATGTAATAGGTGAAGGGTTGTCTATGATGATTTTGAGTCACATTTGACTGTTGACAGCGGAAATGATCCTATCCACTATGAAGATGCAGAAAAGAATCCAATTTGGAAAAAAGCCATGAAAGAAGAAATTGAAAATATAGAAAGAAATAGAACTTGGTATTTAGTTGAGCTTCTAGGATGTGCTAAGAAGATTGAGGTTAAATGGATCTTCAAAACTAAGCGTGATGAGAAAGGAAATGTCAGGAAGCATAAAGCACGATTGGTGGTTCGGGGATATACTCAAGAATATGGAGTAGATTATAAGGAAGTGTTCGCCCTTGTAGTACGCTTGGAGACTATCTGATTGGTCATTGTTGTAGCTGCTCATCATGGATGGCCCATCTACCAATTGGATGTCAAATTTGCCTTCTTGCATGGGGAATTAACTAAAGATGTTTTTGTTGAACAACCACAAGGATTCGAAATTTTCAAGGGGGAAGAAGGAAAAGTCTACAAGCTGAATCGTGCTCAATATGGCTTAAAACAGGCACCCTAGACTTGGTATAGACGCATTGAAAGTTATTTTCTGAGCTGTGGATTTGCAAAATGTGAGTATGAACCCACTTTATTCACTAAGGTGGAGGAGAACAGTATTATGGTGGTAAGTTTGTATGTGGATGATTTGATTTATACAGGGAATGACAATAAGTTGATGATGGAGTTCAAGAAATCAATGCAGTCAGAATTTGTTATGACGGACATGGAAAAATGAAATTCTTCTCGGTCTTGAAGCGACACAAAAATCTAATGGTATTTTTGTGTGTCAAAAGAAGTACGTGATAGATCTTCTAGAGAGATTTGGAATGAGCAATTCAAATCTTGCTCATAATTCGATGGTTCCAGGAAGCAAATTAGGCAAGGACGAAGAAGGAAAAGGAGTTGATAAAACACTCTACAAGCAAATGGTTGGTAGTTTAAAGCCACACGACCACCACACGGCCAAACATCATGTACAGTGTGGGTCAAGTTAGTCGGTTTATGGAAAATCTAAAGGAGCTTCATTTTCAAGCAGTAAAGCGAATCATACGCTATCTTAAAGGAACTTGCAAATTTGGATTGTTCTATCAAAGAAATGGAGGAACAGATCTAATTAGTTATACAAATAGTGATTATGCTAATGACATTGAAGACAGAAAAAGCACATCAAGCTACGTTTTCATGATGAGTGAGGTTGCTATCTCATGGAGTTCGAAGAAGCAACCAGTGGTGAGTCTATCAACAACTGAAGCGGAATTTATAGCAGCAGCTGTAAGTTCTTGTCAGGTTGTGTGGCTTAGACGAATACTTGAGGTAGTAGGAAGAAATCAAACAAGCCCTACTGTTATCTATTGTGACAATAGTTCTAACATAAAGTTGTCAAAGAATCTAGTTATGCATGGGAGGAGTAAACACATCGATGTACGTTTTTATTTTCTTAGGGATCTTACAAGGAATGAAACTGTTGGGATACATTGTAGTTCATAAGAACAAGTAGTTGATGTCATGACAAAGCCGCTCATGCTAGAAGACTTTGTTCAAATGAGAAGGAAGTTAGGAGTTGTCGCAAATGTAAACTGAATATGTGTGATGATTCAGTTTAAGGGTGAGAATATTATATATGTTTGAATAAGTCTCCAACTGTTACTAGAATACTAGAGGTTGTTACCTTTGAATAAGTCATCTAATTTTACTAGAGTTCTGTTTCCTTATTTGTGGGTAGTTGCGGGATATCAGTAAAGTAATTTGGTTTTAGATATTTTTCTATTTGTAAGCTAGCTATATATATTTCGTATAGCACATGAATAAAATAGTATGTCATCTTTTCTTTATCAAATACTCTATCAACTATTTTCTTTTATAACAATTGAGTACGATTATGATTGTTTAAATACTTTAATATGTTTAGATAAATGATTGTGAAGATAAATTTTTGAATTATATATATTTTGATTGGTATTGTTTACATTAATTTATCTTTGTTTGTGTTTGTGGTATTATTGATATTGTAATGATTATATCTTAATACAAGAGTATATAACAATGCGGATGAAAAATAAACCATAATTTTAAGTTTTATAATTTCAAGTTTTATGTGTTTAAATATTTTATATTTTATTATATTTTAAAATTATTAATAATGTATAGAGTTTTATTTTGTTATAAATATAAAATAGTTATATTTGAGTTTCCTACATTAATCAGGTTAAATGTGATGAAATTTACCGATAAAATCAAGTGTGATGGACCGGATTAATTTCAAAGATATTTGAATATATTTCAATTGTTGAATTGTTGATTTTATCTATACTTATCCTTCGGTATAATTTTTATTTATTTTATTGTAAAAATGGTTTACTTTCAGTCATTTTCGTATACAATGATCAATTTATTGGGCGAGAAAAAGAAGTTTCTAACTAGCAAATAAATTGGTTTAAATATGATTGACAAGGTATTTAAATTATAAGAAAAAAAAATACTTAATTGGCCTAAATGAACACATTTAATTAACTAACTTAAATTTAAGAAAAAAAAGGATGAAATAAATTTAGAGATAATTAACTTACACATACAAGAAGTTGAGATTTAAAATAAAAATAACAATAATCTAAGATCTTTAAACTAGTGTTGAGCTATAATATACAAATCACCCATTTTATATAAGATTTTTGCATGACTAGCCAATCACACATCACAAAAGCAATGAAAGTGGGATTGTTGTGGTTCCACCAACACTCTACCCAACAAGGATTTTATATTCCCAATAATGAGGATCATTAGCATCCTACCATGTGATGCAGGCCATCTAATTAGTTTGGTCACATATTCATATATAAAATAAAAAAAAGTGTGATTTTTTTATTTAGTATATCAATTTTGTATAAAATACAAATTAGGGTTCTAAAATCCAACTCTTTATAGTTGATTACCATCACTGCCGGTAAACTAAACCCGTGTGGAGGGATAGTCTAACGACCTTTTTTTTTTAAATACAAATTATTTAATTATCTTAATTAAAATATTTAATTTAACTTAAAAAATAGAATTGAAGAAATAATTAAGAAAGAGTTAAAAATTAATATTGATAATAAATTGATTTTAATTTTTAGAAATTTATCTCTATATAAATAAATATTAGATTTTTTTTTATTTTATATTTTTAACTTTTGATGTTTATAAAAAAAAAATTAAAAGAGAAAACACGTTAAATGGTTTATATCTTTAAAATATTGTATTGTTATTTGAATTAAAAAAAAAGAAAAATATTTAATAAATACTTATAAAAGTTGTAAGAAAAGAATAATATTAAGTTTCATTATAATTTTATTAATAAAATATAATATATTTATTTTAAAATAACATAAATACTTAATAAAATTTTATTAATATAATAATTTTGATGAACACATTTAATTATTAATTTATTATTTATTTTTATTACTTTTATAATTTTTATATTTTATTTAATAAAATTGTATTTATTAGCTTTTTATATTTAAATTTATTATTAAAATATACGTGAAAATTAAATTAAAAATTGTTTTGTTTCGAGATTACGATCTTATTTTGATATTGATATGTTTTTATTATGAATTTGGAAATTTATTTTTTATTAAATCTTAGATATTAGTTAAAAAAATATATTAATTTCATTTTTTAATATACGAATTTTCAATGAACAAAAGTTATGTTGTCAGGATTAGAATAAAAAATTATATTTTTTGTTAATTTAAACATAATAAATGATTAAACCAGATTTTAATGTCAAAATAAAAGTTGTATATAATATGTTAACATAAGTGTAACTTTAAATATCGCTTTACAACCAAGAAAGGTCATAAAAGAATAAAAAAAAAGTAGTTAAGATATTATTCAAACTTAAGAGATTTAGTAATAATATTTTATATATATACGTGTGAAGATAAATTATTATATGAATAAGATGTTGTGATATGATAATTTGAGTTTTATTTTGAGGTGCTCGTAAATTATAATAATGAGTTCTTGACCTACTTGTGAGTTATTTGTGTGTTTGTAAAGTTTAAGTTATAGCTTAATAGAATGAAGTTTAAGTTATACTTGGTCATTAGAGTTAGAGAAGTTTAAGGAATGACTTAGTAATGTGAAAATCCAAGTTATACTTAGTAATTTGAGATTTATAATGTGTAATGCATTTGTGCAAACATGCTTCATTCATTCATACTTTCTTAGGATAAATGTGATTTATGAAGGAGAGTATCTATAGTCTTATACCTTGACCTTAAAAATTTTAGAATAGGGAATCTCTCATCTGAGAATGGGATGAAAGACAATTCTAACCAACTATCATATCCCAACTAACTCTTTGTTAGACTCGTTTTAGTTGATAGTGAATTGTAAGGGTCTTTATGATTTGATCTATATACTCTTATATATATTTCGTGTGATGGTAACATATGCATATAGAGATAAAAGAATAAGAGGATTAATACTTTTGAGTCATGAAGTAAATTTGTGATTGAATATGTGTTGGTGTGTGATATTTGTATGTATTTAATTCTTCTTATTTTTCTTATACATGTTTATGATATATGTGAAATATATTTCTCACTCTTTTATTTGTGTTGCGGTATTTTTGTTAGCATTCTTATACGTGAATATTTGATAAAGATGAAGAGATTTTGGATAATAAAGTTTATACTTTTATTATCTTTATTTTATAAATGTTCTAATTATGTATAATATTAAATAAAGATTATTTATATTATTTTGAAGAAATTGATTTGAATTTATGTGATTTTATTATTAAAAAATTATAAAGATAATTTTACTATTTAATAATATTTTATTTTAAAATTTTATTTCTTTATTTTTATGAATTTTACTTAAAGAAATAATATATATAAATATATTTATTTTTATTATTTATTAAATAAAATATTTTGATGTAAAAGGATATAATAATCAATCAAATATAAATAATTTTACAAAGCTAAACTCTCATCTTAAACTAGATACAATGAAAAGAAAAAGAAAAAAAATGGAAGTTTAGAGCTACATTAACATAAGTGGACTTTGAGTCTAACTCAACCTCATAAAATCAACTTATAAAGTGAGATTTGCCCCCACTTATATACATTAATTTAACTATATAACTAAGCAATGTGAGATTTTTAACACATATAGACCGCGTTTGCTTCACCCTAAGTTGCACTCAATATTCCAGAATTAGTTCATAGTTGCAGTGATTTCAGTAGCAGAATATTTTATATGCAGCTATACTTTTAAGGACACGTTATCCATTTAACATAATAATGTATTTGTATTCAACAAATACCATTCAAGACTAAACCACTTCACTTAACAAAATTAAAATCAGTAGTCTTATTTTTTAAGGAAACAAACCAATTACAAGTTGGAAGAGCACACGCTTACTTTATATCTAAAGGGATGTGATGTGGGGTTCTTGCTTCCAAGCACAGTGCCTAGTCAAGTAGACTTAGCTGTACAATCTTAGGGTGGGTCTCCACCATCACACTAATTTAAAACAACAATAATATATATAATTTTACATCTCCATCTCATACACATGTAACTGCTCCAATACTTTTAGAAAAGACTAACCAGAGAGAGTAAATTATGATAACAGATATTTCTATATCATATTATAGATTTTTTTCTTATAAGATACTTATCTTCTGTTTATTAATAATATTATCTTTTAAAACTGATTATATGTTGATTAAATTTTTAAATCCTAAACATTTAGTGTCAGTTCTGGTTTTAATTATTGGTGCATCAACAGCATAATTTAAATGAAGGAGGCGTTTCTACTAATAAATGTGGCACATGCATTATGAATTGATGAAGATGAGGAAAATAGTTGAGATAAAATATTAGACATTGGGAGGTGCATATAAAGTTTGTTTCATATTTTAGGTTGAAGTTCATAGACATATATTAACCTCAAAACTTTGGGATATGTGGTCCTTTCCCATGTGATGCAAATGACTTTTTTTCCCCAAACCAGGGGTTGAGATTAATGAATCTCTGCCCTTTATTTAGGGGATTGTTTATGGATCCTATGTAAATAACTCTTGAGCATTGAAGTTCAAGAAAAGCCAATATTGTATTCATATATTTCAAGGCAATAGAAGGTTGAAAAAAAAAAAGTATAATAATAAAAGAGAGATTAAATATATTGCATGTGTGTGATGAAATTAATTTCAATCACAATTTTACGTAATATGTGTAATGAATTATGATATTAAAGAAAATCAACATTATAAAAAAAAATATCATTTATGTATTAATAATTTGGAATTTTTTTTCAAAATAATATTATTTTAATATTTTATTATAAAATTATATTTTAATAATATTTAATTATAAAACTGAATTTATTTTTTAAATTTTTTTAAAAAATAATATTATTGTAATATTTTATTACAGAATTGTATTTAATAAAATTTAATTACAAGATTCAATTTATTTCATAAATTTTTTTTAAATATAATATTATTTTAATATTTTATTATAAAATTATATTTTGATTAAATTTAATTATAAAATTAAATTTATTTTCTATTCATTTGTATATATTTTTTTTAATATAAGAAAATAAAAATAAAAATAAAAAATAAAAATTTTAAAATTTAAATAATATTTATATAAAATAATAAAATTAATATATTATTTAAATATATATTAAATTATTTAAATATATTTAAATAATTATTAAAAATAAATAATAATTTTTTATTATATTTTATAGATATATAATTTTTCAATAAAAAAATTAAAAATAAATTATTATTAAAAAAAATTATATTTAATATTAATAATAATTATTTAAAAATTTTATATTTAATATATTTAATATATTTATATTATTTAATTTTTATTAATAATATATTTTTGAAAAAAAATCACAATTTAAAGGTTATATTTATACTAAAAATTTTAATGATTAAAAAAATATATACACGGCTAATACACTAATTATCAATATAATACATCATATTGTAAAGCTATATTACCTTTATATTAACAGTTAAATTTCTATTTAGTTAATATATTTAGTTATAAATATATGGAGAAATAAATTATAGTTTTTCATATTTTTTTCTGCTTTCTGATAAATATTTATAAAATTTCTATGCGTCTATTTTTTTAGTCTAGTGGATGAATGTTTTCCAAAAACTTTAACTATTAATCTTTGTTTGATATTTTTTAGGTCGATTAAATTAATTACTTAACGGAAAAAAAATTAATATATAGATGAAATTTTTTTTTTATATAAATACCTCATACATATATCTTAATGCTCTTTTTTTTTTTAATGTGATGATTTTTTAGTTAACGAGAGATTTTCGACTTTGTTACGACAATGCTCTCTGTATTTTGTTAGTATAATTTTTATATTGGTAAATTTTATATTTATTATTTAATGTAACAAAATCAGACAAATTTTACTTAACTAATTGGAAATTTTTCTTAACTAATTTACACTTAATTGAGAAAAAACAATTTTTTTCATTTATTTTATCATTAGTTATTCACTACGACAAATCTAAATCAATTTTTTATGTCTATAATTTTAAAAAAAAAAAATATATATATATATATATTATATTTTTAATAAACTAACTTTTGCATTGGAAATTTAAAATTATGTTATAAATATTAATATTATATATAAATGGAATAATGTGGGATTACAAATAAAAGAAACACATGCGGCTCAATATTTTTAATGAAAGTTTATTTTATCCTTTTTATTAAAAATTTAGATGAATACCTAAATCAATAAATAAATTAACATTGTATTATAATTTTAATAATTTTTTTAATCTTTTTTTTTTCAAAAAATGTATAAATATATTTCTATCTTATTTGTTACTGTTACCCTCTTATCTAGCAAATTTATTATTATATATCATCTCAATAAATTATAAATATTCATTTTCTTAATTAATTTTATTAGGTAACATGAAAATAATAAAATTCAATTTTTATACACATTTTAATTTTCTAAATAAAATTTAAAAATTATAATCTTAAAAAATAAAAATATTACTTTATTTATTTATTATATTCTGAATATAATATATATATATATATATATATAAAAATAAAATATAAATAAATCAGTTTTTATTTATCTATCTCAATTACATTCTTTCATAATATTTCAAAAATAAAAATAAACTAAATATCTAGTTACAAATAAATATATACTACTAACAACTTATTTGTAATCCCTTCAAATTTTCCAAAAATAATAATATATGAAATAGGTAAGATACATGTAACTTGTTTAATTTGAAAATTATTTATACTTATGAAAATAAATAAAAATTAATTTAAATAAGTTTTTTTTTAAAATCTGCATATTATTAATTTAAAATTAATTAAGAAAAATTTTGATAAAAATTAGTTTGTTGATTTAATTTATACATATTTTTTAAAAATTAAATTATAAGATTTACATATACATTATTATAACTTCTATTATTAATATTATTGAATGAGAACATCAGATTCTACGACTCAAATACGAACAAAAGAGGGATGACCTCGTGACAATGAAGTTTGATCATACCTAGATGGTCTACTCTTCAAAAAAGCAAAGTCCCCCATGAACTTGACACTTGTGAAATGTGTGAAGCTCTATTGACTTTACTTGTAGAGTTTGACTACACAATAAGGAAAATGGATCAAAAGTTTTATAATGAGATATACGATATGCTTCAGTTCAGTTGTGTCTATTTATGTGAGATTAGCTTAGATTTTCCATCATCTTAACCAAAAATCTAAGGAGAAAAGAAAAAATTACTTATTATCACCAAAACTAATAGATTAAAA
The DNA here is from genome assembly GCA_016859785.1 of Macrotyloma uniflorum. Classification (NCBI taxonomy): domain Eukaryota; kingdom Viridiplantae; phylum Streptophyta; class Magnoliopsida; order Fabales; family Fabaceae; genus Macrotyloma; species Macrotyloma uniflorum. Next base: position 241,662 of record BDMB01000112.1, read on the forward strand.
TTTCTCTTAATTTCTCCAACCTCGTATAAATTAATTTCGACATTGAATCTAACAAAAAATTTTGCAAAAAAATTATATAAAAAATTCAAAATATAAAAAATTTTGTCAAGATAGAAGTCTAGAATTTATGAAAATGAACTATTTAATTCTTCAGTGGCTAGAAAATTCTCCATAGGTAAAATTAGTAATACTTCAAGGTTTTCTCAATAACTTTTACAAAACCTAGTTTATAAATATAAAAGCTAACTTAAAGTTCTCTCAAATTTAACCAACATTTTAATGAAATCTTAGAAACAAGGGAACACTTATTCCTAATCACCAAAATTGATTTTCTAGAATTTCACTTTAGTTCTCTAGTTTTAATTAGAATATTGGTATAGAAAATTTAGAGAATTAAAAAAAATTGAAATTCTTGAAAAATACAAGTTTAGAGTTTATGAAAATGAATTCTTTAGTCTCTATATAAATCTGGATTATTCTCGTTCACATAGAAAAATCTTCCATAAATAAAGTGAATAATATTTCAAGATTTTTTCAATATTTTCTAAGCAACCTAATTTATAAATATAAAGATTATTTTAGATTTTTCTCCTACTTAATGAAAATTTAAAATAAACTTTAGGAGGAAAGAGAAAATTAGCCCTAATCACCAAAACTCACAAGTTACAAATTTTCTTCACTTCTCCAACTTCAATTAAACTAATTTTGACCTTAAGTACAATAAAATATTAAACCAAAAAATTGGAGAGAATTAAAAAATTTAAAATTCTAAAGACATAGAATATTAGAGTTTTCAGGAAAGACTGAAAAGTTATAGCTCAAAAGAGTGACCAGAAAGAAATTTCCACTTTAAAGACTAAAAAGAAACTACCATTATTTCCATGGAATGGAAAAAAACAAAGAATACTAATATTTCTAGAGAAGCAAATTTTGATGACCAATTACTGAATCTTGTATCACAAGGAACATTAGGATTTGATGAACTTGCTAAACTTTTATCATGATACTGGATGGTGTCATCAAAGGGTGTTGATGCCATTACAATACATTTCTTTGTTTTCTTTTTTCATTATTTTATTCTCTACAATTATTTTATTATCATCCTCCTCATGACTTAGGCTATGTGGCTAGAGGTCTAATGCTAGTTAAATATTTTGTAATGTAACAAAGTGGTACGAAAGACGAGATAAAAGTATCATATCATTGTTTACATTTCATGATCAAATGGGGTGGAATTTTGATTTCAATGTATGGATTTCAGTTGGAATGATGAAAACATAATTGAATAATAAGATAGTCAACTCACAATCACTAGAATTTGAAACAAAACAAATAAAAGTTTTAGATGTAAAGAGCTAAACTACATTTCATCTTAAATTACCTTCCTTTTGACAAATTAAGATGTCTTTTATTTATCTTACTTTGAATACTTTTTTATTCGATTATTTTATATATTTCAAAAAATGATAAGAAAATCTTGTTTCATTTTATATCTTTTAATCACTCTAATCTTTATAAGAAGTATTGATAGTTTAGAAAAGTATATTCAAAGACACAAACCATATTCAAAAGAAAATGTCTTATTATATAATGAAAGTACAAAAAATATTCAGAAAAAAAAAATCAATAAAAAAAATGAAGTAATCTAGAGTCATTCCATCTATTTATTACTATATTGTAAATTTTATACAGTTGTTACCGGCTTCCGATCTTCATCAGTTATAAACTTCTTCCAGAACCAATGGTTTTCGAAAAGAAGATAAATCTCCTCAATTGAAACTTTCTTTGTTTCCGGTAGAAGGAAGAAAACAAAGCAACTCATGACGATAATTAAACCAACAAAGAGCAAGAAGATTCCATATTTGAGGTGGCAAAGGGACATGAGGAACAACTGAGCAACAAGTGCAGTGAAGATCATGTTGACACACACCACAATACTTTGTGCAGCTGACCTTATCTCTAATGGGAATAGCTCACTGAGAACCAACCACCCAAGGGGACCCCAAGATCTCCCATATGCCAATACGAACAAGAAAATCACAACAACCAAAAGAGCACTGACTCCTTTGCCAAGTTCTTTGCCATGTCCAAAGTCCACAGCCAAAACCACACCTGTAATAATCTGCAAAGCAATAAGAAAATGTCCAATAAGTAATTCCACAAGTATTGGTTAACACTGTATTTGTTGGATGAAACTAGAGGATAATAATATCATAAACAAGAGGTTACCATGCAGCATATCATTTCAAAGCCAGCTTCCAGAAAGAATTTTCTTCTACCAAACTTGTCAATAAAAAACATTGAGATCACTGTGACAACAAGAAGAGCCCCATTAGTAATAAAAGATGAAAAGAGAGAAGCATTGGCACCAAACCCCAAACTTTGAAAAATGACAGGGGCATAGAAGAGGATTGAGTTATTGCCAATTAGTTGCTGGAATGCTGGAATCCCCAAGGCACCTATGACCAATTGTGGCCTGTACTTCCTCTTGAGGAGTGTCCTAAATGGGCTCTTCACAGCTCGTGCTTCTTCACTTGCCTCCTTAAGATCTTCAAATTCAGCATCAACATTCTTCGTACCTCTAACTTTTTCCAATACTTTTCTTGCTTCATTTAACCTTCCTTGTTCCACAAGGCTGTTAGGTGTCTCAGCACACAAAAGCCCTCCAATAAGCATAAGAACTGCTGGAACACCTGCTAAGCCTAGTGATATCCTCCATCCATAAGGATGGATTTGGTTGGTGAAGTAATTCACTAGGTTTGCTATTAAGATTCCAACACAAGTTGTGAACTGAAACAATTGGTTCACTGCTCCTCGATTCTTAGCTGGAGCCATTTCCGAAAGATACAATGGAACAGCCTACACAATTGAATACATCAGTAAGAATATTTCTTAATAAGTAAGATATGGATGTTAGCAATCCAATCAGAAACAAGAAGCAACATTGAAATTATAATTACCAACTTCTTTTAAAACATGAAAAAGAATAAAATAAAACATTCTATATGTGACTGAAGTTCTGAATTAAGTCCCAATTCCTCTTGTAAAACATCTTTCACCTTAGTCTTTTTTAGGTGCGTAAAGCAATAGCGAAAAATAAGTAGAAAATCATCAAATGAAAGACTTTATACAAAATCAATGACTAAGCCAAAATTTTATAAAATTGGAGACTAAAGAGACTTTAATAAGTTGAGGTGTAAGATAAGGGTTGATTAGTTTTGGAGTATTTCACTTACTTGATTGCCAAAGCCAATGCCTCCACCAAGAAAGACCCTACCAATGATTAGCATTGGAATGTTCTGGGCTGCTGCATTGAGGATTGCCCCAGCCAGAAAGCTAAGGGCTCCCACTATGATGTTGGCCTTCCTTCCCTTCTTTCTTGTTAAGACTGAGGCAAAGAATGTCACTACCAATGCTGAGAAATAAAGTGATGATGTGAAAAGTGTGAGGACTTGGTCGTCATATTTACAATAGTCGGCCTCATTCAAATGAATGTTCTTCTTTCTGTACACGTCTGGGAAGAACTCCTTCAGAAAATCATCCATTGAAGTTACTCCACCTAATACGTCACAACATCACAAGTGAATTTCTTATTATCAACACACTTTGAGAAAACATGAAAACAAAGACCATAATAATACTAGAAAAGGAAAGAATGCAAGAATAGTGTACATTTCTATTTTTTTTAATTTCTTTTTAAAAGAAACGAGTGTGTGTCTCTTTCATTCATTGAAGAATTGGAGTGGATTATGAGTAATGAACTCTATTGAATAAAATACAAAATTAAAGACGAAATTTCTGGCAAAATTCTCAACTCGAAAATCAAAATACAAAATATACATAATATTGATTATGGAGGATAAAAATTGATAAATGGAATAATTTGGATTATAATAATAAGCGGAAACTTATCCAAATTTTTAATATAAAAAAATAATTAATATAAATAAAAGTGTAGTTATTATACCTAAATATAATTACAAATACATCATGAAGTAATATATAATAGTTAAAAAATAATTAAATATTTTTAAAAGGTATTATAAATATATCATGAAGTAATATATAATAGTTAAAAAATAATTAAATATTTTTAAAAAGTATTGAAGGGATAAAATTATAAAAAATAGTAATTAAAATTAATTATATTTATTAATAGTTTAAATTATGATAAAAATAATTTATGAATTAAAATTATATTTTTTAAAACATATTTTAAAGGTATGATTTTAAATTTAAAAAAAAAATAAATGTAAGAAAGATTTATTAAGTATTGATAAGATCATTATTAGATTCTGAAAAATAATAAAGAATAATTAACCAATTATAAAAAGTAGGATTGAATTTGATAAAAATCAACTTTTATATTTTTAGTAGAGGGATGAAATGAATTTATATCCTCTTTAATCTTGTATGGTATGCTTAAAAAATTATGACGAAGCCACATAAATCATTAAACATAGGACATATAAAAAATGCAGAAACTTATCTCTACTATGAAGCAAACTTTTGAATAGTCTCAAATATTTATCCTTCATGACAAAACAAGTATTTTTTGTTAAAATCTATAACTTTTGTATATATGAAAACATTTTAAATATAAAATGAAAAAAGATTAAAGAAAGATCATAGCCAAAAAGAGCACCACCAAGTGCCCCAACAATGCATGTAAATGCAAAATAGTTAGTGAATCTATGCTCATAAAGATGAGCCCTTTTCCCATGTCCTCTATCTTCTACTATTCCTCCTGCCATTGTATTTTGTTTTCAAAAGAGCAAAAGATCACACCCTTCATTAATTACACTTTTCCCTTTTATAATTTAATAATTTTATTTATTATTTAAATTTAAATTTAAATTAAATTACAACCCTTTCAAATACAAAGATGGTAAGAAATACAAATAACAACTCACAAGCCTGTTCAAACATAACCAACATAACCACGTAACACCTACATACAGATGTATACTACTAACAACTTATCCGCCACACCCTCAAATTTTCCAAAAATAATAATATATGGAATGTGAGACATATGTAACTTGTCTAATTTAAAAATTGTTTATACTTACAAAAATAAATGAAAAATAATTCAAACAAGTTTATTTCTTTTTCAAACGTGCATATTATTAATTTAAAATTAATTAAAAAAAAATTTGATAAAAATTGGTTTATCGATTTAATTTATACATTATTTTTTTAAAATTAAATTATAAGATTTATATATACATTATTATGACTTTTATTATTAATTTTATTGAATCAGAACACAAATACGAACAAAAGAAGGATGAACTTGAGACATGTGACGTTTGTGGAAGCTGTATTGACTTTAAAACTTGTCAATATAAGTGGATCAAAAATTTTATAATGAAATATACTATTTATTTCAATTTAGTTGTGTGTATTATAGTTAAAAAATAATTGTAAAAGTTACAAAAATATATTGAATGGATAAAATTATAAAAAATAGTAATTAAAATTAATTCTATTTATTAATAGTTATAAAATATGATAAAAATAATTTATTAATTAAAATTATTTTTTTAAAACACATATATTACAGATATATTTTAAAAAATTTTAAAAAATAAATGTAAAAAAGATTTATTAAGTATTGATAAGATATTTTGAAAAATAATAAATAATAGTTAACCAATTATGAAAAGTAGGAATGAATTCGATAGAAATCAATTTTTATATTTTTAGTAGATGGATGAAATGAATTTATAGGTTCTTTAATCATCCTTTGTATAATTAAAAAAAAAAAAAAAGATGTGATGTGTTTAAAAAATTATGATAAAGCTATATAAATTATTAAACATTGAACATATAAAAAAATGCAAAAATTTATGAAATTCACATTTCGATTATGAAAACATTTAAATAGTCTTAATTATTTTTTCTTCATGACAAAATAAGTATTTTTTGTTAAAATCTATAAAATGTTTGAAGATAATAGAATAACATGAAACACATCATACCAAAAAGAACGCCACTAAATACCTCAATAATACATGTAAATGCAAAATAATGAATAAATTTATGTTCATAAAAGAAGAGCCACTTTTCCACATCCTGCATCTTCTATTATTCTAATTGCCATTGTATTTTGTTTTCAAAAGAGCAAAAAGTTAATTACATTTTTTTCCTTTTATAATTTAATAATTTTATTTATTATTTAAATTAAAATTAAAATATTACCCTTTCAAATACAAATATCGTAAGACATATCTTTTCAAACATACCATGATAACAGGGTTTATATATATATATATATATATATATATATAATATATATATATATAATTTTTTAAAACACATTTAAATAAATTAAAATGATATAGGTAGACACTAATATATTTTTTATAAAATTAAAAAATAAAGACAGTAAACCTAAGATTCGTGAAACGTTTTTCTTTTTTATTATTTTTAAATAACTGGAGATGTAGTTAACAATAAAAGGGTGCAATTAACTGCCACTGCATAATTATCTAGCTAACCAGTTCAAACTTGTTAACTTGGCCCATCCACAAGCCCAATTAAGTGGGGGAAAACACATTAGTTATGATACAACACTTTCTCAAGTTATTTTTATATAATTTTATTACTTAACCTCCTCAAATTTTGGATTAATAAAAATCTGGTTAAATTATATGATTGAGACATAAATTAACTAAAATTAACAAAGAGACTTTACTATTTTTAACTTCAGTACAAACTTTTGGAGTTTACAATTAAAAGGACTTTATTGATGTATAAAAAGTATAGAAGTAACTTGTAAAATGAGTTTATAACTAAAAAGGAGTGAAGTGCAATTTATCCTTTATCTATGATATCTTTAATCATCAGTATATGAATATAAACATTTATTAGAAAATTGGAGATGATAGGAGGGTTAATGTCTGGCATAATATTAACTTTACCTATTTAAGATGATATTTTCTTAATAAAAAAATTATGATTATTTAATAAAATTATTATTCACAATTTATTAAAAGTTAAAAATAATTTATAAAAATAAGTACATGCAATAACTACATGCAATAAGTACTTTGTTTAATTTTATATCCCATGCAATAGTTAGTTGAATCGTAAAAGTGTAGAAATTTAATAGATTTAAATTTGTAATTATAATTTAAACTTCTAAATTAATGATATTCAATAATGAAAGATGAAAATTAAATAATTAACCATTGTTTTTACATATATTTTAATTTTACAATTTTTCTTAGACTTTAGATAAAAAATCATATAAAATCTCAAATTTTAATTATGAAGAAATTGAAAATAATTTACTAATGCTCTATAAGAACACAACCTAGATTTTGGCCTAATTATTATATTAATATTGTAAAAATTATTTAATCTCTTTTGTTACCAAGTAGCATCAAGAGGGGATGAATTGATGGAATAAAAATTAAAACTTTAGCTTTTATTTAATTCAAATTTTAACCCTCTTGAAATAATTAGTCTAACAGATATTTTATAAAGCGCAATGGAAAAATTAAAAGATAAGGGAAAGAAAGAAGAACACATAAATTTATACTGGTTCGGGGTTAAACCTTTAACCCTACGTCCAGTTCCCAATCACCTCAACCTGAGATGATCCTACACTCTTATATTTTTAATTTATCAGAATTTTTACAACCACTAATCACAAGTGAAACATGTCAAAATACACAAATTAAAGATCTCCTCACAATCTCTTGAAAACCCACAAGAGATTACCAACCATTCCTTGAGTCCCACAAGGAATGAAACACCTTCCTTGAATCACACAAGGAATGAAAAAACACCTCCTCTGAACAGCCTCAGAGGATGATTATAATCAAAAATAGATATCACTTGGAGTGAAGCTTTCAAACTGTAGCACCTGCTCTGCTCAGAGTCTCCTCAAGATTTTTCACAGAAAGATTAATGCACAGAAAAATATTCTCATTTTCAAAACATGAAATTTCGTGGCTCAAGATACTCAAAGAAAAAGTGTTAAAGCTTTTCAGAAAATATGTTGTAAAGAATGTATCAGACAAGTGTATTTCTGAAAAGCCTTGATATGCTTCTTAAATAGACAAATATTCCCAAATAATAAAATATTTTAATTTAATTCGAAATCACACGTTTTACTTTTTCAGAGCCTCACAACGTTCACAAAATAAAAATCAAGATACTCCTTTATTTTTCGGAAGATTTTTCGCAACGTTTATTTTTCAAAAATCTTCGAACATAATCGATTACGTTATGGACATAATCGATTATTCCCGCAAGCTTTTCATATTTTAAAATCACATAATCGATTACATAATCGATTATTCCCGCAAGCATTTTAGTTTTCAAAAACACATAATCGATTATTCCCGCAAGCATTTTATTTTTCAAAAACACATAATCGATTATTGTCGAGACAAAATTATTCTTAAAAAAAGTTTTCATAAACATAATTGATTATTCTCTTCCCATAATCGATTATTACAGTGAGTTTTATAGTTTTTCGAAAAACAATTTTCTTGAGAAAACACTCTAAGCTGAGTGATGATTACCTTTTGATATCATTCACTCCCAACTATAAACTAAGTTTTCTATGTCTTTGAGTTTGCTTTCAACTTGAGTTTTCTTGATGTCCTCATTCTTGAAATTCTTGATCATTATTAAAATACTTGAATTACTTTGAATAGAGTTGTTCAATCTTTAAAGAGTGATAACATCTGACAAAATACTTCCAATTATATAACAAAATTCCAATTGTCATATATTTTGGCATGGAAAAATAAATTACGGAACATATTTAAGATAAGTTAATGTCAATATTGATTCTAAATTTCTTTAGAAAAGAAAAAATCATTTATAAAAAAACAACTTCATTATTACTCCTAAAACATTTTAATTTAATATAAATTTAGTCTTTGTATATCATATGAATTATACAATGTATTATCTAGTTTTAGATTAATAAAAAAATATAAACCAAAATCACTTAAATGGTATTTCTGAGTAATTATATTATAATATAGTTAATATTAAGTTATATTATCAATTGATAAAATAAAACATTAAACTTCTTTATTAATATTCTACAATTTTAGAAAATAAATAATATCAAATGAAATTTTAACTAATTTTTTCATTTAAAAAATAAAAAATTAAACACGATTCAATGTTCAGTAATATATATATATATATATATTTTTTCATATATTTTCATCTTTTAAAAGTTCCTATTGATACAAGCATTAATATAGTGGATCGAAATTGCGTGCCTCACTCTTCCTGGTGCGTTGAGAAGGCTATTGACTTGGATCACAATAATCTTGTGACATGTAATGCATCATCTAATTGTGTGGACCCTAAGCTCGTAAAATAATAAATAAAAATTACTACTATTAATATGGGAAAAAAAACGCAGAAATGTTTACACGTCATATTTATATTTTTTTTGTCATTTATCTTGCATTCACAGCATTTCAGAATCAATCATAAATGTACCAAAAAAAGGAATCAATTCATAAAATTTAAATATTTTTTGGAAAAAAAAAAACAACTCAAATATTCTGTTCTGTTTGTTGTATATTTCACCAGTTCTATATATGGTTTATTCTTGGCTTCTAACACTATTTTAAATAGCTAACTGAATTATTAATTTTTTTTGTTTAATTTTATTCTTAAAAATTAATACAATATCAAAAAATATATATCAATAAATTAGACTTAATGAATTAAACTTAATAACTAACTAATCGGTTAGTTAAAATCCACTCTCTGATTAAAATTTATTTTATTAGTTAACATCTTACCAATTTATTGTTTATAATATATATTCACTAAATCTTATAATTTAAAATTATTAAAGTAATTTATTATTAAATAATACTATAAATAAAGATATTAACAAAATATAATCATTTATCTATTTACCGATCTATTAAACATGAATTGTATTACTAATTTAAATGTTAAAATGTAATTATAAATTTAAACTCTAATTATAAATATACAAATACGTATTAAGAATATTTTTAAATACGCGAAAGGCTTGAAAAAATCACTTTAAAGTAGTTTATCCCAATAAAAATAATAATTTTAATAATTTGTTTCTCAAAATCAGATATTTCCATAAAAAACAATGAAAGAGAAAAAAAGGAAAAGAGAAGTATAAATTTTGGACTATGGAAGATATCATTAAGTTATTGCATCTTTGGGTGAAAACTATAAAAAAATGGATTGCATTAGGCTAAAAGGTTGCTTAGTAAACGAAATGGAGAAGAAAAAAAATTATACTTCCTCCTATCAATTTCAAAACTAGGTTTCCTAAAACATATAATCATTAGTTGAGTGAAACAAAATGATTAAAAAATCAGTGCAACAAAACGACGACATTTATGCATAACAACTCTGACTTTGGAGGAGATCCAATTGCAAAGACATGAAATATGGTGAAATTAATTGAAGGTAAAATTTATTTATAATCTCTTAAATAAATTATTAGTTTAGGATAATATGTTATTTTGTACAAAGTGATCATGGGTCTAACTCACCTCCAAAATCAGTTCAGAAGGTGAGGTTTACACTTTATTTATATACTATAGTTCGGTTTCATTTTTAGTCAATGTGAGATTTCTCAACATCCTCCCCTCATTCTCAACTCGAACGTGACTCATTAACAGGTGACCCAATTTAGGTCTAACAATCTGTCAACAATCAAGGCTCTACACAGCGGCCCGTTAATAATTTTGTTAACTATCAGGACTCCTCAAACCATATAGAAGGGGATCATAATTCATTAACAAATGATCCAATCTAGATCCAATAACTTTCCAACAATCAAGACTCTACACAGCGGTCCGTTAACAACTTTGTTAACTATCAGGGCTTCTCAAACCATGTAGAAGGGGATCATAATCTATTAACAGATGACCCAATCTAGTCCCAACATCTTGTCAATCAAGGTTCAATATATTAATAAATAGTTGAATTTAGACTCAATAATCTTGTTAAAGTAGTTCTGATAATATAGAATTTCCCAACATATTTATATTATATTAACATATATGTATTATATTAATAATGGATAATTTTATTTTTGTTTCGCTAGTCTAATCTAACTCAAAAAAACTTAAATAAAGAAGTTTGGTTGATTATGAAGATTTGAAGATTCTTTTTGGGAGTAAAACTCATAATGGGATGAACTCCATTGTATTTAGGCGCCGATGATGCTGATGCAACAACTTCTGAGGAAGAAAATAAAAATTTAGAAACTGAAATTTTTTTATAGGATGCTAACATTGATGTGTTCATAATATTAGAATGATGATCTTGTCATTTTTTGAAAAATATTAGAATTTATCATGGTATAATATGAAAACTATGCATATTTGGCTATATAAAACACAATAAGCTAAAATCAATTAGTTATTATAGTTTGCATTAATTTAATATTTTTTAATCTAAACATGATCATTTATTTATTATTTTTCATTGACTATAATACTTGTTTTGGAATTTCTTGTTTATAAGTTGAATTTACTTTTGTTAAAGAGAAAATTATTGAGCATGTATCCTTTTTCACAAATAATTTTTATTTTACTAAATGTTAACATTTTATATGCTTAGAGCAATGTATTATAAATAAAAAAAAATAATTGCTGTTTTCAATAGTGTGGTAATAATCTAAGTATAAAATGTTGTTAATATCTTAGATGTTTTACCATAAAATACACTTACTGCTACTAAAATACACTTTGATTAATATAATTTAAAAAAAAAATAATGGGTAAATATGCATTATAAAGAAAGTAAAAAATAAGTACTTATAATTTTTTTTCCCTTTTAAATGTATAAAATCTTCTAAATTTTGGTAACTCGATCAAATCTTTTCAAATTTTATAATTTTATAAATTTTTAAAAATTTAAATTATAAAATTTTTGGGTGACAATATGAGATGAATTCAACTTACAATTCTGTTATGAAAAGGATGAATGTATTAAACATTTTAATCCACAACCTATTTTGATTTGTCTCACATACTTTGTTATTATGTCTGGTTGGGTGGAGTAGGTTAATATAAAAAATATATTTAATCTATGTTTCAGCAAACGCTATTTCAAATGTTAATGTCAACTTTAAAGAAAAATCAGTAAAAGAAAAATTAGGCTAGAAAAGAAAAAAAGAAGAAAAAGGTAAAAAAGTAAAAAACAGTTGAATAAAATTGATGAATGAATACTCAGAAGAATAGGGATGTGAGGGAAGAAAGAGGTGAGGAAGAGAAAGACCAGACCGTAGTCTCTCGTCAGAAAGGAGGCTGAGACCAAGAGAGCAACTGCACACAGAGGCTCTCACCTCTCACCTCTCACCTCTCACCTCTCACCGTTTCTTCTACTTCTAACTTTTCAGATCCTCTTCTTCCTCTTCAAACTTTCCACGGTTACTCTTTCCTCTTCGGCGATTGTCAGAACATAAGAGAGCTTGTTTGATGGAACAGGTTAGTAATACGCCTTGCGTTTTGAAGCTTCAGTTTCAGTTCTTCTTAGAAATACCAAAATATCCGTCGGTTCTTTCCCTCCATCCTGTGTATGTGAATTTTTGCAGTACGAGAAGGTTGAGAAGATAGGTGAAGGGTCCTACGGCGTCGTTTACAAGGCTCGTGACCGTGTCACCAACGAGACCATCGCATTGAAGAAGATTCGCCTGGAGCAGGAGGATGAGGGGGTTCCCAGCACCGCCATTCGAGAGATTTCTCTCTTGAAAGAAATGCAACACCGGAACATTGTTAGGTATATATCTGCAATTCATGCTTTTCTCGGGAATGTGTTGGTCATCGTTTGTGCAATTCATGTGCTGAGCAAGAATATTATATGGCCGTAGAGAGAGAAATTAGAAAAATAGGAAGATTAATGTTCATTGTGAGTCTCAATGTCTCAACTTAGTGGTCATTTTGTGGTATTTGGCTCTGCATAGAACACCAATGTTGAATAGTTTAATTAAGAACGTTAGTTATTATAGATGACAGAAGTTTGGTAGGAATCTGTGATTATTTTGGCATGGCTAAACTTGTGTAGGATGATGTTGCTGATAATTTGTGCCTCTAGTAATTGGACTGCATATAGACAATGATGCCATTATCGTGTTATTCATATTCTTCAATGTTTTGTCCATGTCTTGCGACAAAACCTGTTTTTGATACTCTAATTAATTCCTTTTGAGTAATGTTAATATTTGGTCTACTGGTAAAGCTGTCTGCTATATTGTCTGACAAACTATACAACTGTGAATGTATGGGACAGTAGGATGCATCAATGATGTGTGATAATTTCTTTTCTGAGTTCGGCTGTTTATGTTGGAAAAAATACCTGTACTTAACGTCCCTATGGTTCAGTGTCCCATCATATTTCTGTTTTCACTGTTTCATAAAATCTACTGAAGACATGTTTGTTGGGGGTTATGTATGCCATCAAAATTACGATAGAATGGCCCCAGAAATCCTGTTGACTATAGTTCCTTCAATTATGTTGCTTCATTTATTTCATAATTGATGTCTTAATGTTATTTGTCTCTTTTAGTCTTTAGTCATGTCCTTAGTATCATTGGCAAATGTGTGGTGACAGGTTGCAGGATGTAGTACACAGTGAGAAGCGTTTGTATCTGGTTTTTGAGTACCTTGACTTAGATCTAAAGAAGCACATGGATTCATCTCCAGAATTTGCAAAAGATCTACGACAAGTAAAAGTGTGTGACATGTCCTTTGTTTACTTTAGAGATTTTTGAGTTTTATGTAACTGAATTTATAATTATGAGAGACCAAGAAATACATTGTAGCCATCAAATGCCTGGTTCTTTCATCCTCTTTCTTTTCTTGGCATAAACTAGATAAAGCAAATATAAGAGCCAATGATGATTAAATAACCTTATGGTTTCAACATAACTGTAGCCTGTCAAAATGCAGGTCCATACATATATGCATGTCTCATGAATTTGTGACGAATTACCAATTACATGGATAGTAGTATAGTGGTAGACTTTGTCCATAAAACTGAAGGTGCTAAAGTAGAATTCTCTGATCTTAAGGAACAATAAACTACGTCTATAAGTAAATTTTTCTTATGTATTTTCAGTTAGTATCATGTTGTTTAAATATTATCTAAAGTAGTGATCAGAAAAAAAAAACTTTATTTTATTTGTTCAAGTCATTACAGTATGACAATAAAGATATTGTAGTGACCTGCAACTTTTTTATTTCATTACATTTTGTCTCCTTTACTCATTATTGCCTGTCTCCTCAATATTGACGTATATGAGGATAAGAAGATTTGTAATTTTGTATTACATTCCCCAGTTTACGTTACCTTTCCCTTTTACTGTTTGTATGCTTGATCATGACCAAGTATTACCATCTTATCATGCACTATTAATTGAATATAATTTATTTTGATTGTGGTTTCAAAAGATGAGATAATTTAAATTTTGAAATGATGCTTTCTGCAGATGTTCCTTTACCAAATTCTCTGTGGCATTGCTTACTGTCATTCACATAGAGTTCTTCATAGAGATTTAAAGCCACAGAATTTGTTGATAGATCGCAGCACTAATTCACTGAAGCTTGCAGATTTTGGATTGGCTAGGGCATTTGGAATTCCTGTTAGAACATTTACACATGAGGTTTGTGTGCTATGTACTAGAGAAGAAATGACTCGAACAGAATTTTAAGGTTGAATGTTTTTGAACTCCAAACTTTAGTTACTGCCCTCTATAATGCTTAAACGCAACACATCTTGGAGACAGAATTGGTAGTTTGTTATTTCTTGTCCTGATCTAAAATTCATTAGTATGTGTTTGCAGCTGGTCTTCCCTTCTTGTCCTACATTATTTATTTATTTATCATTTAATTGGGGAGAAGATGGTAGAAAATTAAATAAGGTGGTTTGGTCTTGTGAGAAGACTATAGAGGCTTGATTGTTGTTTTATTAATATTGTTTGTCTTTTTCAACTGTTTTCACTAGAAATAACCTGTGATAGTTGTCGGAGTTGTAAGAAGTGGATTTTCTTCAATTTTACTCAGTATAATCCAAATCACCACGAGGAAATTGCCTCATTGGACACTGAACGATTATGGTCTTTTTCATATTATCTGTCTAACTTATATTCTAATTGTTACCTATCTTATATATTTGGAATTTATTTTCATGAAACATTTAAATTGGTAGCATGAGATTCTCAAAATGGGTAGCAAGAGTGGCAGGTCATTTGTTCTTCTTGCTATTCAGCTACATTGTATAGTCTCTATTTTTTTTTTTTCAAATGGAAATACTAAAATTTTATTACATTGATAGACATATTGGAGTAGATTCTTTCAGAAAATATAAATCTTATTGTAGATGTACATTAAAAACTTCAAATTATCTTTTATTTTGAGTTATAGTTTTGGCGATTGCTTGTAGGTGGTAACATTGTGGTACAGAGCTCCGGAAATTTTGCTTGGATCCCCTCGTTATTCTACCCCAGTTGATATTTGGTCAGTGGGATGCATATTTGCAGAGATGGTAAATCAACGACCTCTTTTCCCTGGGGACTCTGAGATCGATGAGTTATTTAAAATATTCAGGTGAATAGCCTTTTTTTTCCATAATTTATATTGTTCTTTGGAAATCATTCTTTTTTAAAAGAAAACTGATTATTATTGGAAAACCCCAACCTAGCACAATATGTGCCAACATTGAAAAGTACAAAACAGTACATTGGGAAATCATGGACATGTTTGAACAATTTAAACTTGAACTCAAACCTATTGCATTAAGGTTTTGGGTTAAACATGATATATGTTTTTTTTTTTTTTATGTAGTTGGCTTGTGGTCCATTAGTTAATCTCTTATGTCAAGTTATGTTTGGACAGTTAAGAAGTCTTAGTAGTGATTTAGGTTTATGAAAATCCAAGTTATCTATCATAGGTCAATTGAGATTTGTGGTCAAAATATCATGTTACTCTAGATAACTTGTATAAATATTCTCAAGAATACTTATGACAGAACAAACAGATTTTAATCATTCCCAAGAATCATAATTCCCTTGATTTATGATTCTTAGGCTTGAAAAAACTTTTCTTGTACCAAATGCCTCCTAAATGTAATACTCTGGTGGACTGTTGCAAAAAATTTGCATGTTGTATGAAGTCTCGGATGGTTATTGTATTAACATTTCTCTAAGCTTTGATACTCATTTTGGTTCTGTTGGTAATTATTTGGATAGCTTTGGATTTTTGTCAATACATAATCCAGTTTGGGGATTTGGGTGGAAAAATAGCAGAAATCTGAGAAATTTGTCGTATACTTTATGCACGTCTTTGGACCTGCCTAGAATTTAGAGTATTTTGTGGTTACAGTGTATAGTTTTTTAAAATCTTTACAGATTTCACAACTTGCATTAATCGATAGATTGTCCATTGTTATATTTGTGATTGGTTTCTATACTCTAGTATATTTAGTGAGTTGTAGGTATGCCATTAAGAAATACTTATGATTAAATAGGGTTCTGGCCATTCTAAAGAGGTTAAAATTAATGTGCTGAGTATGATGTCTAATTCTCATTTATTTTTTGGAACCCAATGCTCTGATTTTTAAGTGTAAATGCATGTTTGTGGACTTGCTTGGTAGGGACTTGGGTATTATGGTGGTGTCTAATTCTCATGTTGAGTAGTTAAATTACTTGGTTCTTTCCCCTTGACAGCTAGCTTTTAAGGGAGGGTGTTTTAAGTAGATATCAATTGGTATCAAATTGATAATTTCTTTAATCGGGACTAGTCAAAGTGATAATGCGCAGCCAACCTGCATGGGTGTTGGGGCTTTAGTCTTTCATTAGAAGACCTTGGGCCCTCCAACTACAATGACTGGCTTTTGTGGTGTGATTATTATCAAGTAGTATTAGAATTGGTTGTGAGTAACTTGGACAGTTCCACCTACAGTGAAGTTGACCAAAAAGAGTAAATGGAGTGTCATAGACACAGTGCATCCAGTGGGACCTTGGCTCTTAGGGGAGATGCTATAATAGGGACTTGGCTATTATAGGGGTCCTAAATCTCGTGTCAAGTAGTATGAGATGCTCGGAGGAGTACATGACTGACTCGGTTCTCCTCTGTTGAGTTTTTAAGGAAGAGTTTCTTATGTGCTTGAGTGCTTATCATTGTTATGGAAATGTGCTTCTCAATGGTCAATATGTGGATTTTGGTTATTAGGAAATCTCCTTGGTGGCATGTGGATTCGAAAACACTTCTAGCTTTCTCCAAAGAGGATTTTTAGTTTTTTACTCTTTGCTTTCATTGTCTTGTGTGTAAATGCGCATGCACACGCACACACACATAGTTTTGATGAGTAATAGCAGACTGTGTTTGAAGTAATTGATGGCCTAAGAAATTGTTATTTCGAAGACCTAGGGTAGGGATGTACATGATGTATTGGTTTGGTTCAGTGCTAGAGGGAAACAAATCGAAACCAACAAAGTAATTGGTTTGGATTCCGAAAAAAAAATGTAAAAAAATATTTTTGTCATAAAGAAATACGTAAACCTGTCATAGAAAAATAATACTATCCCTTGAATTAAGAATACCATTTAGAAAATATTTGCTGAAGGGAGGAAAATTTATCAAATTTTAGAAAAAAATAAAGAATCATAAAATAAAGGAATCAGTTGGATTCAGGTTGGTGCAGTTTTAGAAAATATGATTCCAAAAATTGAACCAGTAGAGATTGGGTTTAATTTGGTTTGGGTTGGACTTGATTGCGTAAAAAAACTGAACTAGTTTTGTTGGTTTCATTTCGATCATTAGGTTAATTGGATTGACCTAAACTGTAGATTTCAGCTTTGAAAGACAATTAAGAATACTATTGGCATAATTTCTTGGGATGATCACGGCTTCATTGGGTCTGTTGCAGGTGGTTGTAGGATAAATTGGGCACCCATGCCAGTCAAGGAAAATAGTTAGAAAATTTTCCTTTTTATATTATACTTGATGAGGGTGCGCCTTAGCACAATAGTAACATTGCCTGCATTGCGACCCAGAGGTCGTAGGTTCTAATCTTTGAAAAGGAAATAGCCTCTCGCCACTTGTATATTCAGTCACCTTTTTAAATATACTTTTTCGCATATAATTAGAGCTTCATTTATAATGTATTTGTTTGATCTACACTTTTACCCATCCGAATTTTGGTTGTCTGGCCTGGACCATTTTTGCATAGTTTTGTTCAGATAATCTACATTCTACCACTATTGCATGAGGGGTTAAGCCATAATATTGTAACGTAGGTTATTACTGATTATCTACCATAGGTGTGAAATGTTTGTACCTGCTATATCTCCTTTTTTGATTAAAGCTTCCTTTAAATTATCATTACATGATTTCTAGCAAATCAATTAATTCATGGTTTAAACTTTACAGTATAGAAACTTCTATATATATTATAGGTATGGCTATCTATATAATGCAAGCAATACATTCTTTTGCTTCCAAACAGGCATGTAACAAATAAATAAACAAAGCTGCATAATGTATGCTTATATTTTGACACATCGTTCCTTGTATGAAGAATCTTGGGTACCCCAAATGATGATACATGGCCCGGAGTGACATCATTGCCTGATTTTAAATCAGCCTTTCCCAAGTGGCAGCCTAAGGTAATTAAATAGATTGTCTTTGCCCAATTTTGTCTAAAAAATTTGAATTTAATAATATTTGTGCAATGCAGGACCTAAAAACTGTCGTTCCAAATGTTGAGCCAGCTGGTCTTGATCTTCTTTCTGTAAGTGGAACATCATGTATAATATTTTTAAATAAATAAAAAAGTAAATTTTTTCTCTATATGCTGATAAAACGTGACCCAAAGTTATATATTTCTTCATTAGTGAGGTGAAAGGACTACTTTTTCTGTTGAGAAATGGCATAAAAAAATGCATTTTTGAAGCACTAGTATGCATAAGTGTTTAGATGATAATCTCACTAGGTTCTAGATAAGAACAACCCCTACAATCTGGTTGTAGCTTAAAAACTTTTCAAATTATTTGGAAAGGATAACCGTGCCAAATGGTGAGATTTAGTCTCAAATATTCTTTTCTTACGGCTATTAATAAATTCTATGGGATTTCATAAGTCATGATTATCCTTTGCCTTTTCTAACTTGAAAGGAAGACTAATGAATGGCCTCTGGATGGCTAACTTGTATTTTCTAATATTTGTTGTCCCTTCTAATGATACCTACCAGCTTTACTTATCACCTGTGTGGCGGGATTATTTGGTGACAATTTGTTCATGACCAGCACTTTATTTAACTTAGTGAAAGGTCCCGTGACATTTAAACTTAGTTCATCTTTATTCTGAATGAGCTTTTTGATAGATATTAACTAGTACTATTCAATGCATATTTTTATATAGTTAAATTCATAATAAATATTTTTTTTGAATATATAAATTATATTGTAATTAAAATTTAAATATGTTTAAATATGTAAATTATACTTTGATTTGTTATATACATTGAAAATTGTTATATAAGGTTATTCTTAACTGTTAGACATTATTGAAAATTGTTATATAAGGTTATTCTTAATTGTTAGACATTATTGAAATTTAATTTAGATATATAAAAGAGGGTAGATTGAGAGAAATGGATGGTTTTTTGAGATGATTGATTTCTTTTTTTATTTGTATAGTTACGAGAGTGTGTGAAATGTATATTAACTACAGAGAAGAAAAATAATATGCTGAGACGTCTAATTGAGAGAATGGGGAGAATGAGAGTCTCACTTTGTAATTGTTATTCTAATTCATAATAGTAGATACACAGGTTTTATGTCCTTCCTCAAAATTGTTTTCATAGATTTTTTCTGATGCTTACTTTAGTGCATTTATGTTGTATTCCAGCGCATGCTTCACTTGGATCCTAGCAAAAGAATTACTGCCAGGAGCGCTCTTGAGCATGAATACTTCAAAGACATTAAATTTGTTCACTGATTTCTTATCATGAAGGCTGGGGTGTCTATATTAGTATGTGTAGCATTTACTCGTTTTGACTTAGAAATGTGTGTTACCTTTGCTTTTTTACTTAAATGCTTTGGAACAGAATCATATTTCATTAATTTTTCTTACATATTTTAGATTCAGCTTTAGTGTGATCTTATTACCTATTCCCTTTTCATGTTTTAGTCTCGGTGCAAAGCAACAAGCAAATTTTCAGTTTGCTTGATATGTTGCATACCTAGTGCCAAATGCTGCTAGTAAAACAAATAGGTATTTCCTTTGACATGGAGCATATAAAATTGATTTCCGTTCTCGTTTGTAATCTGCTTTCTCAAATTGGTATCAGGAGGACGACACAAGTTCAATCAACATATAATACCCTAAAAAAACCAAAAACATATAATGCCCTAACAAAATGAACAACATAACCCATTAATATATGGGTTAAATATCCAAGATGACTTTTTTTGCTGTCGCTATGATATCAGGATAATACACTTTTTATTTAAATATTAACAAAACTAAAGGTAGTTAAATTTGTCATTAACTATATGTAAATTATTAAAAATATTTATTTATATATTTTACATTCGAGATGTTTTTTCCGTGTTTTGTACATCTTTTGGGCATTTGCAGGTATATTCAGAAGTTCGTTCCACTCAATTATGTTCCTAGTTATCAAGGTTGGAAAAAAAATGTAATAATTTGATCATTCATGGATTATGATTTCGGTAACACACCACTAATAGGGCAGAACATTGATTGTTTTCTGGAAGAGGTGCAATTGAGGTGTGTAGTGACTTGAGAGCAAGACGTTTGAAAATTGCAAATAGAGGTGGTGCACTCAATCAAGCAAGGTCCTCCTCTTTCAGTGATTGAATATTTCAGGTGTTTTTTGGACATAATTTTTTAATAACAAACAATTTCCACCAAAGAAAAAAAATCATAAATTAAAATTATTTTATATGCAAGTTAAAAATATGAATTTACAAAATTTATAGGAAATAGTTTTTTCAATTTGTTTATGTATGAGTTTATTTTAATTTATAAAATAAATATTTATTTTTCTCTTATAAAAATATTTATAGATAAATTTGTGTAATGCTGGTCGGATAAAATGTTCTTGTGCAACTATGATAAATGCTCATATGTAAAAGCAACAAGTTTGTGATTGGTTTAAATGAAGAATTTTCTGTGATGAAATCACAATTACTTTTAATGGATCTGTTGTCGACCCTAAATAGGTATTTTCCTTGGTTATACAATCATGTCCATTCCAAGGGACAACATAAGTTTGAGGTACAGTAAATGTGAAAGCCTATCATTACAGTAGAAAATCACTTCAAAATTAAGGTGAAAATCGTTAGAATAGATAATGGACCATAATTTTCGTTTAAGGAATTGTTCACTAATAAAGAAAGTTTGCACGAAGGAGTTGTGTTGAGACACCTAAAAAAATGGGAAATTTGAGCAAAATATAAAAAAATTTGTAGTGTTTAAAGAATCCATCTATTCCACTTTGGGTATTAAAACTTGCTGGTGCTGTGCTTTTCCCTGTGTAACTTGTAACATAAACTATGTCCCCATACCTATATGACTAAGGATTCGTGTTCTCTTTTGACGTTTTCCTAGAAATAACATCTTATTACTGTAGAAGATTTATACACCGATATAGATAGTTGTCTATTGATAATACGTTAATAATTTTTTTTGGAAAAAAATATATTCAAAATATTAGTTGAGAATTGAGTGTCACATTATATTTTTAAGATATAATGTATGTATATGAGATTTTTTTTTTACAACAAAAATAATCAAAATATTAGTTGAGAATTGAGTGTGAGACCTCTCACATCCTTAAGAATATGATTATATTAAAGCTGGGTGAA
Source organism: Macrotyloma uniflorum (assembly GCA_016859785.1). Lineage (NCBI taxonomy): Eukaryota > Viridiplantae > Streptophyta > Magnoliopsida > Fabales > Fabaceae > Macrotyloma > Macrotyloma uniflorum. The sequence continues at coordinate 263,542 of BDMB01000112.1, forward strand.
CTTTTATTAAAGCTGGGTGAACTTTTACCGTCTCTAACTTTTCCTTCAAGTCTTAACAACCTCTTCTATATTATACTCTATTATATATTATACTCTATTATGTATTTTTTAAATTACTCACACATAAATCAAGGATTTTACAAATTTCAAATCTTAACATTTCACATATTTTTTATATTTTTTATATGATTATGATATCATAGCTTTTCAATTACAATAAATTTTGTATGGTCATGAAACTATAACCTTTTTTAATCACAATTCAATTCTGTTTTATTTAAATTCTTATCTTATTTATATTAGTACTTATATTTATTTTTTAAATTTACTATCAATAAAAAAATATTTTAAATAATAATTTACTTCAATCACAAAAATTCAAATAAATTCTCTAATAAGAGTTCAATAACAAAACAATTATATTATCACATTTTTATTATTTAAAATTACACATATCAATACAAAATAATTATCAACAATTCAATAACTATTATTATAAAAACTCAACAATCCTAGAATTTCCTGAACGAATTTCAAAAAATAACAAATTGTTAGTGCTAAATTTTTTTAACACATTGAGAAAATACAAAACTTATTTTTGGCCTAACTTCCTTTAAAAAATTTTGTTTTGAACTTTTTTATATCAAACCTTAGCTTTTATATATAATGATCTTATTTATTTGATTAAAAATTTCAATAATACCAACATATAAGTTAGGTAGAAGTTGGACAATTCTAGGTTTATAAAGGAAAATATAATAAACGAAAGAATAAGGTTTGGAATAAATTCTCCTTATTTTAAACTCCTGTAACAACATAAAGAGGTAAAAAATAAAGACAACTTCAACATTCAATCTTTCTAAACCCTAAACTCTAACCTCAAATATTATTATTATCTACTGATGAAATCAGTAGGAAATAAACATATTCGTAAGGAAGAAGATATTATTTACGGTTTTCCTATGACTCAAAATCCATAGGTAAAATCATCGTAGTTAATTTTTCATACAGATGAAGTCGTAGGTAAAACCTACCGAATAATATATAGGTACCTACCGAATTAACCGTACGTAATTACCTACTGAATAATCCGTAGGTAATTTACCTACCGAATAATCCGTAGGTAATTACCTACTGATAAATCCGTAAGTAATAACTTAATACTGACTAACAAATAATTCAACTCTTGCAAACATAATTCCTGTATATACAAATCTAAAGGTATCATTCAAGTCACAATTTTACTTTGTAATTGAACTTTTAATACACATAAGATATAAATAAATTTAATCAAACAAAGATTATAAAATAAAAATACACAACATTAAAGTAAAAACAATTCATACAAAACATTGTTTTAATAGAAAAGTTAAATTGTTCACTAAAATAGCTCATAAGATGTCCTAAAATAACTAATAGTCGGCATATCCTCCAGTAGAATCATTTTCACAGTCTTGTTGTTGCTCATGATCCACTTGCTGTTCTTGACCATTATTTTGTTCAACATTAGTTTGTTGAAAAATATTTTGAGCAACAGTTGTTGCCGGTGGTGGTAGAACTTGCATTATTACACCAATGAATGTTTGGATAGACTGGAATTAAGAACTCATTAGGCGATTTTGCTCCTCACAACTTGATAGTCGTGCCTCACTAGTTTATAGTCGTTCTCTCAATCAACTAATCTCTTGTGAATCAGCTAATTGACTAGAACAAGCTTTTGTTTGATGTACGAAATTATCAATGCCATCTTCAGTGTTCCCAACATATCCTACCCGACACTTATATTTTCCACCTGCAACTGCTAACCAACACCTATTTCTAAGTCTATCTTCTTCAATTGGAGTTAAAGGAGTAGAATGTGAGGCACCAGCTGAAGATGCAGATTCAGATAATGCTTGTGAAAAACAACTTTCGAAATCTTCCTGTAAAAAAACAAATGTTATTTTAGTTTTTTAATATAAATAAATAAATTTCAACAATTATTAAAAGAAAATAAATGAATCACATGAGTCCTCCTTGATCTATCATCGACAAATTGACCAGTACTCTTTTTGATACGTGTTTGCTGAAAAACCTCATCTACATGTACAGTGCGACCAAGCTCCTGAGTCTACAAACAAAATATAATATAGTTATTAAGTAATAAATGCAAAAAATAATATATTACTTTTGTATTCATACCAATCGAATGACGTGTTCATGCACACTTATTGAGCCACCTGTGTGCAAACTTCCACCTTTTTCAGAGGCTCTATTCTTCTTAGCCATATCACACTTTGTGCGATACAAAGGCATGTTCCATTGAGCTAAGAGACTATTCCAAAAAGTATTTCCAATCCAATCTGGTTTTTAGCATCTTTTCGGGCTTCCTTAAACATCTCAAACAGTCTATGAGAAGCTCTAGAATGAAAATTTCTCTTTATTTTGTTTTCATATTCAGGATTCCATTTGAGTTTCCTCTATTCAAGTATAAAAACAAGAAAACAATCATAAGCTCTACATAGAAATCAACAATTATAATTTAAATAGTACAACGTAAATGTTAGATAATTCATACAATATTTTTAATGAATGAGAAGTCAAAACATAATATATTTTGTACCTTAAATCGTTGGAAGAACATCTCCCGATCAGGCTTCGGGATTGCTCTCCATGTAAGTCATGGCTCACGAAATTGCTGCTTAATGATTGCTGTGATGGCCTTTGATGCAATTTTGGATGGGAAAAATCTGCAATAGAAAAATCAATTATAGAAAATTGTCTATAGTTTACATAATACTATATAATAAAATATATTAATTAAAATTATATTTAATTCTTACCCTCCTACAATAGGTCGAATCATAGGACGATCAGCAGATGAAACGACATCGTCTCCTATGTGTGATATGTCATTCAAGTCTATATCAGGGCTTAGATTAACTATAGAAGTTGAATGAGTGCCTGGAATATCTGCAGGTATTGTGGGACCAACAACCGGGGAAGAGGATGATGTAGGTACAAAAATTTGGGAAGGGGATGATGTACATCCAACAGATACGGAAGGGGATAATGTAGGTCGAACAACTGGGGAAGGGGATGATGTAGGTTCAATAGATGAGTATGGGATACTTATGGGTGTTGGACCTAGATTAGATGCAACAAGTGGGGAAGGGGATCTTGTCAATCTAGCATGGGCCTGTGATGGGGTGGATCCACTGTAAGTGCGTATTGGATTCAATCCAAAAGCATCAATTGCATCAAATGTTGACCCAACAGTTGAGGATGAGTTTGATGGAGTAGATTGAATATTTAGCTGCTGAGACTTTTTTGTGAGATAATAATTTCACCACATAATGCTTCTTCCCCTTTCCCTTATTAGTACCAGGTGATGAGGGGCGAGGGGGGTCACAACCTCCTGATGACATCTATAAGAGTAAAATAAATATTAATAATTATATTTCGCATTCAATATCTATTAATAATAGATTCATAAGATGAACAAACCATAACAATAGCATTTAATAACAAATGAGTCAAACAAATACCAAACTAAATTACACTAATGCAAAACATATATCTAATATGTTAATCAGATTCCGAGTTAGAGATGTTAAAGTCATCTTCAGCTTCATCCTCTGTATCTTCTTGTGAATCAAAATCATCTTTAGAATCTTCCTCTACATTATGTTCTACTAAGTCAAAGTCATGTTCGGATTCTTCCTCTATATTATCTTCTTCTGAGTCAATTATTTCTTCATCAATTTGCTCTTGATATGATGATACATTTTCAATATCCACTTCTTCAAAATTAACTTCTACATCTCGCAATGCAGAAACTTGTTCAACTTCAATCAATTCATTGACATGTGACATTTCATCAACTTGGTATGGCACTTCACTTTGTTTGAGGTCAGATTTTATACGACCTCTTGGTTTCGTTTTCATTGCAACACACCAACCACGTTTCTCAATGCATGATGTTGGATACGGAACATAATACACTTGTCTTACATTATGTGCAATGATAAATGGATCATATGGCATACATCTTCTATCCATTCGAATATCCACAATACCATATTTCGACATGCACATTTCTGGAGGAAGATTATATGGAGTTACAATGATAGGCTAACATGAATATGGTACATTTGATGTTTGAACATATGGATTAAACCCATCAGAGCATAAACCCAATCTAACATTATGTGGTTCAAAGGCAAAGTCTGGATATACTTCATTAAAGTGTTTTCAAGCTTCACCGTCACATGGATGACGTAACACACCATCACTGTTTTGGTTTTGATAATGCCATCTCATTTGTGTTACTTTTTGCATCGATGCATACAATCTTTGTAGTCTTGGAATTATTGGTAAATAGAACATGCTCTTTATAGGAATGAGTTTTCTATTACATGTTCCTACGTTCTGCTCACGATACCTTGGCTTATGACAAAATTTGCATTCAAGTAATGCACCATCATTATTACCATATTCATTATCATAGAAAAGCATACATCTATCGACACAACAATTAATCTTCTTAGTCTCTAAACCTAATTTTGACACTAAACTTTTCGTTTCATAATAGCTTTTAGGCAAACCTCTTGCAATAGAAGGTGCTATTCGAATAAATATTTTTGAGATACTGTGAGAGCTCAATTTTTAGTAAACCCTAAGCCCAATTACTTAGAAAGGGGAGAGATTATAAATAGTTTCTTTAACCCTAATCCTCTCATTTTTCACTCTTATTTTTAGAAAACCCTAATTTCCTTCTCTCCAATTCATCTCAATTATAAGAATTCTCCTTCAATTCTTATCTCTTTGAAAATCCGAGAACACCGGGGGAAAGAGCGAGAAGAGTAGATTAATTCTATCCGAATAGAATTTCTTTTTGAGATCCTTTAAGGTAAGGGAAACTAATTATATTTTGATTATTTATGAATTAGGGATGAATTGAATTATTAGTTGACTTTGTATGAATTAATGGTGTAATTGTGTCGTTATTGACTAAACTGTTGAGTTATTCGGTATTGGTGTTTGATTAAATGAGATGATGCGTAATTAGATTGAATGTGATTGAATTAGGATTGAGAATTAAGCTTAATGATAATTTTATTATTCTGGACGTCGAATGTTTCGCTTGAGCGAAGGATTTTTCGCTCAAGCGAGTGACCTTGGGACTGCTCTCGGGTTGATTTTCGCTTAAGCGAGGAGAGTCTCGCTTGAGCGAGAATTTTGGTATATTTTTATTTAAAATTTCGGAAAATTATCTTCATTAAAGTTGTAGATACAGATGTTAGCTAACTAATGGCTTTTATTTCATATAAAACGGATGTGTGTAACTCAAGTTATTATTTTTTGAGTAATTAAAGGTCAGGCTGTTTGGAATTATATTCGTTTTTAACTTGTGAACCCTTTTTGACATATTTGTACTTTGAATTTGGAAAAGTGTCCTTCATAAAAGTTTTAGCACTGGATGTTATCTAACTAATGAATTTTATTTCACATGAAAATAATACGTAGAACTTAATTTATGAATTTTTGAGTGAATAAAGATCATGTTGTGAGGATGAACGAAACGTTTTCGAAAGTATTTTTATTTGAACGAAAGTTTATATTTTTTTGGATAATCATTCATGTTCTAATCTATATTAACAAAAAAGATATATATATGTGAAATGTGATAAAATGTTATAATTAAATTATTGAGTTATGTAATGTGTAATTTGATTATGTATTGTGATTGAAATTTGATTGTGAGATGATATTTGTGATAATTATGTGAATTTTGTTGTTGTGAATTGTGACTGAGGTCATAAGAATTGTGATGGCAAAGGTGCCAAGGAATTGTGTTGATGGCAGTGGTGCCAAGAAAATTGTGATGGTAGGGAGCCAATGTTGACATTGATTGATGTTCATGAGATTAGTTTGATATGTTGTATAATTCTTGGATTGGTTGTGTGTAGGCCAGATAGTTACCACGGGGTACTATTTGGTATAGCTTTAGTGTACATATGAAAATCTAGAGATATCAGATGGGGTATCCAGACTTCTAATGGTATTCTAGTCATGTAGACATGAGTACCATGTGGTGAGAGGTCGATGAAGACTTCTACTGCACTTATCACTGGGTGGATTGAGCCATCAATTCTTTGATACATGTATGTAGGGGTTACCCTGGCGTGTCGGTACCAGAAAAAGGGAATAGGCAGGAAAATCTGGAGGTGAAAAAGACTCTAGGGTTAGTCTATGGCCCGGTAACCAAGGAAACATGTCCAGGTGTTAGCCTTAGAGGTCAAGAGTTTCATATAATTTTCCGGAAGAGTCTGTCTAGAATATTAGGTGTTGTGAATGAGTGAGTGTGATGAATGTGTGTGATTGAGAATGACTATGATGATTTGAATAGTTGAATATATTTAGATAAAGGATTGTGAGGATGAGATTATGAATGATATATATTTTGATTGGTTTTGTTTACATTAGCTTATCCTTTCTGTTTGTGTTTGTGGTTTTGTTGATACTGCGATGATCATGTCGTTACACGGGAGCAAATAGCAATGCAGGTAGAAGTTAAACAATAGCTTCAAGTTTTGCTTAAGGAGGAACTAATTTTGTGCTGAAGAATAAATTTTGCAACTTTTAATTTATTATGAGTATTTATAAAGACTTTTTATTTTCAATTGATAAACTTGAATAAAGTGAATATTCTGTGTTTAGACGTTTTATATTTCATGATATTTTGAAATTATTAATAATTAATGGGTAGATTTTATTCCGTTATAGATGTAAAATAGGTATATTTTTTATTCGTTATAGATACGGTCCAAACATTGATCAGCAACATTCCAATTAGACTTGAGGGATAAAAGTTGTACACACACGGATAACTTTGACTCTAATGCCCCTTCGTACAATGGCTTATTTGCATCAACCAAGATATTATAGGATCTTAAAATTTCTATTTGGAGTCTCTTCCATGTTACTTGTATTTGATTGTTGACATAACTCGTTTTGCCTAAGAGCATTAGATATCATATCTTGCATGGGTACAAATCTGGAATTTGATATACCTTCTACATTGTTGATAATCTCATGTCATTATCATCATTATTCACATCAAATTGAGGCATTCCTTCCCCATGATCGGTCCAAATAAAATAATTTGACTTGAAACCATTTCTATACATGTGAACCCTCACAATTATGTCGTTCAAAATCCTTGTACAATCGCATTTACTACAAGGACATCTAATTCTACAAGAACATCTAATTTCCCCATCATTGTGATAAGAGTCTTGTTTTAAAGCTTTGCTTATAAATTGTTCAACTCCCATCATAAATGATTATTTTAAAGCACCTCTTCCTCTAGAACACCTACATACATCCATGTTCGATTTGAAGTATAATTATTCATGTTCGGTAAGAAGAAGGATGCAAGCACTTGTAAGAAAAAGGTGAGTTAAAGAATTGATATGAGAATCCAAATAGTACTTGGAAGGTTTTATTTTATTTTATCTATATTATTCTTATGTAAAATATATTTTAAAAGGTTTTTGGAAGGTTTTTGAAACATATCGTATTTTTAAATTTTATAAAATGGAATACTTAACCGAATAAAGAATTAATTGTAATAAATTTTTTAATTTTTATAATATTTTTCTAAATTATAAAAAGTTAATTAGTTGATAGGAATAATAATTTTAAGTAAAATATATTAACATTTAAATGTTTTATAAAATATATTAATTATTTAAATTTTATACAAATAAACTTTTATATTAAAATATTATATAATTTTTTTTTTGCATTACATATACCCTTTTAATAACGATTGAAAAAAAATATAAAAGATGTAAATATAATTCGGAAAACTATATAAGAATCTTATTGTAATATCTTTCATAATTTTCACATTGAAAATAAGTTAAACCGTGAAATTTTGTGATCAAAAAATAAAACTTTTATCACTTTTGCTCAACTGCTATTGTCGTGTCGTGAAAACCTGATCTCACTTCCACCAGCTCTCTGTTTCGTTTTGGTTAATCCAAAAGATATGTACTTTATATTCAATTGTAAGACTGTAAGAAATCAAATTGTTTTTTTTTATTTGTAAGAAATACAAACTACTATTTTGTAGTTTTTGATCATTGTGTTATGTAGTTGTGGGTAGTTTCTCAGTTAGTGATAATGTGAATAGTGGATGCTCTTACCCTTCAAGAAAGGTTATTGAAAATTTAAATAATTTTAGTGTTACCTTTCCATCTCAATCTAGTCTTTGGTATTATTTAGTTTTTGCAACAACACTTAATTTTGAATGATCTTATGCCGAAGTGGCTTTGTAAAGTTTTGTAGGTTTGGTTCTTTTTGTGTGAGTGTCGCTACTAGCTAGCACACTTTACTATTGTGTTGCGATGAAATCTAAATGTGTCTTTATGAAATGTTGAATTTGTTATGTTACGGTATCCAGTTATATTTTGATTTTTGAATTGTTGCAGAATACTAGTTTCTGAAACAAAAATAAACTTTTTTCAATCGTCATTACCATATATGATTTTCTGCAAATCATATCATAAACAAAATTAATAGTATATGTGATGCTTTCTAGATAATCTTGCTCTGTCTGAATTAGAGCAAATGTTACATTTTGGGTTCTCTCATTATCAACATCCAAAAAAGTAATTAAAAAATAATTAAGGTTGTGAAAGTTCATAGGTGGCCATGACACTCTGGAATAAATCCAAGATTAACTTTTTAAGAGATTTGAGTTCTTTCCACTTCATCAACACATGCTAATTAAAAAAAAACATTTCATTAAACTAAAAGGCAAATACATAAATATTTAATAGTAAAAGGATTATATATGTCAATGTAAAAACAATAAATATCAATATGCAACAGTACACAAACAGTTAGGCGGGAAGTTTGGAACTTGAGATACTGGTAAAGTGGACACAATAGAGGTGGGGGCAAAGCGGGAGAGACGAAACACAGGAGGCGGAAAGCGGGAGAGACGAAATATAAGAGGGAAATGAAATTATATAGGGAGGGAGACGCTTAGGGTTTTAAAAACAAATCATTTCCTATTTTTTAAATATAAATAATAATAATAATATTAATATTAAGAATAATATTATATTATTATTATTAATATTAATATTAATATTAAATAAATTATTTAAAAAAAATAAAAATTATAAATATAATAACAATAACAATAATTATATTATAATTATTTACTATTTTATTTTGTATGTAAAATTAGTAGATAATATTATAATTACCTATCGATTTATTTTATATGTAAAATCAGTAGATAATATTATAATTTACCTACCGATTTATTCTGTATGTAAAATTAGTAGATAATATTATAATTACCTACCGATTTTTATATGTATATAAAATTTCGTATATAATTAATTAATTTGTTGTAGTGAATCACTCAAAGAAAAAATGAAATATTTGGGAAGATAAAAAGCGAACTTAGAAACTTAAAAAATGAAGAAATTTTTTTATACTCTTTCTCTTGCTCTCTATTTCCAACAATGAGAAAATGGTTTTAGGGAGTGTGGTTTCAATATTTAAATAAGTTGGGAAACTTTTGAAAGAAACTTTTGTAATCTAGGTTACCATGTCAACTTTTCCTTCAGTTTCATTTTTTTAGGTTGTGGGCTTCGGGCCCATTTTTCATTCCATTTTTTTTATCTATATAAATATAATTAGAAATAATTAAGATTTATTTAGTAATTTTAATTTATGAGTTTCATTGTACCAAGTTTTATCAATCCAACTTAAGCTAATTAATTTATTCTTAAAAGATAATCTAACTTAAAAGAATTTAATAATTTTTATAAATTCGACTATTTTTATTTGTATGTATATAACTATAATTTACATGAAAATTAATGGTGTTACATGAAATATGTAATGTTTGGGTTGGCCAAGCCTTGGGTGGGTCTTATGCTCAATAGTTGCTCAATAGTTGGAGAAGGGAGAGAGAATACTTAAGTTTTTTTTTTTTTTTCTAATCTACTTTATTTTACACATTTTTCAGAAATTCAAGCTTTCTCACTCTCTGGAAATGCTCCTTAATCTCTCCTAAACTTCTCAACTCCATTTCCTAAATTCTTCTTTATTTCTCATCCATTTTGGAATTTGAAGGAAAGATTACAATAAGGAAAACGAGTTGCACCGATTGATTCTACGTTTAGGTAAGTGTCCCAACCCCAAAGAAATGTTAGGGTTCTTGATTTAGGATTAATTTAGGAGAATTTAGGAAATTTAGAAAATCTTGATCAATTCTTGTTGGGAAATAATGGTAATTAAGATGTGTTGTGTTTCTAGATCTTTGGAATAAACTCTTAATACTTGGAGTTCTTTCGAAACATCAAGATCTTGTTGAAATTGAAGGTAAGGGAAGCCAATTAGATTAAACCTCTTTAAAATTAGAGATTTAGTGATTTTGTTAAATTGTTCTTGTGAGATTGATGGAGAATGTCATATATATGTTGAATTAGAATGATTGATCAGTGCGAATTATATGAAGCATGGTTAGGAACATTAGGATCACCTGATTTGGTTTGTAATTTGGCTGAAATCATGGTCTTAAGTTTTCTTGTGTCGTACGCAAGGTTTTTTCCTTGAGCGAATGATTCTCGCTCAAGAGACTAGCTTTGGAATTGCTCTGAGGTGCGTTTTTACTCAAGTGATGCACCTTTCACTTGAGCGAAAGTGCCCAAACTTGGATATTGCTATCGAGTGGATTTATGCTTGAGCGAAGAAGGATTTGCTTAAGCGAAAATTCTCTAGACTTGAATGTGTTTTCGAGTCCATTTTCGCTTGAGTGATAAGGGTTCTGCTTGAGCGAGATTAGCTTTGGAATTGCTCTCAGGTGCTTTTTTACTCAAGTGATGCACCTTTCACTTGAGCAAAAGTGTCCAAACCTGGATATTGCTATCGAGTGGATTTACGCTTGAGCGAAGAAGGATTTGCTTAAGCGAAAATGCTCTAGACTTGAATGTGTTTTCGAGTCCATTTTCGCTTGAGCGATAAGGGTTCTGCTTGAGCGAAAATATCTGAGCTCTTGTGAAATTTTCTAAGTTCTAAAATGAAACTGTTAATCTAAAATAGTTAAGGAATGATAGAAACTCATTAAATGGATGCATGTTGAAATAAACTAGGTATTGTATGCTTATCATTAATTTACATAGGATGTTGTGAAATTATGAAGAACTAGATTGATAATGTATACTTGGAAGTAGGATTGTTTTCAATGTGGGATTATGTTGAATGAGTGATTGTGAATTTTTTTTTTTAAAGTTGTGAAAATGGTTAAAATAATGGATACTTTGAATTATATATAAATATGGAAATGGATGTAAATGTGTATATTGAATTGAGAATTGTTCAGAATGAAGAAATGTGGTTGGGTACCTTTGTGAGTGAATATAATATAGGTGAATACTTATTGAGAAAGAAATGTTTGAGTGAATGGATGTGTAATGATTGAGATAAACGAGTGAAATGAGAATCTGTGATTTTTCGGCATGTTGTACAATATTTGTGATGATTGTGTTGGAGTCAAATAACTAACAATAGGATGTTATTTGGCATGATTTACTGTATATAGAATTATCGAGATCTACGATAAAGAAGGTACCCAAACTTCAAATGGTACCCTAGTTAGGAGGACGGTGGTACCATGTGGTGTGAGATCGATGAGACTTCCACTTGTACTATGCAGGAGTGGTTGTTGTCATCTGCTAGATGTTTGGTAATAAGCTTGTCATGTGGCACCAGAATAGGATAAGCAGAGGTCCAAAGTTAAAAAGACTCAAAATGGACATGGTCTATGGCCTGGTGACCAATAGCATGATAGATGTTAGTCTCTGAGATCAAAGATTCCATATGTTAATCCGAATGAGTCTGTCTAGTATTTTAGGTGTTTACAAATATTTGAATATGAGAAATGTTTGTACTGTGAGTATGATTACGTGAACTTCATGAATTTATGTTAATCTGAACTATTAATCATGTTTGGCATATCTTGGACTGATTTATAATTAAGTTTCATCTTATTTATATTAGCTTATCCTTGTTATATTTGTGCTGTGAATTTTATTATATTGTTATGATTGTGTTTTGATACGGGAGCAAATACTATTACAGATGAATCTTTCAAAGGACTGTGACTCTAATAAATAAGATTTATGAATTGTTTGTTAGATTTAATTAAATAATATAAATATTGTAAAAACATGACTTAGGTAATATTAGGAAATTTCCTATAATGGTATACTTGTTCCTATAATGTGTGTTATACATTTGTGTGAAGTATACATATTTATGATATCTTTCTACAAAATAGTGTAATTGAGTATTAATGCGATTTATAATTGTAAAATAACTATTTTTGGGTTCGTTATAAAACATGAGAAATCTAGATTGAGAAATAACCCCAAGCCTTAGTAAGATTATGTTGTATGTGATTAGAGGGTTATGAAAAACTAAAACAAGTGTTATTCAAATGAATTATTTTATGCAATATCACCTATTATATATTGATTTATTGTGTAAATTTTACCTTTAAAAATTTAGGTTTAAATTGATGTAATTTGTGGTCATTAAGTTTGGGAGTCAAATTCTTGTAAATTATGTTCTTTAAAATTTTGGAATCATATTTATGTAAATTATGCTTGTTAGGATCTTATTGATGTAAAATTGTACTCTTTATAATTTTATGACTTGAATTTGAAGTCAAATTCTTGTAAATTGTGTTATTTAAGATTTTGGAATCATATTTCTATAAATTATACTAATTGAATTTTGTAATTCAAATTGATATAAATGGTACTCTTTCTGATTTTGAGACTTGAATTTGTTTTCTTATATATTTAAGAATTAGACCCAATTGAAAATAAAGTTCAAAATTTGTAATTATATTGATGCACGATATAAGAGTGTGATTATGCTTGTAGAGGTGTGAAGTATGTTGGTATAAAAGTTGCATAAGAGATTCTCTAATAGGGTATGGTTGGACTCAAAAAGTGTAAGAGATGATGCATTAAAAGAGAAATTGGGTAATGGGTTCACCTACTTTTGTGTGATTATGTCTATGTGAAGCACGCTTAAGAGTGTATGACTCCATTTAAGCATGATTTTGTATTGAATTGGGAAAAAAATAGTATTCATGAAAGTTAAGCCTTAGATGTTAGTTAAGTAATGGATTAGTTTGACTTAAAAAATAATTTCTAGAACTCAATTTATGATTTTTTTACTGAACAAAGATAAGTTTTTAGAATCAAACAAAAAAATTATTTTCTTTCTTATTTTAGGTATAATAACAATTGAATTAGATATTAAGGTCAGAATAAAAACTGTAGAAATTTTATAAAATTAGTATAATTTAGATATTGTTTTTACACCTAACAAAGGTCACAAATAATAGTGAAAACATCTAACAATAAAAGATAGAGTGAGATTTTCGTAATAAAGGTCACAAATGATAGTGAAAACATCTAACAATAAAAGATAGAGTGAGATTTTCGTAATTAAAACTTAGGTGTGTGATGATGAATTATTTATATAAATGAGATGATGTACAATAAGAATTTATACTTTGTTTGGATATATCTTTGAGTTATAATAATGAGTTCTTGTAATTTGTCTTGATATGCTTGTGAGTTAGTTGTATGTTATGCGAAGTCTAATTAGTGACTTAGTAGTGTCAAAATTTGAGTTATGCATTGTTAATTGAGAAGTCTAAGAAATAATTTAATAGTATGAAAATTCATGTTATACTTGATCATTTAAAATGTACATTAATGAATACATTCATGTGTTATTTATTTGTATGTACTTACTTCATTCATTTATTCATTAATTAATATTTTCTTAAGGGTGGATGGAGTCTATATATGAGGGTCTCTATCATTTTCTACCTTAAGTTTGAAGATTTTATAGTAGGAGCCTCTTATATATGAGTTGAATGGGTGTCATCACAATTAATTATACTATCTTAACTAACTCTCAGTAGATTTCATTTTAGTTGAGAGTAAATTGTAAGAGTCTTCTTTAGTATGTTGAGTTCCATGTACTTCTAAATATTACTTCGTATGTGATTATTTTTGTGATTACACCAGATACATTTAGAAAACTTGAATTAATTGAGTCATATTATAATTAAAATATGTTTGTGTGTATTATGCTTATGCATATTTAGATTTATTTGACCTTATTATATATATATATATATATATATATAAAAGTATGAAATATATTTCTCATTTACTTATTATTTTTTTAATTTTTATTTTAACTAAATGTTTTTATAAATGAATATGAATTGAAAAAATAAAAAGTTGTAGGTGACAAAATTTAAATTTTATTTTATTTTATTTTATGGGAAATAATTCTTTATTTTAGTATTGGATTTAACCATTAATTTGAAATCTTATGATTTTTATTATTTAGAATTTGTAAAAACCATTTGAATGCTTGAAAATAGGGGTGTTCAGAATCGAACCGATAAAAAAAAACTGAAGACCGATTAAAACCGCAAGTTTTTGGATCACTTTGGATTTTTTGTTCCAGAACCGCACGGATCGGTTCGGTTTCCAGTTTGGTATTTCAAAACCAAACCGAACCAAACCGCAATTATTAAATAATATTATATTTATTTTTAATTTTATTTTGCAAAAAAAACTTACGGTTGTCTGTTACAACTTTCATTTTGTTAGACACATCTTAGGGTTTCTTACTTGAAATTTCCTTATTCTGATTTCATTATCTTATCATTAACTCTTATTCAAATCCATTTTCACCACACCATTTCACCCTCTATCTAATCATTCTTTTTATCCCAAGCGGTAAGTTTTTTTTTTATTATTTCATTCACTCATTAATATGTTTCCCTGAAATGTTATATTTTTATTAGTTTATTATTTAAAAAGATAAAAATAGTCAATTATTAATAAAAAAATAAAATTAAAAATTAAAAAAAACCGCAAAAACAGATGCAAACTAAACCGCTAAAATTGGTTTGGATTGGTGTGAATTTTTTTTATTTCAAACCGAACTAAATCGAACCGCAAATAATTTTTATATTTGGTTCAGATATATTTTAACGAAAAACCGAACCAAATCGCACCGCAAACACTCCTACTTGAAAGTGTTTTATTTTGAATTTTTTATTTCTCTAACTCTCTCTATATATATAAAAATCTTTTAGTTTTTATTTTTAATATTTTATTATTTATTAAAGATAAATGTTTTTGAAGGATAAGTGTCACACTCTCAAATATTAATGTTACTATTGTCATTCATAGTGACAACAAAAAGGCTTATTTTCAAATAGAAAGTTTGATGTGGAGTATTTTTTATACTTTTCATGAAAAATTCACATTGTATTCATTAATAATGGATATTTACATCAATGTTAAGAATTTATTTTTACATGATGATTTGTAAGATGTTTATATGACTATGTTCAAGGATTTTCATACAACATGTGTAACCAATTTTTCAAATTTATGGATTCTCTTAATAGTTTGAAGCATGAATACAATAAGTGACAAGAAAATTGACTTTTCCTACCTTTACTTGTTGCATTACTCCAATTTGGCGAGATCGGTCTTGAAGGGACGAGGTCCTTTCCTCCATCTCTGTCTCACCCATATCTTTTTCATCTAGACCAAGGAAAAGGTAACACATAAAACTACAAAATCCAATGTCAAATCTTCGTTTGAAAAAAATATCGAAATTTTCTTTTATTTATACAACTACAAGATCAATTTCAAGATTTTCACAAGAAATGGCCTATCCGTTAAAAGAGAGAAAATTAGATGGAAGATATGTACAAAACTACATGTATGAACAACGTTTTATTCCTCATGATATTATCTTATTTCTAAACAACTATTTTGCTCCCACACTTTTAATTTCTTTTTCAAAATATCTACTTCTTTCAAAACTTTTTCTTGAGGCCTTAAGGATTTAGAAAGTAGAGAAGAATCATTATATGCCTCTACAATAGAGTGTAAGCCAGAAAAATCTACCTCTTCAACAAATTTGTCTGATGATATTTTTGATGTAGCATTTGCCATAAGGCAGAGGTTAGCTTCTTCCTCTTTCTCTTCTTCAGATTCAAAATTATCAAGATCTTCTCATGTAGACATGAGAACTTTATTTTTATCCTTTCTAAAGAAGGTTGACCTTTTCTTGGTTTTCTCTTGCTCTGGACACTCTAACTTGAAGTGTTTAGCTTTCTTGCACTCATAGTAGGCAATGGGAGAATTTATCCTTAATTCTTTGTGTTCTGGCTTTGACTATAGAGATGATCTTCTACTTTTGAATCTATCCTTCTTTTTCTTCCACATGGAGTGGATTTTCTTGGAAATGAATGAGAGTTCATTCTCTTCTTTCTCAGACTTGTCTTCAATAGTAGACTCGTCTGATGGTTCCTCAACCTTGAATGTCATGGTGGAAGTTCTCTTCCGATGATACTGAGTTTTAAGAGTAATGCTCTTTTCTTTCTTCAATTGATCGTCCTATTGAAGTTTTAGTTCATGCACCTTGAAAATTGATAACAAATATTTTATATTCACATTTAGAATTTTATTGTATCTTCTAAGTACTTTTATATGTTTCATTATTTTTATTTTCTTACCTTTTTTTGTCATTTGTAATAATTTGGATTTGTTTTGAATCAATACTTTAATTTTGTATATTTTCAAAAATGATATTTGTTTACTCTTTTGGTGATAAATTTCTCAACAAATATCCTTTTTTGTAGTTTTTTGTTTCATTGAATTATTTATTTCTAGACCTTCAATTTACATATATGGATTATGAGATTTGGAGTTTGGAACAATTTTCTATAACTTTTTGAAATACAAATAGAACCACTTAATTATTTTCATGTGAAATTGCATTTTTATAGACTTGTAAGGTCAATTCAACCCATTATTAGACCCGTTTAATATTATCTTTTAGAACTTATAAATACATGTTTGAATTTTGAAAGACATAGTTTTAGATGATTTTAGATGGTTTTAGATAGTTTACAATTTACATTTTACAATTTACATATTTAAATTTGAAAGCTTTGTCTTTTGGAATTCTCTTTTCTTTCTTCTTTTAATTTTTTTGTTTTCTTCTTGTTATTTTTTGCATTGTCTTTTCCTCTTCCTCACACATAGATAGAAGAGTGTTTCCATGGAAGGTTAATCATTTCCTTCAATCTACAAATTAAAGATCATATGAATTGCGGAATTGAGTTTGACACAAATCAATTTACACGCATTCCGAATTTATTCATTCATTTTCTAACTTGTAAAATTATATATTGTGATTATGATATTCTTTTCTACATTTTAGAATTCAAATTAGAATTTGATTGAATTTTAATTTGATATCTAATTATGAATTAGGTTGAATAATTGTTCAATTTAATTCACAATCATAATTGTTCAAATTTGGATTGGTGTTTCTTTAACTATTATGATATTCCATTTTTCTTATGCATCTAAATTTATGAATTGATGTTTCAATTCAGTTTTTCACAAATTCAGTTTGAATCTTACTTCTCTAATTAAATTGTGTTTTAAATTCATGTGGTTACGTTCTATGCATTTCAATTTCATGCATTTTAGATTTCATGTGTTTTAAATCCCCTGATTAACTTGTTTCAAGAGAACATTCAAGATTGAATACAATTGGTATGTGTTATTGTGAATTGACCTAGGTTGTGCTCTATATTACAAAATTTAGGAAAAACTTAAAATATTTTATTTTCATTCGATAGTGGAGAAATCAAGAATGCCCATCAATTCTTCCAAAGACTATCAAAGTTACTGAATGCTCTAAGGGTTATTACTTAGGGTGTCAATGTCTTGGTAAGTTACGTAAAACTTTATCAATATGATCATAGTTATCGTAAGACTTACCAAGGAATTTTAGTTCATTTAGGATGGTCTAGAATCTATTAAACATGGTTTGAATGCTTTTATTGTCCTACATACTAAATAGTGTGCACTATTTAGTCATTAGATTGAGCTGGTTTCTTTTCACCTTTGTAATCTTTTGCAGGTGACTACTAGGGTGTCCCACATTCTTTCACTCCTTTGTAAGCATGACATTTTTTGTACACTTCTTTAGATAGAATGCACATTACAAAATTTCTAGCTTTAAACTTTAGAAGGTGTCTTTGTTTCTAGTCGCAAATCATATGTTTTGATTAAGAGAAGCTTCAATATGATATATTGGTATGTAATTATTCTCCATGGTGCACCACATGTCAATATGACATGATTTGAAGAATGTGATCATGCATTATTTCTAATAATAAAAAATTTTCCCTTAAATAAGGATGAACAGTTGACAACATAACCTTCATTTTCCATTTACAATTCTAGATCTTTCTCCTCAAGTTCTACAAAGAATTAATCTAAAGAGGTTAGCTCTAATATCAACTAAAGTAAAAAGAATTCTAGAAAGAGGGGGATGGGGAGGAGGTTTGAATAGAGTTATATTTTTGCAAATATTTTGAAAAATAAGTTATTAAATACTTTGATACAAAGGTTAAATAGTTTGTGTTCAAAGTGTCTAATATCTAAGAGATTTTTAGAAAATCATTTAGATAGATGCACTATGTATCCAAATAAAAAAAATATGATTACTTTTTTTTTATATAGGTTCATTCCAACTGAATTATGTCTTGTTCTATTTCAAATTTTTTTTTAAAAATTCACTAATCAATAAATTATTACAATAAATTTAACCACTCCTAATTGAAAATATACATTAAATATTAGTTCTACCTAAACACTTAATTAGACTTATAATATTTATTAAAATTATAATATATATATATCAATAATATTTAATAAAATTATAATATATATATCAATTATAAATAATAATTATATAAAAAAATACAATTTTATTTTTATTTTAAAACTTTAAAATTATAAATTTATATAAATTTTTATTTTATTTTTAACTCATTTTAATTTTTAATATTTATAAAATATAATTTTATATACCTATTTTTTATTTTATAGTTAAATTCACTTTGAGTGTTATAACATTTGGTTTTTAAAATTATTTCTTAACTCTTGAAAATTTTTATTTTGTAGATGTATTATTTTAATTATATATTACATAATATATTATTAATCTTGTATTATATCTTAAAATGTATTCTATGAAAGTTTAAATTTAAGTAAAACTAGCGTTTATGTAAGATGTGATTTTTTTTTATATTAATTGGTGTATTGGTTAAAAAAAATAGTTAAACATAAAAATATTTAAAATAATAGAAAAAATAAAATATAATATAATATTGAAATTAATAAAATAAATATTATAAATAATATGATAGTTAAAATAAATAGTATTATATGAAAAAAGAAAAATAAAAGAAATCAAATAAATGAAAACTTACCTTATTTAAAAATAAAAATAAAGAAATTTAATAAATATTTAAAGGATGAAAAAATAAATATAAAAAACTATAAGTTATAAGTTAACATTTAAAAAAAAATGTTATTTCAAGTAAAGAGCTATTATAAAAATCTTGTTTATCAAACACCGGTATTACAATTTTAGTCTCTTAAAAAATTCAATTTAAAGGATTTTTTAAGTGTTCACCATGATATTAACTATTTTATTATTAATTTGTCTCCAAATAGTTACATTAATATTTATAACAAATAAAAATAATGTATTTATTGAATGAATGAAATTATTTTAATAAATAAAATTTGTTATTGTTCTGTATAATAATAAAAAAAAAAAAACTTGAACTTCAATTATTTTGTAGCAGAAATACTACAAGTGTGTGGGTGATGAGTGGAAGTGATTGAAGTCTGGATATGGTGCATAAATAGCATAAACGAAGGGGACAAAAAAAGTAAAACCTGACCTACTTACTATATATCCACCATTCAACATTCAACATATTGGACCAATTCTCACCACAAACTAACAATTTCTTTCTAATTAAATGTTATCGCCACATAATTAAATATACAATCAGAGAAATTTTAAATATTTCTCTTCAATTTTAAATATTTTCATATTACACTGTTTTCATTTGCTCCAGATAGAAATTATTTGTTCTTCGAGTAAGAAAATGTTTAAATAAGTTTCTCAATATGTTTTTCTTAAGAAAGAAAAAGTAAATTATCTTTTTATAAGTTAAAATTAGTTATGTATATATTAATATATATATATATATATATTACTTTTTATAATTTTTTAAAATTTTATTTCACGGATGATTCAATTTTAGTTTATGATGAAATTCATTTGATATTTATAATGGAGGATTAAGTTGGATAGAATTTTTTCGGTGAATCTTAAGTCTATTAGTTTAAGGAAAGAAAATCTATTTAAATTTAATTTTCTTCTAATTTTTCTTCTTTACAATTTTTTTTTTTAGATTTCACTTCTTTATTCTTCTTAAACTTTCTAACCCTTTCTTAATTTTTTCAAATTTTCTCTAACTCAAAGCAAAATTTCTCTTCTAATTTTTATCCACTAGGAAATTTGAAGGTAAGAGTAAGCCATCAGCGAGAAAAATAAAATTCGTCGAATCTAGTAATGTTCAACATCTTTAATTTATAGAATTCCTAATTAGGACTTAATTTAGGAATTTAGGGATTTTATAATAATTTTGCAAAATTTTAATAAAATTGTAGCAGTAATTAGAGATTTTTGTATTAGACTATTGTAGAATTTAAAAGAATCTTAATTAATCTAAAAATTAAATATTAAGTTTGAGGGAAATTAATTAAATATTTTTTTGCATTATAAGTATTTGATGAAATGATTAGTATATTTTGAAGAATTAATTGAGTGAATTAATAAATTAATTGTTAGAATTATATTAAATTGAGTTAGAAGTTTATTTGTTTTCATATTTCAATCTTATTCTGATATGTTTTCATTGTGAATTTAGAAAAATGATATCATAAAATTTGTAACACCAAATGTTAGCTACCTAGTAACTTTTGTTTCATACAAAAGTAATGTATATAATTCAATATATAATTTTTTTAGTGATTAAATATCATGTTGTCACGAAATTATTTCTCTTTAAGATTATGATTTCATTTTCGCAAATTTTTGTTATGAATTTGGAAAAGTAACATTCATCAAAGTTGTAGCCTTCTATATTAGCTAATGATTTTTTGTTTCACTAAAAAAATAATGTATATAGTTCAAGATATGAATTTTTGTTTGTAATTAAAGATCATACTATCAAAATGAGTGAAATATTCTTAAGAGTATTTTCATTTAAGCTAAATTAATCCCGTTTGAACGAGAATATTCTGTTCTAAAAAATTAATTATGTTCTAAAATAAATTAAAAAGAATTTATAAATATGGATTTTAACGTAATATGATGAAATTATTGTTATATAAGTGAATTGTTGAATATGTGTGTTAAATTTTGGTATTTGCATGACTGAAAATTTTATTATGGAGAATTATTAAAATCATACAATAATAATAATAACATATTAGAGAATATTGTGTATTTTATTAAGATGAAATATGTAGATTTGATATTAAAAAAATTTATGAAATATAAGATATTATTTTATAGTGAAAAATATTTATGTTATGACTTATAATAAATTGTGAAAAATATTATGATTTATGATAAATTATAAAATATTATGATTGTTAGTAAATTATTAAAATGAAATTATTGATAATTTTGAAACTATCATATATTTATTTAGTAAAATTATGAAATATGATATGATATTGGAATATACTATACTTATAATATTATATACTTTTAGATAATTTACAAAAAAATTAATCCAATACTAAAATTATTAAAATAAATATTTAATCTCATTTAACTAATATTAATGTTTAAAATATTATTTTATTAATTTATATCATATTTAAAGCGTAGTTTTTTCCTTAAAGAAAGGTTATTTATATAACCATGCTTATATAAAATCGATACATATTTGCTTAAATTTTGTTACGTAATATTGCTTAATTTTAATGGATTTTTGTAAGTTGTTTCATTGGATATGTTTTTATATTCTAAAAAAAAAAATATTTACATAATTTAGAAAAAAAATTGGTACTAATTTTTATAAGACGTTGTATAATTTATATTTTTTTTATTTCTATTAAATATTATGAATATTTTTTTTTACTATTAAATAATAAAAAAACAAATGAAAGTCATCAATAATAAAGGTAAACATGATAATCATAACATTATTTTAAAAATTCAGAAAAATAAATTAAATAGATTATTAATTTATTTGTATGATTATGTTAAAAGTATCTCATATTGAAAAGAGAACATAGTACTTTTCTAAATTGACCAGTTATTGAAAACAAGTAACCACTCAGTAATAAACAATAATAGTTCATAAATTTCTTAATAACTCCATGTATTTTTACTTGAACTTAATTTTTTTGCACACTAATTGGAACAAATGACCACTCAATAGCAAGTACTAATTTATAAAGAGTTTCATTTACAATTATGAATTTGTTTAGATGAATTTTTGCATAAGTTTTTCTGAAACAGAAAAATAAGAAGAGGCAAAATGAAATTAATTTTTTTATAAGTTAAAATTAAAAAATTAGAAAAAATATATTAAAAACTTTTTACTAATTAATTTTTACATAAATTAGTTTTCATTCGTGAAAAAGGTCGAAAAACAATATTTACTACTGTATAAATAAATAATTAATTATTAAAGGCTATAATCATTTGCAAATCTCTTTTCAACGTTATGGATTTGATATGAAACTTTATTTATCTACCTACAAAAATCAATCCATTAATTTATAATTTCTTGTCGACTTTTAATACCCATTACCCCATCAGTTTCAAATTAATTGTAACTTTAGAAGTTTTAATTTATTTATTTTTCTTTGTAAGCCAAGTGTGCATTGACTATTATGGTTTTTTTTTTTCCTTTCAATTTATCATTAACTTTTGGTATCTTTACTCAGAAAAATGGAATAAAAATTAATATAGTGAGACGATAATATTGTTAAATGAAGTTAATATTTTGTTAAAATGGAAAGCATTAAACCACTTTCTTCACTAATTTTTATACAAAATCTTAAATCTAAGTCAATTAAGGAATGTATAACTTCTTTTATAACGTTAGCCATTTAATAACAATCCAAAACTATGTATTTATCAACGAACAATTGCCATCAATAATTTTTTTTAAGGTTTAATATTTTTTTTGGAAAAATTTCTTGAAGTAGGAATGAGAATTCAGTGATTGGCTGTTTAATGAGTTTTTTAATGGGATTTATTTATTTATTTCTATCTATAAAACTTGAACTTGAGACATTTAATAATAATAAAAACATAAAAATAATGTATAAGTCAATTTTTACAAGCTCTTTTTATTATTTTTTTGAAAGATAATATTAAAATATTGACTGCATTATTTTTTTTTCTTGTGTGAAAGTTTTAATTTATCTTGCTTTCTTATTTTTCATAAATCCTTGTAAAAAAAAGAAAATCATAAAGAACATAAACATGTCGGAGTAATCTTTTCTGTAAGTAATTTTTAAAAGAGAAAAATATAAAGAAAAAAGTAAATAATTTTTTTATAAGTTAAAACTATTTTATGTCTAAACTAATTTGTAAAAATTATTCTATAAAATTTCTCTACATTTTTATTTTTCATATAATTTATTTATTTTTCTTTATTTTCAGCTTGTGAAAAACTTCTCCAAATGTATTATTGCTTTGATTAATTAAATTAGACTAAAAACATAATATCATATGAGGTATGGATGATATATATAACTTGTAAATGAAAAACAAGAGTAGAAAACTATTGTTATTGATCAAATTCACACTTATTCTAAGATATTTTGCAAGTTCTACAATGAAGGAATTCCTTAAAACTTTTTCAGCAAAGCATAAGTAGAATGAAATCCCTTTATAATAATGAGATACTACCCTGTGAAGCTTCTAACACACTTGGTGCATCCCTCAACCCTATCACTCACTAACCATAGAATAATAATAATATATCCTATCATAATGAACCACTAATTTTCCTCCATGCATCACAAATTCAATATCAATTAAACCCACACTGGGAAGAGAAATAAGAAACCCCATCTGGGGTAGAAGAAGAAGTTATCCCATTTGAATCAGACACCACTTGCAGAGGAACAAAGCCACCACCATAACCAGAATAACTCGCATCACTAGAACCCATCATGGTCATCACATCATCTTGAGTTTGACTCTTCTTTCTCTTCTTCTTCTCATACGCTATGCCTCTCGCCTTCGCCTGCGCGTCGCGAACTTCCCTAAGATACAGCCTCACGGCGCGTGTCCCAAATGGGTTCATCTCCGGCGCGCCGCCGTGCTCCTCGAATGCCGCGCGTAGCCGCCCTATCAGCGCGTCGAGACTGCCCCACGCCTGCTTCAAGGGACACGCGCAGGGACCGGGCGGGTGGGAGTTTCCGAAGTACCCGCAGGTTTCGGCGTGCACCTTGGTTTTCCCGAACTGGTCGAGGTAGCGGAGGAATTCCAGCACGTGGGCACCGCTGCAGCGCGAGAGGTTCAACGGTGGACGGTGGTTTTTGAGGTACTGGCCGAAGGTATTCCAGTCCCGTCGCTTCTGCGACTCGTACCTGCTCAGAGGAGGAGGTACGCACTCTCGTTGCGATTGTAAGGGCAGTTCGAGATCTGTGTGTTGTCTCCGAGAGGAGTTGTGGTACCCCGACATGGCGGCGGCAGCGGCGGCGGCGGCCACGGCGGCGGACATGTTAAGCTTCTTCTTTTCTAGGGATTTGATTCTAGGGTAAGAAGCAGCACCTGTGGATGTGATGTTATAGGATTGCACGTTCTGTTTTTTTCTCCTCTAGATTAGGGTTGTGACCAGTGTGGGTGGGTGGGTTTTTAGTACAAGATGTGTTTTATGTTTGGTGGAAGATATGTGTATTTATAGAGTTATGAAAAACATCCACCTCAAGTTGGGGTGAAGTGG
Organism: Macrotyloma uniflorum; assembly: GCA_016859785.1. Classification (NCBI taxonomy): domain Eukaryota; kingdom Viridiplantae; phylum Streptophyta; class Magnoliopsida; order Fabales; family Fabaceae; genus Macrotyloma; species Macrotyloma uniflorum. Next base: position 288,542 of record BDMB01000112.1, read on the forward strand.
TGTGGAAAGATGAGAGATAGGAATAGGAATGGTAAAGAAAGAAAGAAAGAAATGTGATGAGTAACATGAATAATATAAAAAGATAAGAAGAAAAGAAAAAAAGATAAAGAGAGAAAGTAATAAATGTGATAATTGATAGTATGAATAAAAAAAAGATAAGGTAAGGTGGAATGTTTATAATATTTAGGGTTTTTATATAAAGGATGTATGTATTGAAGTGAATTTGGAATATGTGGTGTTGGGGTACTGTAGTTCAGGTGGGTTTGGTTAGGATTGTCTAAAGCTAGCTAGCTGGCTTGGAGAAGGCAATTGGAGTCGGTGATTTTGAAAAATGAAAAATGATTGGGTTGAGAATTCTTCCCCTATGGTCAAAGGGAAAGAGGTAGGAGTTTGGCATGATTTTGATAACATGGATGGATCCATCTAAGTGAGAGATGGTGTATGTTGAAATTTTTGGTTTGTTAGCGAGGGATTTACTCAATCTAGTGGAGAAGAAAGGAAGGGGTGGGGGATGTAGGGGGTGGTAATGAAGAATTTATAAAACTTAAGCAATGGTGAGAGGAGAAGAATGAATGAGATATAGGGGGGAGTAGGGGTAGGCAAGTTTTGTAGGTAGCCATAGGGAGACAAAAGAGGGGTCCATGCATTAGAGACCCAAGTGATGGCAGTTTGAATATCACTTCAATACGTCCATCTCAATTTTCAATCATTCATTCCTCTTCTTTCTTTCCCTTCCCCCCTTCGCTTTAAGCTCCACAACAAAACAAAAGTGGGCAAATTGTATTAGCCCTACCTCTTTAAGCTAACTAAGTACAATTTACACCATTATATTACACACGCATTTCTCGTCTCTCTTAATCCCACACAAAGGATTAAGACAATTTTTCTATACACCTCCAGGTATCGAAGCGATTCAAGAGTCATACTAAAATACTAAAATATATTATAACTTATAATTATGATAATAAATTAAATTTTTACTTCTAATATGATATTAAAATATATTTTAATAAAATTATTGAGTTTATCAAATCATTCATATTAAATTATTATTGAATTACTTATAAATATCTAATCTCATATTTAACTTGAAAAAATTTAAATATATTAATATAAATGTATTTAAAATTCTATATACACAAAGATAAGATAAAATTAAAAATTATTAAATAAATATAAATATTATTTTATTAATCAATTTAATTTAATTAAGTTAAAGTTGAAAGTACATTAAATATATATAATTAGATTTCATTCTACTTCACTTTTTTTTTCTATTTTTTTAGCTGAATGATGTTTTCAAAATTTTCAGATATTAATAAATAAAAAATTAAAATATGCATGATGTAAGACTGTGAAAAGAAAAAGTCAATTAAACTAAAAACAAATTGTATTTAAAAACCAAATAATGTAAGTGAATATTTAAATGAACTCAATTTACGTTTTAACAAATTGATTCAGTTCTTTTTATATTACTGAATGAAATTTATTATAAAAATGACCAAAAGTGTAGATCAAGTAATAAATTTAGGACAAATGCATATACAGAACATTGGTCCAAACACTGTAGTAAAAAAGAATGAAAAGTCTTTCCTACCATAAAACTAAACTCGTGCCAAAACCTTAAATTTATCAAATCTAGAAGACCAATCATCTTGAATATCTCTCCTTTAAAAAGATGCTCTTCTTCATAAGCCACATAGATCTAGTAACTACACGTCACCACGCATAAAAACACGACTTTCTAATTTGTTTCATATGAACAATATAGTCACGCTGGCAGTGTTGTTTAGTCGAGTATGAAAGAATCACCTTCACATAATCTTTAAGTAAATGGAATACAACAACTTGATCACAATCATTTGGTAAATTATGTCTTGTTAACGAGTAAATCAATTTAAAAACTTTTCCTCCTCCCATACAAATAACCACTTCTAGGATATATGATACCTTTAATGAATTACAAGTCAATCACATAAAAAAAAATATACCTTTAATTTAATATATTTAAATTAAGATTATGATAATTATTTTATTTATATATTTAACATAAGTGAACTTTAAACGTAATTCACTCTCATCAAATAGGTAAAATATTTGTAGGTAGTTCGATATCGACTCGATAAAAGAGACATGATAGATTCAACAATTTTATTAAGATAGGCTATGATTATTATAATAAAAGTAAACTTTAAACTTAATTTATTCTCATAAAATCCGTAAGACATTAATGGGTGGTTTGATAACAACCCGATAAGGGGTAGGTGGCACAATATGCTCAACAATCTTACTAAAATAAGTTCTGGTTACTATAATAGAAATGAACTTTAAATTTAATTCATTCTTATAAAATTGACTTATAAAGTAAAATTTGTATTCACTTTATATATTTTAATTTAATTATATCTTTAAATAATATGAAATCTCTAACCATTTTTTTATATAGAATATAACACTTCAACTCATTCTTAACTCCTATACCAGCTATATCATAACCATATATCACACACTAAAATTCTACCCATTTTTTTATAGTAATAATCTCGTCATTTTACAAAGAAATAGGATTAAAGACATGGAAAAAGCTATTTTGACAAGAGTCTCCAATTAAAACAAAAATTTACTTGCATAAGTTTTTCTTTCTAAAATGGAATTTGAGAACCTCGAAAGAGGCGTGCACGAAAACAAATATGTCTTCACCACTGAACCTCCTTTCTCCAATGGCTACAATACTTTCTTTCGACATACGAAAGGAATTTCTTTCCTATTCATAAAAAAATTTGTAAATAAAGATAAGAAATGCAAATCATTTTTGTAAAGTAATTGGAATATATTGTTAGACAAACTATATTGGAATTCCATTATTATAATAAATATAATTAGAAATTACACATGTAAATAGTATTTGGACCATCTAAATTTCCTTTTATATCAAATTAAATAGTGATGGAATTTGATTAAGTTATGATGCAATGGAAATAAATGGAGTTATCGAAATATCGAAGATGATTGGATGTTTAACTTTTATAAATTTTGAGAACTTGGGAACACATTGCTTGAGAGTTGAAAATTATAAGAATATGTTTTGGTCATGCTTATTTGATCGTGAGACATATTGCTTTTAAACTTGTACTAATATTCTATAGGTACTAATATCTATAATATAATAGTCAATGACTTAGTAGTCAACATTAAACTTATTGATAAATACACTAACATTGTTTTTAATCGTCTTACTTAAAAATATTGGTAGTGAGAGACATTTTTTATTCTCCACATGAGTTAGAAAAATTGTCCTTATTGATTTAGTCACATTAGTCATATTCTTGTATTTTTCGTTAATTTCCTTTTTTTTCCCAAAAAAGAAAAATTATGGAAGAACAAAGTTAATTTCAGAATTATGCTATGGGATAATTGTTTACAAGATGCAAGACACTTTTTTTTTTCACTTTCTTATTAGGTGGCCAAGTTGATGCTAGGATTTGGTCTTATTGTTAGTTTAAGAAACAATCGAACCAACATTTTCACAAATCCATATCAAGAAATTGTTGATGCATACGAGTGAACATAGTCCATGTTGATTATATTTACTTACTTTAGTAACTACAACATGAATTATTTAATGTCTTGAAGTAATTTTTTTGGAGTGGATTATATTATTTTTAGATCAGCAAAAACAGATATATTAATAAAATTGGTACCACAAGTACCAAAAACAATTACAAGTACATAATTGTATAAAGATGTGCGGAAAATTCAGCAATTAACAAATAATTATCCCTCCCATTACTATTGAATGACTTAACCTACCCAACACAAGATAAAGGATTTATACACCATTGAGCAAAAGTCCCAAAATTCTTGTTAACTCTATTGATGATCCATGACCAAGTTCTGACTTGAATTAAACCAAAAATCTCTTCAGCACTTACTTTTTCATTCCGAAATAACACCTCATTTCTATGTAGCCAAATAGACCAAATCACTCCAACCCAAAGTATATTCCATACACTCCTAAGATCTTTATTTCCCGTCATCCGACAATGTTGAAGTAAATGTCTTTTTAGATTACTTGCCCTACATGTACTTATTCCAAACCACAAATAACATTTATCCCAAACAGCACTAGCTACCTTACATTCAAAGAATAAATGTTCAACATTTTCACTTTGCAGTCCACATAAATCACAATTGAGATTTGCCAATTGGATTCCTCTTTTTTGTAAGTTGTTCTTTGTTGCTATTCCTCCAATTGCCGCTCTCCAAACCAGATGTACTGCTTTAGGAATTGCTTTAATCTTCCATAGCCTTGTGAAAAATTCTTTATCCTCCTCTTGCAAGTCTTGGTCCTGTTGAAAACTCTCCCATATAAGATTATATGCAGAATGTACAGAGTAACTTCCCAGCTCACCACTCTTCCATAACCATTTATCTTCGTCACCCTCTTTTGGCTGCTTAGAATTTATAATATTTATTAATCTTTCCAATAGGAGTTCTTCCCACTGAAACCACCCCCTCCTCCACCTCATATTCCACTCCCATTCACCTTCCTTCCAGCAACCCATTTCCTCAATAGTCCCATTCTGATTGATAGAGTTGAGATACAACCTATGAAATTTGGATTTAAGTGTTTCATCCCCTAACCATTTTTCATGCCAGAACTTAATCTTCCTACCATTCCCCACCTTCCATTCAATTTCATTTTGAAACCATTTCCCTTCCACTTCATTTGCCCCACAAATTTTTCTTAGATCTCTCCACCAAGTAGAACAATCATTTTCTCCTATCAAATCATCTAGACCTCTCCACCCCCCATATTTTGATAACATTACCTGTTTCCATATCCCTCCACTTTCATGTTCAAGTCGCCACCTCCACTTGGCCAAAAGAGCAATATTAAAACACCTGATATCAGTTATTCCGAGCCCCCCTTTGCATATTTCTTTACAAACTGTATTCCACTTCACCCAATAGATTTTCCTCCCGTCATTCCCCCACCCCCACAAGAACCTTTTCTGTATCTTCATTACCTCCTTAATCACGGTACTAGGCATTTTGAAAAATGACAAATAAAATAAAGGTACCGAATTCAACACATTTTTAAGTAGAGATACCCGACTACCGAAAGATATATTTTTACCTTTCCATTTTGCCAGTTTCTTCCGAATCTTGTCGAGAATAGGTTCCCAAAACTGTATACGTCGTTGATTTCCTCCAATTTGAATTCCTAGATACATGAAAGGAATACTCATTTGTGTGCAATTTAAGATATCTGCAAACACTTCCAACCCTCTACTTTCCACCCCTAATCCACCTAGTCGACTCTTGGCAAAATTAACTTTCAACCCTGAAGAGAGCTCAAAACATCTGAGAATAATTTTTAGTATTAAGACATTCTGGTGTGTCGCCTCACAGAAAAAATTTGTATCATCAGCAAATTGTAGCAAACTGACCTCCTCATCTAGCCTCCCAACTTTCACTCCAGTCAACATACTTTTGTTTAGTGCACTTCTCACTAGTCCTGCTAGTCCTTCTACCACCAACAGAAAAAGAAAAGGCGCCAAAGGATCGCCCTGTCTAAGTCCTTTAGTCGGAATAAATTCTTTTGTAGGACTACCATTAACTAAGACAGAGACAGACGCAGATAACAAAAGATTTTTTATCCACCCAATCCACTTCTCACAAAAATTGAATCTTCTCATCATGTAGAATAAGAAATCCCAACTCACAGAGTCATATGCTTTTTCAAAATCAACCTTTAGAATTAGTCCCTGTTTCCCTTTTCTCTTCATCTCATCCACCACTTCATTTGCCACAAGCACACTATCCAACATACATCTCCCTCCTAAAAAAGCACTTTGGGAATCATCAATTAACTTGTGAATATACTTTTTTAATCTGTTAGACAACACTTTAGTGACAATTTTGTATACACAACCCACAAGGGATATTGGCCTGAAGTCGTTAAGATTAGCAGGATTTTCCTTTTTAGGAATGAGAGATATGAATGATGCATTGCTTCCTTTGGGCCAACACCCATTCTTGTGGAAATCCATAAGAGCCTCCATAATGTCATCCTTTAATACTTCCCAGAAATGTTTTATAAATCCAAAGTTAAATCCATCCGGACCAGGACTTTTATTCCCATCGCAATCCCATACTGCCTCCTTCACCTCTTGCTCCTCAAACATTGCTGTGAGCCCTATATTATCTTCAGGGCTAATAGTTTCAAATTGAATCCCATCCAACAAAGGTCTTTCCCCCCCACTTTCCGTAAATCTCCCAGAGAAATAATCATGTATCTTCTTCTTCACCATATTTGGATCATCTATCCACCTCCCATCAATCATGATCCCTTTTAAATTATTTTTAGCTCTTTTCCAGTTAACCATTGCATTGAAAAATTTAGTATTGGAATCTCCAAGAGTCAACCATCTAGTCCTAGATTTCTGCCTTGCTAATGATTCTTTTCTAAAACTTAACTTCCTTAATTCTGCAAATAGTTTTTATCTTTCTTTTTTTCCCACATCCCACAGATTTCCGTTCTCATCCTCCAAGTCCATATCATGTATCTTTTCAGTCACCTTTTGCATATTTTGGTTTATATCCCCAAAATCCTCCTTATTCCACCTCTTTAAATCAAACTTAAGTAACTCCAACTTCTCCTTCATATTATATAATCCTGCCCCTCTTTTCTCATACATTTGCCAAGAATCTTTGACTAATTTCTAATAACCCTTAGCTCTCATCCACGCATCTATCACCCGGAATGGTTTGGGCCCCCAATCCGCACATGAATTTCTCATCACCAGCGCACAATGATCTGATACTGTTCTGCACAATGCATACTGAACACACCCAGGCCATGTCTCTAGCCACTCTTTTGATATTAGAAACCTATCTATTCTGCTTAAAGATGTGCCATTTGGCCTGTACCAAGTGAATTTTCTTCCTACCATCGATATGTCAAACAACTCCATTCCTTTTATAAAATTATTGAACCTCCTTATCTGTTGTGACTCATTTCTAGCTTCACCGACTCCTTTCCTTTCATTTGAATTCCTAATTGAGTTGAAATCCCCCATTAGACACCACATATTATGACTTGTGTTTTGTCTCACCCATATCAGTTCCTCCCATAGTTGTTTTTTACCTTTCTCATCACACGGTGCATAGACATTTATTATCATACATGCTTGTTGTTCTGACCCCCATCTTCCTGATATTCCAACATAACCCTTTCCTTGTATTGTGTTCTCCAATTTAAATTGTCCTTTCTTCCAGATGAAAAGCAACCCCCCAGCCTTGTTCATTGCAGGGCTAACCACCCATTCAGCTTCATCATCACCCCATATGGATTTGCACATAGCCTCATTTATTGTTTCACATTTTGTTTCTTGTAGACAGGCCATTTCTATCCCTTCATTTCTAATAGGTTGCCTTAGGTAGCTTCTTTTCATTCCTCCCCCCCCTAGTCCCCTCACATTCATACTGAGTATTTTCATAATATTCCTGTCATACCCTCCCCATCGTCCCCTATTTCCGCCTTTCTCTTCTCATTGGAGTCTCTCTGCTCTAACTCTTTGAACCGACCAACAATTTTACTTTCGTCTCCTGTGAATGTAACTCCCAATTTTTTCCCCAAATCCCATAATTTTTCCACTTCAATAGGTCCATTATTTAACCAAAATAACCTATTACAATTCTTAATTTCTTCATCAGAGATACTGTTGCTAATAGAGTGAATTGCTAACCTTAACTGTCAACGTTGAAGTGCTGCATTTGACTTTGTTTTCACCATTGCATTGTCCTTATTCGTGTCCTGGTATGCTTCCCGCACTCCATCAAAGCCCATTGAGTTTAATATCATCGACCTTCCTAACATTTTGGAGTTATAATTACACCTATCATCCTTGCTTTTTCCCTTATCCTCCTCTGAGTCCCCCTTCAAAGGCCCAATATGAGCATTATTGTCCACATCAACAGAATTAAGTGGATGTATACCCTTGGCCAAAGCATACGGTCTATCAGCTTCACTTCTTGTACTCTTGGCCCCAAGACGTTTACGTTCCAGTGCAGACCACATCATACTCGGTCTATCACTCATTGTCCTACCTCTCTCCCTATTAATCTTTATACCCATCTCTGAATGCCCTTTCTGAGTCACCTTTATCCTACTACCTTTCATTTCACTTTCCTTTCCTACTACCCAACCATCTGATATCTCGTCCTGCAGATTTACAAGTCTTACATTCTTTTGGTAATCATGTATAGCTTTATCCAATCTAGGAATTCCATGACTTTTCTTTTGTTTTGATTTCTTCCCTTTTCATCATTTTCCTTTTCAACATGTAGGGATAGTGTATCCTGCACCTAGGATTCCAAGCTGCTAATCTTGGGGTTGGTCATGTTCTTTTCTAACCTTTGTCCTAACTCCCGATCATCGACTATGAAACCACCAGAGAGCGGCACCGAATGCTCCGAACAGGATGATACTCCCTGATTTAGATCAACACTAGCAATAGAGCTTTCATCTTCCTCCAAACATATTCTCCCAGTGGCATTCCGTTTCAAGCAAGTATGAATCAAATGTTGCTCTTCAACAATGGATACTAACACCTCCTTTCCATTAATCTTAATGCGTCCGGAACAATTAGCTGAATCACACACAGGTAGACGAATCAATAGTCTTGCAAATTCTAAACGGTCCATCTTCATTGTTGCTTCATCCACTGCAATCATCGTCCCAACAGAGGCAATGACCCTTTCGAAGCACTGTTGCTCCCACAATTGTAAAGGAATACCTCTACATCTTACCCACACCACTCTGTTCCCAGAAACTGCATCTTGTTCCCATGGTACGATTGACTCAAACCATAATGATAACCAATTGGTATTTTTCTCCACTTCGTCTCGAAGATCCACTCCCTCATCTCCCGATAATAATATCAAATTATCTCCAAGGTACCTTGTTCTGATGTTATAGACACCTTCCATAAAAAACGCTTCCTGGATGATCTCTGCCTTCAAAGGATCGAATAATCTCCCAACCATACACATTTCCAACCATTCTTTCCTATCGCAATCGACATTTATATCAGTTCCAACCCATTTTGGTTCATCACCTTTTTCGATTTTCCCTTTTATTCCCGAACTTTTACTCTCTCCTTTCACAGCTTGTGCATACGTACAATCCTTGTCCTTCAACCTCCACTCCTTAATGGTACCGATTTCCTTCCTCCGGGTGTTATAAGTGGGCAAAATGACATGTTTCGCAACCTTCAGATTCCCCTCCCATCGCCCAAATCTGGGTAAGTTGGCATGTATCTTCTTATTACCAATCCAAATCTGGTCTAACTTTCTTTCAAGTTCCAATAGATATTTTACCCCTATAAAACGAACAAACCCATATCTTTGACCTTGTCTATTCAACTTCTTCACTATGAACACCTCAGTTACGTTTCCCCAGTTTTAAAATATTTTCCTCATATCAGTTTCCCCAAACGCAGAAGGAAAGTGAGCGAAGAAAAAAGTTACCACATTATGCCCTTCACTTCTATCATTCTTGTTTGTCTCATTCGACTGCAACCTAGATCTCACATCCCCCATTCCTGCTATACGATTCACCTATGCACTGTTTCCCTAGTGAGTGAAGAGTGATCTTGGTTGAAAATCAAAATCAAAAAAATTCATGCACAATTGGAGTGGATTATATGCGTTGTTTTTGTTGAAGTTAGAAATTTGCACGATATGGTATTCCTTTATTTAATAGGTACATATTCTACCTCTAACATCTTGAGCTTATTTCTTGTAAAGATAAACTTTCAATGAAAGAAAACTATTTTTTAGTTTTTTTATAGATGTTTCAGTTGAAGTTTCTTTTACCAATCTTATGATGAAGTCAACAATTCGAATTGTCTTATAGGTGGGGCATTTGAGTGATTAGATAAATGAAGAAAAATAACAAAACTCTGTATATTAGAAATAAAGAGGGAAATATTTCTAGTATTAACCTCATCTCAGTATTGTACAAAATTAACTCCATAAAGACAAAAAAGGTGCAGAAATTGTCTCTTTCCCACCCTTTTTCTGGTTTTAAAGTTTAAACTTGTTTCTGGATGTAAATTTTTGTCTAAGGGGTTTCAAAACTTCCTTGGAAGTTTATTGTTTTGATTTTTTTTTTCGAACTAATTCTAAGGATTTACCATGGGCGATATGAGTTATCTAGCTCACTAGCTATTTTTCATAAACTCATGACAACTGATTAAATTCCTAATTAGCCCTTTTACTTGACAGTGTTGCAAGATACCAAAAAGCAAATCCTGCAGTTTACACAACTATTATTTTCCCTTTCCTATTTGCTTTGATGTTTGGGGATTGGGGTCATGGAATTTTCCTGTTGGTAGGGGCATTGGTTCTTATAGCACGGGAAAACAAGCTCAACACACAAGTAATTTCATTATAACTTTATTACAATAAAATAATAAAGGAAATGTACCCAAAATAATGTTGTTGGTGATGGAAGGATAAGGCCAAATACATATAATGGCATGTGATATGTTGTGGTTCATCTTTGGTGAATAACAAATTTAGTTGAGATATGTCATATTTGAATGTTCCTTTTCCTACTAACTATAAGTAGGATCGTCATGGTTGGTGAAAGGAGTGTGGAAAGAATTGTGAGTGGAGGGAATACAAGGGAGGGAGTGCAACTAGAATAGGCATCAAATGTGTAAGGGAATTCTGGGAGGGTTTGGTGTAGGGGCAAAGTAGTATTCCTTCTTCTGAGTTTATCTCTATTTTTTCATTACTGTGAACAGAGCACTGCTTTATTATTTCCCTGTAATTTCAGTATGAATACCATTTTCTATCCTATGATTTAGCTATAAGGTAGATTTAGTTTTTTTGGTGCTAGAACTATTTCTTTACCCTTAAATATATTGAAAATTGAAATGTTTTACTGAAATAACTAATAGTGCATACGAGTGCTAATAGAGACTATTTTTTTACTCTTATTCTTCTCTCAGTATTACAATTAATCCGTCACAGTTTTGTTTAATTTCTGTTAGAAACTTGGAAGCTTTATGGATATGCTATTTGGTGGGCGTTATGTGCTTCTTCCTATGGCACTATTTTCCATATATTGTGGCTTAATCTACAATTAATTCTTCTATGTTCCTTTTCATATATTTGGAGCTTCGGCATACAAATGTTGGATAGTTCATGCAGGTGTTCTATTTGTTTGAGTGTATGGTTTTGGTGTTATTTAAATGTTTATTTCTCTCAATATCTGGTATATATGATGTCTTATTAATTGTTTGTTTATATTTCCTTTCCTTTTTTAATTATTTGATTTGCCTTGTATAATCAACATTGTTCTATAATTTCTCATAATTTTTATCTAGCTATTATATATAGTGAGAGAGCGGAAGAGGTGAGAAGTAAATCTCAATACAAGAATGTTAAAGGTGGCCCAAAGGTAAGTAGGAATTAAACGACAAAGAGTATAAAAGAGAAGAGAAGATGAAAAGAATAGGTCAAACCTTTTGAATTTCCGATGAGACTAACGGGGTGGTGACAATGGTGAGAAAGGGCTTCGTCGGGGCTTCGCCTAGGGTTTCATCGGCTTGTCAAAGACAATAACAGCGACGGCTAGCGGCGGAGGTTAAAGACCGCCAACGGTAAAGAGTGAGAAAGAAGGAAGAGAGAACGCCAAATAACAGCGGTGGCAGAGGTTAGAGAGCGACAACGAAGGTTAGAGAGTGGCGGTGGAGGTTAGAGAGTGGTGGCGGAGGTTAGACAACAATGACAACAAAGTGAGAAAACAAGGAACAGGAAGTGCGTGACCTAGGGTTTTAGAGGTTTTTTTTTTTACTTCTATTTTGATTTTTGTTTCTAAAATTATTTACCAACTTACTTAAATTACCTATGGACTAAAAATCTGTATGTATTTATTTTATGGACATGAATGTATTATATATGTACATATCTTTATATAAATACAAATTACCTACTACCTAAAATTCATAGATAAATATCTGTAAGTAATACTAAATTTTCTTGTAGTGTATACACATATGATCATTATCATTAACAACATTTATTTTAGGTTTATGATGATAACTTTGAAACTATTGTTAATATATTTGTTATTGTATATCAATAAAATTGATGTTGGTTCTTATAAGAACGGTTACAATATCAATTCCTTTAGGAATTGTCATAATATTTTCACATAAATTCAAGCTCATCTTAAATATAAGATAATGGTTTTGGCCACAACTATCATCATATATGTACATACAATAACGGTACCTATTGGCCATAAACATCATTATATGTGACAATTTTTGTGTCAATAATCAATTTATTTGTTTAAAAACCTTTCAACCTATATGTAACATTTATAGACTAACCCAAGTTTTTTTATAATTAATACTAATGTATTCAATGAAAATTATAAATAATTAATCTCACTAGTACTGTTTTCAATGTTATGAAGTAAATAATGATATAACTAAATACAATAATTATAAAATATAGACAAAACTAAAACTATATAAATCGTATAAAAATTGTATGTATACAAATCTTGTCCAAAACAAAAGTAAACTATGATGAATAAAATTGAATTATGATAAAATTCAAAATGAAAGTAAGTCATGATAAAAATTCAAAGTGTGAAAATAAACCATGAGAAAAAAAGGAATAAAATACTATGTTATCTATCCTAAGGTATTATACATATTGATAAAATATGTTATCCAAGTCTTTCTCATGTAGTCAAAGGTTTTTGTGTCCAATAGGTATGTATCCTTGAAATATTACAATTGGCATAAGTTCAATAAATATAAAAACAAAAAATAGTTGATTTAAATGTAACCTTATAAAAAGGTCATTTTTTGTACTTAATCCTACTTTTTTCAATTCTTTTTTGTATAATGGTTGTCATCCATTACATTACATAATAGTCATACTCATAACCTCAAATTTGTCTATTACACTACAACTCAAAATAAAAAATAATTATATCATTTGATCCATAAGAAAAATTAGACAAAAATTATAATTCAAATATCTTAAGTTGTATCTATGTTAGCTTTTGTGATTTTGCGCTTGATCTACCACTTAATATTTTATATCCTAAGTAAGCACTATCATAAAATAATTGGTTAGAATATAACAATGTAAGTTTTAATGCAAATAAAAAAAATGAGTTTCCTTACCAATCTACTATTTGTCTTAAGTATAGGAGGCTTCTTATGCAAGCAAAAAAAAGAAAACCATGAGTAGTATGATCATTAAAGGAGTAATTGTTAATAAGACTACAATGAAACATAATTAACATAACAATTTTAATTGAGTAAAATATAAAATATTTATTTAAAAGATAATGTACTTACTTATAAACATATGACACGAAATAAGTTTTTTTACCTCATGTCATCAATATGTTGGTGATATATGTTTATATTTTAAGTTTTTTGTTCCCTAGGGTTGAATGTGTTGAGGGTTCACAAATTCATATATACATCTTATTTTCCTTCATTCATGCATAATTCATATATATATATATATATATATATATATATATATATATAAATCAAGTGACATAATAATTAATTAATTATACTAATAAAAATATAAATAATTAATATTTGAAGAACATACATCATCTATAACTACACAATAGATATGTTGAGATCTTGATTGCCAAATGCAATCTCTATCATATCATACATGTGTATATATAATGAGACCTCACTATTCTTGCCAAAAGTAGCATTGTCTCATGGCACCACTATTGATTTGTACCGATGACCAAACCTCCAACAATATAGTCACAAGATTATTAGTAGAGAATAATTTCTTCTTTTTTGCAAGAACATCTTTATGACATCATTATTGCACAAATATAACAATTTTTGTTAGAAAAAATATTAAAAATAATTATTAAACTATGAAATTGTGTTGACTTACTAAATTGTCTATAATTGGCACAACTAGATGTTTGGGCAACAAAATGAAAATCTTAAGTGTTTGTGCGACAAATATAACCTTACCTATTGGTACAAATATTACAACACTACCCTCACAAACCTTCTCTACCATTATTTTTACCATATTAGGAGTGATAAGAAATTATGTAATACAGTGGTCATTTCAAACATCTTTCTCAAATCAACTAATATAGAGAATGGGTGTAACATAAAGCTAAGTAGTAATACAACTTCCTTTATGTTGACTTTATTAAGAATAGGTTTTCCGGTTAGTGTTATTGCAAAATTTTTGCCATATTATTTTTTTGTCATGTGATTTTTTTAATTTGTGATTTTGGTTCTTTCCTTTATTTTGTTTTTGTAAATTTGATTATCTTGTCTTAGTTTATTTTCTTTTTATGTTTTTTTTTACAACTAATTATGATCTTGATTTAGAACACTTTATTAAATTTTATTATACTATTATTATTTATATCATATTTTTATAATTTTATCTAATTTATATATATATTATTTCACTCGTAACTTGTCAGATTTGTTTCTTAACATAAAGATATTTTAATAATAGATTTTTATGGTTAAATTTTTATTATGATTTGTAATTTTTTTTTCATCATTAGGCTTTTATCAGTCTAATTCTTGTGTTTTATCTTCATTACAATTTATGTTTTCTTAGTTTTTGAAAATTTTGTTAGGATTTTATTATACTATTCTTATTTATATGACTTTATTTTTTTTTACATAATCTAACTTTACTTATAATTTATCATTGTAAATCTATTTATTAACTTAGAATGTGTTAATAAATATAGTTTTCTTATTCTACCCTTGAGAATATGCGATTTTATTTATGACTTATGAATTTAGTTTTTCTTTCTTGAAATTTCAATTGTCATTTTTTTATTATAATTTATGTTGTTTTTTCTTCATTACAATTTATGTTTTCTTAGTTTTTGAAAATTTTGTTAGGATTTTATTGTACTATTCTTATTTATATGACTTTATTTTTTTTTATATAATCTGACTTTACTTATAATTTATCATTGTAAATCTATTTATTAACTTAGAATGTGTTAATAAATATAGTTTTCTTATTCTACCCTTGAGAATATGCGATTTTATTTATGACTTATGAATTTAGTTTTTCTTTCTTGAAATTTCAATTGTCATTTTTTTATTATAATTTATGTTGTTTTTATGTTTTTTTTTATAATTGATTCTTTTATGATTTTAGTTTCGAATACTTTGTTAGGATTTATTGTTTCATTTTAATTTATATCAAAATTCTATGGATTTGCTTTTCTTTTTTTTTTACATAATAATTTTATAACTTGTTATGGATTTTTTCTTAATTCTTAATTTAGTATATGTTAATAATAGATTGAAATGATTTTGTCTTTTTTTTTTAAGAATTTGATTTCAATTATAACTTATAATTTTGACATTTTTTTCATATTTTTTTTTATTCTAATTCTTATACTTTTTCTAAATTACAATATATGTATTTTATTTTCAACAAATACGAAAAAAAATATTATCTACAAACTTTTACCTAAAAAAATCTCTAAGTAATTTGTACAATTACATATATGAATATTACATCTGAATAAGTTTTGTGGGTAAATTCTTAATTATCTATAAATTTTTACATATGGATGCGGATTTATATATAAATTCGTCTTATTTATAGATTTGATGGGTAGATAATGTCGAGGTATTTACATTTGAAAAGGATATGGATATGTAGATAATTATAATTTTTCATATTAATTTACTTATAAATTAAAAAATAAATATGTTTTTTTTTCACTAAAATTAAATCCTCGAGCTTGTGACACTCAACCTAATTATCCTCAGATTTCTAACCCAACCCTAAACTCTCTCAATTCCAAAATTCCCAACTCATAACCTAAATTGATCCTTCTTAGTCCACAAATTCTCACAACTCATACCCTAAATGTCTCTTGTATAACTCAATTTTCGTAAAGTAAAAATAATCATTCAAAAAAGTATTGTGTGGAGAAAAGGGCAATCATACGGAATGTCATGAATCTGTTACAAGTTGCGACGACCTTCGTTGGTGTTCTTTAGTGTCAACTCAAACTTAAGTGAGAAACTTGTTGTGATTGATCCCTTATTTTCTTTATAATATGATATTTACTTATCTTTGATGGCTTTCGCATTAGGAAGGTATGTTTGAAATTTTTTATATGCTTGGTTGTGTTATGTTTTCCTTTGAAAATGAAAATGAGTTAGTTTAAATTTGAATGATAACTTCAGTTTCAAAATATAACATTCAAGTTGTTTAAAATTTTTCTATGGGTTTAATCTTGTGAAAACTAGTCTCAATGTTTAAAATCATGTTTCATATTTTGTTTTTTCTTAGAATACTTTTTATGTTTAACATTTTAAAAGGAGTATGCATAACGGAGTTTTATATTATGATGTATTTGGGTACTGTATTTTCTTAATTATTTTTTATTTTGGATTTGTATACTTGCAAGTTAAAATAATAAAATTCAGGTGGATGGTGATTAAATTTGGAACATATAATTTTCAATGCATAGGGATTTCAATAAATATCCTTTAGTGTTAGAAAATTATTAAAATAATTTAACATTTAGTAGCTAAAAATTTGACATTTTTACTTAATAGGTCCCTCCTATAAAACAGAAGGTGAGAATAGACTTTACTATTTCTGTATAAAAAAAAATAAACAAAAAAAATTAAGGGTGAGGATTCCTATAATTATTTAAAATTTTCAAAAGCTTTTGGTTTGGAGTTATGGCATTTTTCATGAGTCAATACTTATAATAACATATGCATATCATACCCACATGTTCATACATGTTATTTGAACCTAATATTTTGGTAATCATGTCAATTTCTACAATTTTGCCCTATCTTTCTTTTTCTTTGTTCATAATACATATTTATTGATTTTTTTAAGTGGGGCCTATGAATTAAAGTAAGGGTCACAAAATTTGTTTTGAAAATATTTAATCTTTATAGAGAGTCAAGAATATTAGTTTTTTTCTTTGGTTTTGAGAAATAGTATCGATCTTTTTAAATATACTATTTTAATAAATATCTTGTAAAAGCTGAGATATTATGATGGTAAAATTAGTGTAGATAAATAATGTTTAATACACATCAATGAGATGCATAATTGAAGTTCGATTGATATTTATATTTATAATACTGAATATTCATCAAAGTTAGTTTAACTCTTGAAGTATCATATATAGAGTTTAGAGCTACCACCCTATATTTGTTGTTCCTTTATTATTTTTCCCTTCTTCCCTTGTCTATTTATTTGGTAAAAATTCTCTAGAAAATTGTTTATTAATATGTGACTTCTTTCATAATTACAATTGTCTCAAAAGATCATTTTAGGACCATTATTAAATTTTCTACTAGGTAGTATCTCAATAAATTGTATATAAAAAATTAAAATATTATTATTTATTTATTTATAATTAAGAAAGTGATAAATTGAGAAAATTCTTGCTTTTAGTATTTTTTCTAATTTTTATATTTTTTCCAAGAATCTTTGAAATAAGTTACCTATATGCTGATAGAAAAAATTGAAAGTTTTATTAAAATTTTATAATATATTTATTAGGAAGCAACTCTTTTTTTTTTTAAATATTCGAATTTGAAATCTCTTATTTCTCAAAATTTGTTGATAAGAACAATATTTTATTTAGGAGAAAGTTTAAATTTTTATTTCTATTATTTTCTTCTTCTTCATGTTCATGCCTTCACGGTTTTCCATTTCTAAAAGTGTATAAGATTTTCATTTTTATATATCTCACCATGTGGTATGATGAATATTTTACTAACTTAATTAATCCCAATAATTATTAGAACATTTAAAATATTTTTATATATTTACAATTTTTTAATAAAATATTTTTAAAATTTATTTAATTTCTTAAAATGAATAATAAATATATTAGTGGAAGAATTGTGTTAGGTCATTTAACATAAAAAAATGTTTGCTTAATTTATTTAATTTGAAAATTTTTTGTTGTTACATTCAAATGAAAAACTTTTATTCAATCACCTCCCTGGTGTAGGATAATTTCAAGTCTATAACTTATCCATAAAATTTTGATACATAATTTCTTGTAGAGGATTTGTTGGGTCATTTTCAGGTGAAGCTAAAAAGTTGACTTCTAGGATCTTCATTTTCTTAAGGGAGATTCTCAATTTTCCTTAGTGAGAATTTTGATCTCAAATATGAGAATTTTCATAACCATATTGTTGGATAAGTAATTCTTTCATTTAATCATTATCCTCATTGCAGAAAAACAAGTTTCATTTATTTTCATAACCATGTAGCTTGCAATAATTGTATCCTATTTTATTTGTGTTATTTTCCATAGCTAAACTTACTTATTTTAATTTCATTCTCATGGATTTAAAGGTATGTAATAATTAGAGGTAGACATGAATTAGATTTTCAAAGATTCAATTTAAATTCAATAAAATAGATTGAATCTAAAATATAGATTCATTCAACTAGATCAAATTGATTTGAAAATTTTCAATCTAGTTTAAATTAGATTAAATTTATATTTATTTAATTAGATAAAATTCATATTAAAATTGAAGTTATTATATTTAATAAATTCAAATTATTAAATTAATTTATTTATTATCTTTCTTAAGATATTTTTAAAATTAAATTGTTAATTTTTAAGATATTTTTAAAATTAAATTGTTAATTTTGGGAGAGAGTGATCATATTCCATAATTAATAAACAATGATTTAATAGAAATATAGAAGTATTTGATCATTCTAATTAAAAAAGATTTATTATTAACATAATGACTGATAATGTTTTGGTTGAGGTTGATCTAACATCTCTTTCACCATGATCCAAACTAGATTTGTGAATTTAATTTATTGTTTATGGATTAGTTTTAATCTTTTTTTTTAGCATATATAATGAATGGGTTGAAAAATTCTTATCCTTAAAATTCTCACGGTGAAAGCAAAATGTGTTTAGTCTATTACACACAAAAACATTTGTATAACATAATAAATAATTTTTATTTCATAAATACTTAAGATGAAATTATATTTTTTTAAAATATTTATAAAAATGTTAATGAAAACAAATTTTAATATTTTATTTTTTATTTTTATATTTTTTTTCTTAAAATGAGTATAATTCAACCTAACTTGATTCTAATCCAATTCGACCTAATTTATGAATTGACTGGATATGAATTGGCCTATTTTGATTTGTCTTTGGTTTGTACCTATCCAATCCAATAATCCTACATAGTCAAGTCTAACTTGGTCTGACCTAGATCAGCTTAACTTGATTTAACTAGACTGATCAAACTAAACTCGTCTTGCCCAAATCCAACCTGTTCTAATTTGGCTAATTTGATTCACCTCGATTAAGTCTAACCTAACCTTTCCAAACCTTACTCAACCTGATCTAACCTATCTTGGTTGATCTCAAAATAAAAGAAGAACTATAGAAATGTGGATTTTAACAAAATTAATATTTTAGCAAACAATTTTGAAAACAAGTAACAAACAATGTAATATAGGGTTTAGATGATATATATGTAAAACATATAATCCTTAAGTAATTTTAAAAAAAAATTAGATAAAAGGTTTTATATAAACATGTAATAGATAAATGAATACTTGTTTCATATAAGTTCACTCCAAAATGAACTACGTCTTATTCTTCTTCAAGAACTTTGGAGAGATTTCATTAAAAAATAAAATTATTACAAAAAAAAATTAAGTATAGCATACAAGAGTACATTAAATCACTTTTGACAAAATACTTAACTCCCCTTGAGTTAAGAACTGAACACACAAAGTCACTCCTAACTATACAAAATATTAATAAAGAATTTTATAGAGAAAGCAACTCTCTTGAAGAAGATATTATAAAATTACAAAGTTTTTCTCTTAATGAGATAGACAGATTAACTTCACTAAATAATACAGTTTTCTAATAGATATTGTTAACTTAGAACAAATAAATTAAATAAAACTTTTGAATGTAAGAGAATTTACAGTTGATTACTTTGTTTAATATTCTTCATTACTTTGCATGAAGGGTTACATCCAATTTAAAGTAATCTCAAATAGTTAGTCATTATTCTCAAATGAGGCAATTTTTTTTATAACATAAATCAAGTGCTTTTCAAAACTTTTGGTTTGTAGTGCACTAGTACTTGGATGTCTTCTAAATAATTTATTTATTTCTGCTTTGAAGAATAAAAAATTTCTATTTCATCTGGATATGTTTTCATCAATTGAGATGCATGCAAGATGAAAGTTAATTTCCAAAAGACAATATCATTCTAGGATGACATGCATAGCATTAGACGAATGTTAGAATATTAAGACAAAAACAAGCATATTATAATAAGACAAGATTCTTTAGAAAAGTGTGACTTTATTCTTCAGGCTCCCTTTCTTAAATAGGTGGCAGAGCATATCTTTTACATTAATATGATAGATTCTTGAGAATATATAATTAAGAGATTCGTAACAGCTAGTCTATAAAAGTGGGTGCAAACCTCATCTTATTGAACCGGTTTTATGAGGATGAGTTAGGCTTAAAGTCCACTTCTGTTATGGTATCAGAACTTATCTTAGTCCATTTGTTTGCCCTATTGGGTCACCCGCTATCAAGTTATTATTGTTGGATCACTCATATATTGGCCCACGTTTGAGATTGGGACCTCTCGACGTGAGAGGTGTGTGTTAGAGATCTCATATCGACTAGAGATAAGACCAAATTAATGTATAAAAGTGGGTGCAAACCTCACCTTATTGAGCCGATTTTATGATGATGAGTTAGGCTTAAACTCCACTTCTGTTAATAAATAACTTCAGTAAAGCGTTTAGTAGTCTTTGAGCAATTTTAAATGTAGTTTGACTAGTTAAGAGTTTTTACAATATATAGTTCAAACATGGTATTCAAAACAGGGTGTCTAGTCGATTAAATAATTTATAAATTTAGGCATTAGTGAGATTTAAAATTTATCTCTATTTGTGAAGAACAAACCTTGAGTATATGATTGTCTTAAACTTTTATAAGATCATTAGACTATCTTTTCTTAACTTGGTCTGTCTTAATCTAATCTGACCTAACTTGATTCATCCCCATTCAACTAATTTAACCTATCTCAATATAATTTGACCTAACTCAATATATCTTGATCCAGTTTGGCCTGACTTTTCTTTATTTAACCTAACTTAGTCTTACTTAACCTAGAAAAGTCTAACTCAAGTTAACCCAACTTGATTTTTTTTTTAAAAGAAAATATATTTTAAAACTCTTATTTTTTTAATTATATATTTTATTTTAAAAAGTGGCCCATGAACTTGGTTTAACCATAGGAGTTAGGTGGGGAAAAAAAACTATCTCGATGAAACGATTTTGTAAAGTGAACTTTGATTTGTGATTTTTAAAATTTAAAAATAAATTTAACAACATTCAATCTAAATCTAATCTAAATATAGTATGTAGAAGTAAAATTTTATCTTTGAAATTTTAGTTCAATAATTTATTTTTCTTAACATATTTGTTTATGGAATATCATGCTTTCAGCTCTCTCATATAGACATTAAAGCAAAATAATATCAAAATGTTGAAATATGCACTTTTTAAAATCAGATTTGACGATAACAAAATAAAAAGTGACTATTTTGATACTGATTGTTACAGTAACTAAATCACAAAAATGTAATTTTTACCTCAGTTATTAATATGATGTGAAAAATCTTAACTTTTTACTACGTTACAATTAATGTTAAAAATTCTCAATAATGTAAAAAACGTACTCGTATTAAAACTAATAAAAAAAACTTTCAAAACTATATAAAAGGTGTCCTCTTAAGTGTGCAATACCACAATAATAAATAATCGAACACTATAATAAAGTATCTATAATAAAAGTTATATACACCATAGAGTTGTATAATAAAGAAGAGAATAGGTTCAATAACTACAAATCAAGAATATACGTCTAATTTATAGAACTATAATTCATTATAATTGTTTTAATACTTAACAAAAAAAAATATGGCACCTTATTCACATAATACAAATAATTGGATTGAATGTTATTAAAAAATAATCACATTCATTAACAAAAAAGGAAAAAAAACTAAAATGTATCCAAAATATATCTATTACATACTATATATCCAAAAATATATCTTATATATAAAAAAAATACATTCAAAAATATTTCTGGTTAGAAATATTATCTATCAACATAACTATTATTAATAAAAATAACTACATAAAGTAGGTGGAGGAACACTAGTCCATTTTATTTTTCCCATTTTTTACATAACTTTAACTGCTGGAGATCAGACCTTACTTAAAGATAAGACCAAATATAATAAGTGGATATAAACCTTATCTCATTGAGTCAGTTTTGTGAGAATGAATTAGGCTTAAAGTCTACTTCTAATATAGTATCAGAGTCTATCTTAATAAGGTCATTGGATCTATTGGGTCACTCGCTATCAAGCCGCTATCGAACCACCCATAATTGTCTAGTCACACGTTCGAGTTGAGGAGGCGTTTACATGAGGGGATGTGTTCGAGATTTCACATCGTCCAGAAATAAAGCCAATTTAGAATATATTAAGTGATTTTGTGGGGTTGAGTTAGGCTTAAAGTTCATTTCTAATATGGTTTGTTCGAAATCATACATCATCTAAAAATAAAGTCAATTTAGAATATATTAAATGAAAGCAAACTTCACCTTATAAGTCGATTTTCATATAAATAGACTCACATTCGAATGGAAAAATCTTAATATTAAACCGATTTTACTAAGATAAATTAAATTTAAAATTTACTTATATTATCGATCGATAAATAATATAGTCCAAATAATAATAAAAATCCCGTTTAAAACTATTCATCCCCTTTTTTAAACAGTAAATTTGATGATCCAAATGTTAAAAAAAAAGTAGTTTAATTTATTTTAAAACTTTATTTAATCTCTTAGAGTTTTTTGGATCTGGCCTTGTACTACAATTACAATTTAATTACTTTTTGTGTGTATCTACCCCTATGTAAAGCATATCACATTTATTGTTACCCATCTAAACCTCATCTAATAACTCTATTTACTCATTTAAATGTTTATATAAATATTTGAAAGTGCCAGTTTTTTTTTTAAATATCATATTTCCATAGCTTTCATTCACTATTATTAAAAAATATAGAACAGAAGAGAAAGAGGTTAGCTCATCAACCTACCACATAAAATGAAGTTTTAACCTATTTTATTTTATAAAATTTTAGTTCACATTTCAAAATCATATATATTAAAAGAAATAATATATCAATGAGAAGAAAAAATACTTTATAGTTTGTGAGTAAAATATAATCTACCAGCACTTTAAATAAGTCTTAAGATTATGAAATAAAATTGACTTAATTTAATTTAAATTATTATTTTTTTTTCTGAATTGACTCATTTGTTTAATATTTCAGACTCGTTTATTCAATCAAACCAGTTTATTAATTATATTTGTATTCACGTAAAAAAATTAAAAAATATATATATTTTTAATCCTAAATTTTAGGATAATTTTGATTTTTATTCTTTAAATTAAAATTTTTTTATTTCAATGTTTTAAAATTAAAAAATATATATGATTTTAATCCTTAAATATCAAATTTAATTGACCAAATTAAATTTTTAGTTTTTTAAATTCAATATTTAGAATTAAAATTATATTTTATTAAATTTGAAGATTTTTTTAAAATTAAAAAAATACTCTCAATTTTAAGAATTAAAAATATAATTAAATTTCATAAAATAAAGAATATAAAATAATTTGAAAAAAAAGGAGGCCAACCTTTATTTATTTAGAGATGAAAAGGCAAGACGAAGGTGTAAGAGCTATGATGAGATTTGAAATAATGGTATGAGGTAGATAAAACGAGAAATAGTTCTTTATAGTTTTTATAAATTTTATCATCTTATTTCATTTTTTTTTCTTTTCTCTTCTATTTGTTTCTCTTTTTATGGTACAAATTTTTTTATATGGAAAAGATAATGCAGAAAAAAAGGAACAAGTTATCAAGAAGAAGAAACAAAATGAAAGATTTTCTGATAAGATAATGTTACGTATCAAATCTTCAAAATGTGACACAAGTCAAGTCTATGCTTTTATGATTGGTAGACTTTTGTTGCATCCGATGAATTATCATGTGACTTTTACTAATTTTGTTTTTTGATAAAATGTCACATGAATAGGTATATATATATATATATATATATATATATATATATACGTGATCATAGACACTTTTTTTTAACAATGTTCACCTGAATTTCACTTTAGGGTGGTAATAAAAATAAAACTGAAATTGTTTTCGTGATTACATTATTCTTTAACTACTCTTTTCAGGAATTGTTTACATGTTTTTGCCCTTCATAAATTTATTGAGGATTTTTTTAATTTTCATCAACAAATATTACCAATGAAAATTTTATAATTAAATATTTGTAACATTTCATTATCAAAAGCTGAAGCTCCTCATTGTACCTCAAGTTCTGTGTTGAAACATCGTTTTGCTTTTGCCTTTTGTACTTGTCTTTTCCGAGGCACAAGCTAGCGATGCAACTAATAATTGCAAAGGCTCGCTATGTGTGCGATGAAATTTGAGCGCCATTTATGTGCAGGTGAAAATTGTTGCGCCAAATTCACATGGGGTGAAAACAAAAGCAGATTCTTTGTCTTATATTTCACAAACCTCCGTCGAATTTAAGTGGTCGAAACAATCAGTGAGCACAGGGTTTTGGGTGTGGTTGGTTTTGCCACAGAAATTTTAGTCACTAGATAGCTGAAAGGGCCACTTGTTCTATCCTGGTACCATCACATGACAATCAACTTCTTGTTAATGCTTTCATAAAATCAAATGTTTACACGAGAATTCACAATGGAATGTGCAAAATAGGAGGAAGGTAGGAATGTACATGTAAACGAAATTACAACAAGATTAAAAAAAATAAAAATGCCCATCTTTTGATTTCCTGTTTTCGGGGGGAGAAAGCCCTTCAAATGTTATTAAGCCACCACTACATGGTGCTAAATTTCCTAATCTGATATATGCCTATGAAACTTGTCCTTTTTTCCAACCTCCTGTTTCATGCACGATTTTCAACTATCTCCAATCCTTGCACGTGCTTCTCTACATCTGCGCCTCCTACCAGAACGACCCAATAAAACTCTGCCACCACCATGGCGCTGGAGACGACTAACCAAAGATACACCACCATCATTACCTTCGTTGTACCTGCCATCATTATCATTGTCTTCATCTGAGATATCCACCACGGCAGTCATATTCTGATCAGGAACCCTGTTGGTGGTCAGCTCAGGCCTCAGCCGTCTACCAAGGTTGTTAAGCTCATTCCCTTGCCGAACTGCATGCAACAGGAGGAAGAAATTCATTGCCTCAATACCCATCTGAAATCTTCCATTTCTTTCAGCATTTCCTGCACCCTCCTCTTCATCTGTATCAAATTCATTATGGTGGCCTTCTATAACATAATCTCCAAAAACTACGGCCCCAGGCATTGCTGATGTTACTGTGCTGATAACATCTTCCCTTTCACGTTCCCACTCGAGCAATCTCCATTTCTGTTCATCTTCAGGATCCACCATCCGAGGGCGTGCCAAGGGATGCTCTGCCCGCACATGCTTCCTCAACTCCTTATAGTTCCCCACATATGAACAAGCATCCTGCATGCAGCCTCTTTTCTTTGCATTGAGGTAGTCCCGAACATGTTCCACAACGGTCCAACCTTTCACCTGACCCCTGCATAGAGGACATGCAAGCTCTGTGGCTTCACTCTTCTCAAGAAGCAAGTTTGAATCTTGTAGCACACCTGGAGTGCCTTGCATAGGTTGCCCATTAGATGAAATTACTTTAGTATAAGCTTTCTCGTACTGATCAAGGCAATTGGAATGACGAAAGCTCGTTCCACACATATAGGGACGACAACCCTTGTCATGAGAAGAACAAAGAAGAAGAACAGCATTGTGTGGGTATTCCATGCAAACAGAACATGTTACATCTTCCCACTCTTTCATTTCCAAAGCCTTAGAACATTTCTTTTGGCACAAGTCTTCACAAATATCCCTTTTGCAAGGAGCCAGTGGGTATGGGGTCACTCTGTAGTGACGAGAAGCAATCCTGTGCCTTCCCCTGCTACCTTTTGCCATTTTCAATATTCCAACAGAACCTGAAATTTAAAGTCCAAGATGTTATCAAGGTAACTCTGCATAAATGGATCCAGACATTAGGTCGTCAAATAAAAAATGCATTCATATATTTTTCAGGTACTGACAGAAAGTAGTCACTGGATTTAGAAATTATTCCAAATAAAATTGTATATAACCACAATGCTTGGAAGTGTTCACATACAAGGGGTTAAAACTGATGGCCAAACAAATATTTCCTCCTCCAGGAAAAAAAAAGGGGAAGGTGCAGAAAGAATCGAAAGTTAAGTTCCCTACAAAAGCTGAAAAAAAAAATGAACAGAAAACGTGGTTTTTCCACACATTCTAAAAACATGTATTTATTCATTTTCTATAGCGAACCCCAACCCATTGCAAGAACATGAAGTAAGCAGTATTAATTTTTTTTATATAAAAAGTATATATTAGAATGGGAAGAGGGTACCCTCATTACAGAGAATGTCACCTAGACACCTAGATATAAGGGAGAACTTGTCTTCCTAAAATGCCTACAAATTTAGTCCCCTCATTACAGACAATGTCACCTAGTTTTGTCTCAAATTCAATTCATTATAAAAGATGATCACTTGTAACCAAGTTTAGGGCATAAATTTATTGCAGCAGCCCTTATATTTCAACTCACTAACCAACTCAATCAGTGCCTAAGCACCATATGTTTTAAGGGAAGGAGACCATGTAGACACAATGAATATTAAGCTTGAAGAAGATATGTCAGTCTTACACAAGGTATTTCTCCAATAGTGATATGAATAGAAACTGAATTGTAAACAATCATCAAAAACTACCATCAAAGAATCAAAACAGGTTATTTTCTCCTTCAAATTTCAACACTTTACATTTTCTTTTACGTATTCTAGGTCATGCAGCAAGGTGATATCTTCTAACCAAAGTCTTTTAACTATTTGACATAGACTTCCAAAATAGTAGCTGAAATGTAAAGTCCATTCAACTATTAGAGAAATTATGTAATTCAGGGTCAAGGCCTTTTTCACAACAGTACCAGGCCATCTCTGCAAGCCAAACATTAAAAACCATTAAATGGACAACCAGCCCAAAAATATAATGGAAGCAGACAAATGAAAGGCAGCTAGAGATAAACAAAAGTTGTCTGATCAAGTCGAAGATAATGAATGATGCTCCTCAATACTAAGGCTGAAACTTTCCCAAGTACCTTCCCACAATTAATGCCAAAAAGGTGATAGACAATTAATGAACCTCTAAGGAGCTTACATTAATTTACTCATAAACCAGAACAAGATCTGAATTCCTGGCTGCAAATAACACGGAAAGAATTTCCTTTGACCGTTGCAATACATCAGCATTGACCAATAAATTAACAGTACTATTGCAGCTATCTGTACTAAATCTAGCACAATCTTTTGAATGGGAAGACTACAGATTCTAAATGGAAGAGCAAAGGAAGAAAATAGCTATGAATTAAACCAACTCAACAATGATGTATATTTTATAAAAAAATAACAAAGCTTATAATTGAACTTAAAGAAAACTTACAAAAATGTACTTTCTTAAATCAAGTTGAATACAAAATGAACACATACCTAACATAACTAGTCAACACACTGAAGAATAGGTACATGCAACAATGGAATAAGCACTCAAAGCAATTGAAACACATATAAAACGAAACATCATTTGCCAACAAAAAAGCTCACATTATGATGGCTAAAAACAAAGTATGTCATGCTTCAAACCATCTCAAAGGATAAGGAAAAACTCACCAGCTCAGAATCAATGAACTAGTTTACCAAAGTGCACCTGGCAACAAATAATTGAATTTGAACAGCAAGAGAGAAAACAAAGTTAGAGATTTATATAAATCATGTCAGAAGGAAACAACGTGATGAGAGGCAAACAACAGCAAGCAAAGACAACTAAGAAAGCAACATTAATATAATATTAACCAGAACATGGAGCTAAGATAACAAGCACAGGTTGCTAAACTTTACTCACCTAGCTTACAGATCCAATCAACCCACTTAAAAAATAATTTTACTTTAACACTAAAAAAATGGGGACAAAACAAAACTACTCATCTATTTGGAAACAGAGAAAATGGGAGTTCGAACAAGGAAACAAGCCAATTAGGTATCCTATCTGTTCTTCAATTGACAGTTAAAAAACACTATGTTAGATTAGCAAACATAAGAATGTTGAGATGTTACACAGGAATAAAAAATCTGCAAAGGAGAAATCGATTAACCTAAAAGAAATGAAATAGAAGCGAAAATTGAAAAATGGAAGTGGAGGGATACTGTTCTTACCGGAAGGTTAGGAAGAGAGTGAAAATGGAGAAAAAGAAAAAGGGATTTTGAAGGGATAAAGAAGAGAAAGAGAAAGGAATAAGGTTCTCTAGCAAAGGCCAAGGAATCGAGAGGGAAATGAAAGGGTAGGCAAGTTCCTCTCTCATATTATTCTTCTCATGTTTTAGAGAGAGAAAATTGAGAATAGCAAAGATGGTGTCATTTTTACGCTACACACACACACACACACACGACACAATACCAATCCCTCCCTCCTCTCCTTATTCACATTTCACGTTTCACCCCATCCTCTTCAAATCATCCAGCGACTGTGTCTCACGCTCTTCCCAAGCGTGATTACGTGACACAGAGTGCGGACCCATCCACTTTTTACATTTACCCCTCATTATAAAAATCAATTTAACCAATATTTTAAAATAAATTATAATTTTAAACTTAATTTATTTGTATATTGAATCAACAATTTAACAGATATTTTAATTTATTTTTAAAAATAAGATCAAATAGTTAAAACTTAAAAAATATATATTTTAAAATAAAATATATATTAATAACATAATTTTATTAATATATTTTTTTTATTTAGATTATTATATTATAAATTTTTTTAATCTTATTTGATATATTTTTGGGATGGACCCAAATCTAGCATTTGACAGATCTAGTCTCAGTACCTTGGGAAGAAGAATCCAGCATATTCCATCTTGAGTTTTTAAACTCCTCTGGACTTATCTTTTCTTTTTAAGGAAAATTTTTTAAAATTACAAATACTGTAAAAAGAATAATTGTATTATATTTATATGGATAATTTTTTTAATAATAAGAATAATAGTCTATAAAATATTATTAGGTTGACCTAACTTCTCATTAGATTCATTTATTAAAATGTACAACTATTAAAATGATTTATTTTAGAATTAAAATTTAAAGAATATAATTGTCAAGGAAAGTTAATATAGAGGTTAAAATGGTATTTTAATTGGATCAGAGAATAAATTAAAAAAATATCATACCTTAAATTTATAAATAAGGAACTAACATTTACATATCAAATGTTATAATGAAATTTTTCTTTTCCCTTTCAAAATAATTTTTGGCAATTTAATTTAGATATTAATCATCGCCAAAGATTAAAAAATAAAAAATCTTCTAAATTTACAATTAAGTTATTTGTAATGGATTCCAAGGTGTTTCTATTTTCTAATTAAGTTGACATAATTCATTTAATTGATGATGTTTGACATCCATTTTATTTCTAACAATATATAGTTTTAATAAATATATATAATTCAATATTGTAATAAAACAAAAATAGAGAACTCATTGGAAAAATAAATACTGATTTTCTTCATCTGATATAAACCTCAGTAGCATTAATTAGAAAATTTGATCATTTTATGTCATCATTATTAATGAAAACCTGTGCAACAATGTATGTATATGTTCACATTCCTATAAAATAATAAAAAACATATTTATTATTTAAAAAAAAAAATTATTATAATAATAAAAAATTGTAATTATATATATAAATAGTTATCAAAATTTATATCTTTATATACTAATAGATTATCACATAAAAATGGAAACCAGACCGAAACTTCATAATATTTATCCGCATAGAATGGGCTGACTTTACATCTTGACCATCCAAACAGTTCTTTTCAATGTTTGTCACCATAGAAAATGTATCATCCTAAGTTGAATTTTGACATACACCTTCTCATAGATAGACAAAATAGTAAATATATTCAATTTTAAATAGTGAAAGGAAAAAAAATTAAAAAATACTTTTATCAAAATACTATTGCAATTTTTAATTATTAAAATTTTTTCTACATTAGTATTACTCCTGTCTTCTCACCAAAATGTTACAAAAACTCTGAATTTTACAAATTTGTCAAATTGTTGCTCTAACTTGGTCTTTCCCACCAATTACAAGCAAGTCAACACAACCTACAACTATTGTGTTTGTAACTGCCATGATTCTACAAACACAACTATACTTGTACAATATCTTGATTTTTTGCCTTCAAAGTCTTCAACTTCAAACACAACCAAACTTATACGATATCTTGGCCTTTTGCCTTTAAAGTCTTCAACTTCTAACCGACTGATTCAGACAGTTAAGTAGCAAGTTATCAAATGCTCAAAATTTGACATACACAGGCAAACACTGCAGTTTCACTTCCTTGCAGCAAATGAGTCATATTGAATGTAGTAAATTATTTACTTTTGATTAAGCAATCAATCATTTTCATATACCAGATATTATACAATTGCCATCATTTTACAAAAGTGAAAGTAAATACAAGTGGTAATTCCTTGGGGACGAGTGCTGCAATTATATACTATTTTATTGTGCTAAGAAACAAAAGAAAACCTCGAAAATTTCTACTTTCATACATGATAGGATCAACAGCACATGAGTTCCTGATGTACAACATTTTATGCAAGAACATGAGCACCTTAAGTGAGTACATGCAACATGATCAGACAGCTTCATGTCAGATGACCAACACCGATATTTGGCCATAGCAATGTCCAGGTGTGCAATTCTCCATCATGGATAAAGAACAATTAATTGGAAATGAAGGTCAATCTCCTCCTTAATTCTCCATTTACCCAATCCAGTCAGAAGAAGATCCATATTGTTGGATTAAAGAGGCTTTGCTCTCTCATTTTGCATAAAGGTAATTTTAGCTTTGTAAAACTCTGAGAATGCATTCTCCCCCTTTCCATGAACCTACCTTCACCATGGGATCAACATTCTGGGCTCAGATGAGATCACTGAGATAACCAACCAGCTGAGAGTTGTTAGGTCCAACTCCACAGATATCTGCAAACCCATTAAGGTTATCCTGGACATTCCACCAGTAGACCCAAGATGTGTATGGATAAACTTCAGAAAAAATTGAGAATAAACTTGAACTTCTTGGTGCCAATTTTGGAGGTGATTTAGAACTCTTATAATTATAACGGATACACATTCCTTTGTGGAGAAGCAAAACTTAAAGGAGACTGTAATGTTCTCCTTAGAAATGGATGATCCAATAGCTGAGCCGCAGTTGGACGTTCATTTGGGTCAACTTGTAAGCATTTAAGAATGAAATCTCGGGCTTCCTTAGATAAATACTCCGGAATAAGTGGAGGTACACCCCTGCCAATCCGAAATAATGCTTGCATCTGTGGAGGTACACCAGTTATTCAATTTCGAAGAGGAGTAACCAATTACACTAAAATCATGAACATTCATGATTCAGTGGAGTGAAAAAATAAGGAGGGTATAATAGTCCCTAATAAATTAATCAATGAAAAATAGGAAAGTAACAAACTTAAGATTAAGAAAAGATAATAAAGTGTTATAATACATACTCCTTCCAAATCAGAATAAGGAGGCTGCCGTGTCAACATTTCCAAAACTGTACACCCTAAGCTCCATATATCAGCTGCTAGCCCATAACCACCTTGGTTCTTTAAGTTAACAACCTATTAACCAACAATTCGAAGTTAAACCAGTCACAATAAAAAGCTCACTAATATAAAAATTTATTTGCCAGTTCACCGAAGCATATCTCATAAATCACAAATGGAAGGAAAAACTATAGTTTCAAGATTATGAATCCACACACCGAAACAAGAAAATCAATGGAAGCATACTCAATAAACTAATTTACGAATGATTAAAATTTATGTTCTAACAGCAACATTGGGTTGGGAATATGTACTGCAGACTAAAACTGAATTACACATATGATAGAAGAGCAGAGACAAACCTCAGGGGCCATCCAGTATGGGGAGCCTTTGCTTGATCTAACATCATTAAATTTCGTTGCCTGAGAAGGTTAAAGACCGAAAAAATATAAATTATATAATTACAAGCAACATATTTGGATTGTGCATGATGAGAAGCTGAAAAGAGAAATTCAGCTTTGTTGAAAGTTACCTTTGCTAACCCAAAATCTGCAAGCTTGACTGCCCCCCTTACATCAACCAGTATATTAGCGCACTTGATGTCCCTTTAAAATGGAATATTTGAATTGAAATATTCAGAATGTAGCAAATCAATGCAAATTCAAGATATTTCAGAAGTTAATTTCCAAGCACTGGATCCAACTTTCTCAAGTTAGTTCTTACACATACCTATTTCGTTTTCAAAAATTAAAATTCTTAAATGAAGTAGCAATATGTTAAGTTCTTAAATTTCTCAGTAACAAAAATCCAAGGAAATCATCATATTTTAACTTCCTTTAATTTTGCAGTGCATGTCAGACATCGATAATAAGATCCACACTATACTTTGAAAACTAGATCATGCAAGACATCTGGATTTCTAAATATCATATTCATACACTTTGAAAGAAATCTGCTGTCATCCAGTTTCAAGCTGGTATAAAATTCTAGTTAGATGCACATATACACAAACTAGCACACACACCCCTGACCGCAGTTGTGAAGAGTTCCTCTATTATCCAGAACATTCTAGAATATTTTTCCCTGTAATATTACGAATTAAACAAAAATATATTGACCCTTTACCACAAATCACTTTAACATCATTAACCAAACCACAAAACTTACACATAATGATATTGTTATTATAGGCACAGTTACTGCTCAGTATCATGATAGGAAATTCATTCATGTTACCTGTGGACCACATTATGATCATGAAGATACTTCAAGCCACTTAAAATCTGCCTTGTATATGCAGAAACTTGAGAATCGTTTAAAACATACTTTTGATAGAGACTTGATAATGACCCTTTTGACATAAGCTCAAGGAAGATATATAGTTTACTTTTGTCCTGCAAAATACCAAATTCAAATATAAATAACAAAGAGAATACATTAGAAACATAAGAAAAATAATTCATTTTAAACAAAGATAACAAAACAAAAAATAATTGAGTAAATCCCTAATTTACTCCTGAAAAAAAAAGAATTAGAAAACCAACTTGTTCTTCAAAGCTTAGTGACATACTGACATTAAACTGATGCTCCAATGACTTTTTATCAACACAAGACATCAATTTTTAAACATAACAGATTGTTAGATGAAAAATTTTCTGCTTTGTTGCATTTCCCGTAGGATTCCAAAAGAACAGTATTCATTAATTCTCTCAACAAAACAGTCCAAAAGTATGAACAACATATCTCCCTCCAGTGGCCAATTGGTATCTCATTCCCTCTTTTTTGTAACATAATGACATCATTTCCTCATTCTACATACATAGTAGTAAAAACATAATTTGTTAGAATTGCCACAATTTCTAAGATGCTTAATGAACAAAGTGGTTTTCAGGCAAGTAAATGTTTGTTTCCCCAAGTCCTGGAAAAACAATTATTCTTCCTAGAATTCATATTCAATCAGCATGAAAGAGACTTGTTTCCTAGACAACAACATACCTTGTCCGAGCCATAATATCGAACTATGTTTTTATGCTCAAACTTACTCAAAAGTGATATTTCCTGAAAGGGAGGCCACAGACATCACATATAAGAACATTTCCATATAAGAATTAATGGTTAATCATAAGCATTAATGAAATGCCTCGGTCCTCCAACCTGCTGAAGTTGGAAAATGCTCTGTTTTCCCTGGCTACCTTCATCCAGCAAAGACACCTCCTTTACCGCAAAAAAGAATCCCTCACTACAAGAAAGAATATGACCATGTTACCCATATAAAAGCAATGCAAATTATAAAGCTAAAAAATGGACCTCAAGATGGTCTGTTTGAAACAGGCTAGATAATAAAATAATTGGATTCTTTATGTTTCATCAGCTATGGATACATAAGATTCCATTACCATGCTGCCACAAATAAATTTTGCAAACCAAAGCCTAAAAACGGCCAGTACAAAAACATAGCTGACACACTCCATTAATCAGGTAAACCAACTTTCCAAAGTCTTTAACTCCTTAACTCCTGCTTCATCCTTAGAAATTTCCAAATAGTCTAATTTTGGAACCACAATAGTTGTGGTTTATCTTATGCCAACTATAAAAAAAACACATTTGAAAAAGGCGATATGCAAAAAGACTCACTAGCAGGCCAATATCAAGTAATAAGTATTTCTAAAAGCTGATCAACTGATAATAAGTGCATGTTAAGAAAAAGCTAAGCTGAACCAAAGATACCATCTTGTGATTAAGTATTGTACAATAGAAATATATCCTTTCATGGTTAGTCAAATTCTCTAAGTAGAAGAAATATTCATAGTTCTTCTTATAGAGCACCTGCTGAAGCTGTCAACCTAAGTACATGGCTTGGAATACGCCTATACAATAAACAACTCTTATATAAACCATTGAGCATGAAGTGGTGCGCAAGAATTTACTAGCAATTATAAGATTTCATTATAATATTTTCTGACAGATGCACATTCTGTGGAAATTGAATGCAATTCGAGCACAAAAATGGTATTTAAATCATGTCAGCAACCGCAAAGAAACTAAGGTAATAAGGGTTTCCTTTGAAGTGCAAGTTAGGCCAACCAACACCGAAAAATAACTACAACCCTAACCACTAACAAGGTCAGATATTAGAAGAAGGGTTTAACCCAAGTCATTAAATGAAGCAGCAACTAATAAAAGAGTGAAGTACAAAAAGGGAAAACTCACTCAGTGAAGCCTTCATAGACGGTTCCGAAAGACCCATTTCCCAAGACGTCACCTTTTTGCCACGAGGAGAAAGTCTGTCTGAACCACTCATCGGAGGAGGAGACATACGGCACAACCAGCTCATCAGGAGCGGCGGAAATGGAAACCGAACAAACCCTCTCCCCGCCAATATCACTGTCATCATCGTGGGAAGTGGTGAAGGAACCGGAATCGGTGAAAAGCACGCTCCTTTCTCCGTTTCTCAATCTGCCGACACTACCCCTACCAGCGTCATGTTCCCCGGAGGACCAAGGGGAGGAACCCAGGACGGAAACGGGAAGGGAAACGGCGTCGTCTTGGAGGGGAGGCGCAGCAGTAGCAGTAACAGTAACGGAAAGAGGCTGGATCTCGGGCGAAGTGTAGAGAAGCGCGTGAGGGGTAGGGGTGGGCCCGGGGGCGTTGGAGGAAGCGACGCGGGCCTTGCGGGCCTCCCAGTCAGCGGTGGGGATAGCGAAGTCTTCGGGACCGGAGAGGCCCAAGGTCTGGAAGATGCGGTCGAACTCGCCGTCGATGCCGAAGAGGCGGAAGCTGGTTTGGCGATCGAAATGGGAGGAAGAGGAGGTGGAAGAAGGAGAGGGAGAAGAGGGTGGTGGTTGATAATTGAAGTCTTTTTTGGCGTTGAGGCGCTCCAACCGAGGCTGAGGCTGAGGCTGAGATTGCTTCTTCGTCCGACGCCTCCAGTCCATTGGCGTTCAGCTGCTGTGAACTGAAAACGAATCTGCTTCGCAACTCCCTCTTCTCTTCTTTTTCTTTCTATTTTTTATGGTCTTTGCGCTTTCTTTTCTTCTTCTAATAATAATAATAATAAATAAACTAATCCTTTATACTCTTTCTTTTGGCTTTATCTTGTTTCACTTTTACTAACATAGTGTCCCTCACTCACACTCTTCGCTGGATAATAATTTTATATATATAAATCAGATCATGTTTAAATATTCCTCATGTTTTTATTATAAAACTTTTGGAAAAAATTACATACACTAAAAAACAATTAATATATCTAATTTTTTATAATATTTTATTTTTAAATTTAATATGCAAAAAAGTTGAATATAGTAAAATTGTAAAAAAAAACTTATAATAGAGACCCTACAAAGGTATAATAATTCAAATTGATAATTCAAATCTAATAATTCAGTTTATATAAATATTGTCATTAAAAATTGTCAAATTTACAAATATAAGTATTCAAGCTTTGAACAAACAAAGATTTCCAAGAATCATCCTAAAAGTAGTTTAAGTTTTTAACTTTATAAATTGGATTATAACATACATACATATATATATAATTAGTTTTTTCTATATTTTATTTTTAATAAACATACATAGTAATTATAATTTTTAGATATATCATTTAATTTGGAACCAGTTTTCATTAAAAGAAACTTAAAACAAATTTACTTTTATTTTAAAAATGATTATTTTTATGATGAACACATTAATGGAGTAGTAGAAACTATTTATGTTTAAACTTCAGCAGTAATATAAAATTTAACTCTTAAGAATGGAAATGTTATTATAAAAGAAGAAAAGTAGCATATAATTTTTGAAAGTTATCATGGTTGAAGATTTTTTGAAATTAGGTTATGATAAAGAAGAAATTCAGTGGTTAGTGATATTCGCTGGACTTGGACGTATCTGCAAAAGGATGTTTCCGCGATTTTGGAAGGAACCAGTGGGAGCCAGCCAGCAAAAAGAGAAGAAAACTAATGATTCAGAGTCTCTTTGCCACGATGTTCTTTGGTGGATACCAAAGTCAAGGAAAAGGGTTTAGACTCGTGTTTTATTAAATATATATTTTCTTGGAACTTCTGTATTTTTTGAATCATTTCTACACAAGCACAATCAAGTTACGATTTTCACATTTTTTTTATGCTTATTATTGTATCATGTGTAGAATTTTAAATTTATAAAAAAATACGACAAATCTAATAAATATATTTCATTTTAAGAATGTGGGAGTTATGAATTTAGGCCATATAATTATATATAAATTGTGAATGTAATGATAATTATCTAATAAAGAATAAATGTTTGAATGAGAATATTGGATAATAAATAAAATATAAAAATATTTGATGGATAGAAGTTATTTGATAAGATTATTTAATAAAATAAATTATCTATTAAATTAGTAGTGATAGATTGTGTAGTAATCTATTTTTTCTATTAAAATTTTATTTATAATTCATGGAACATTATGATGTATATATAAAAATTTTGTGTAATTTTCTTATCTAATATATAAATTTATTATTTTTACTTTTTATTGTTGCAAACTCAACTATTAGCATTATTAATAAGGATAAAAAAAGTTAAGAAGATTGAAAAGATGGTTATCAAGTTAATATTAAGAATTTTTTTAGAAATAATGATTTTAGGTTGTGAAAGATGAAGATAAAGGTTGTTTTAATACAACAAGATAGTCTTGAAGTGATAAAGGATAAAACAAACATGTTACATTTGTTGACGGAAAGAATTCACATGATTAACAAAACCAAGAACATTATAATTCTATGCCTTAACAATAAGGAATTTAGGAAAGTCATGAAAGAAAATAATACTGCAACAATGTGGAGGAAGTTCAAATTATTGTATATGACAAAATCTTTGGCACAGATTCTATTTTAAGCAATAATTGTATTTATTCAAGATGACAAAATAAAAAAAAATGATAGAACAATTAACAGACTTTTATAAGATACTAGATCATCTTAAGAATATTGATATGAACCTTGAAGATGAGGATAAGACTTTTTTGGGATGAGCTTGGACCTTTCAAAGTTTAAGGGCAAAAGAAGGTAACAAAGGAGAGAAATTCAAGAAATTTTCAATGGAAAATGTAGAGGAGTAGATAAGGCTCAAATGTTTTATATGTAAAAAATGGATCATATTCGTAGA
The DNA here is from genome assembly GCA_016859785.1 of Macrotyloma uniflorum. Lineage (NCBI taxonomy): Eukaryota > Viridiplantae > Streptophyta > Magnoliopsida > Fabales > Fabaceae > Macrotyloma > Macrotyloma uniflorum. The sequence continues at coordinate 326,677 of BDMB01000112.1, forward strand.
ATTTGTATAGAAAGAGAAAGACATTCTTGTCTTGTGAGACACTCTATAGACATTGTTGTTACATCTAATAGTTACGTGTTTATAAAGGTATTGGTAGCATCAATTTTGGATATACAAAGGAGTTCGATTATGGACTCTGGTTGCATTTATGAAAGAGTTTTTTGAGACCTTAAATGAAGAAAGAAAGTGTAGTTCTCCTTAAAAATAAAATAACTTATAAAGTGCAAGACATGAGATTAGTTAAATTGAAAATGTATTTTGTTGTAAGATATGAAGTGTAATACTTATATTTTAAGTATAATTATTAAGAATTGTGATAGGGATAGTATATTAATTGTTTATAAGTTTAGAATGGTTAATATTTTTACCCATATAAAATATTAAAAGGTTTTTATATCAAAATTCTCATTTTATCCCTAAATTTGTCCTATTTCAATTAAATCCTACGTAATTTATATAATTGCATATAAATCCTTAAATATTTTTAATGATTACATTTTAATTTCTAATTAATTTTTTAATATTTATAATTAGATCATTGATAAACTAAGATTTTGTAACACTTTATATTTAGAAGAATATTGTTTAATTAATTTAAAATAACCAAGTTTGTTATGAAGTTGATGTGAAAGAAAATTTATTTAGAAAAGTTATTAATGTGAACTACTTAAAATATAAATTTTTTCTTACAAAATTTTTCTAAGTTTAGTAAGTTTTGTGCCATTGATGACTTGTAGCATGAATATTTATAAAGATATATTGGGGTATGGAAGATTAGAGACGATATTTATGATTTAGGAGAAATGGACAATGATGAACATTCTTATTGATCAATGTACATGGTTAGTTGAAAGTGAGCAAAATCATGTGATTTCACACTCTTTTTTTGACTAAACTTTTGACCATACTTTTGACCGAAGGGACTGAGTGCACACATATTGTATATGTGGATGCATATGACCAACTGATAACTTTTCACACTTATTTAAGACATACTTGACCTAATGGTGGCATGTAGGTAATACAAAGAATCTAGGTACTTAGAAAATAGAAAATTGTGATCAAAGTGTATGTTGATAGATTATGTCTACGGTGTAGTATGAAAAATTATTTAAAAACCTTGTGTAATGTTGCTTTGAATGGGTGATAAGAGTTTGATTTGATATTGTCTAAGAATATTCTAATAAAAATTTCTTGAAACGTATTTAAATTCATAGAATTAGTTATTTTAATCATATGACACTTTGAATTATAATGTATGATTTATTTGGGTTTTTATGAAGTTTTCAATGGTTGATAAAAAATTTTGATATGTTCAAATTTATATTGACTATTTTCTTGTTTGAATTTTCTGGTAATTGTTATGTGTATATATTTTGTGCTTGGTGAGAAATAATATTAAGAAAGATACTCGTTTTTATAACTAATTTTTCAAAAGAATAACATGATAACACCTTAAAGATACTTATATTTTAATATAAGACTTAAACTTATAGAACTTCCTTCTTTGTGTTGTATATATGAATAAGAAGTTTTATATTCTATAATGTAGTTCGATTAAATTTGGGTTGGAGGTTTCTATTTTGTTCCATCACAAAATAGGTTGTATAATTATGACATAATTTTATATTTGTGTGAATATATCTAACAATAATAGTTGACTTCAATTTTAAAAACTTTATTTTTCTAATGAATTTTTATTTATCGATTACTTAATATGATTTAATTTTGAATTTTGAAAATTATTTAAAAAATAATAATATAATAAAAAAATTATATTCAAATTTTATAATGCTATAATTTTGATCTATTAGGAAAGTTTGTGGTAAATTTGTGAGAAAAAATATATTTTCCACTTAATTTAAGTATTGCCCACAAACTGTTTCATGGGAAATAGGATTTTTTTTTTTTGTAGAATTCACAGCAACACCTATAACAGGAATAATTCAATACACAAAATCTACCAATTTGCAGTTTTACTCAATAGATTCCAATACCCTAGCAGTTGAGCAATATCAGAATATCAATTACACTTTTTTTACCAAAAATCTAACCCTAATTCCAGAATCCATACCAATTTCAAATAAAGGATATCTAGCTTCCCTTACCTATTTTTTTATTCTAAAATATCTCTTTCTCAACTATAAAGGACAAAGTTCCTGGTGTTCTAACTAACTATCCAAGTACCTGTTTCACAATCAAAATACACCACTAAGAATCTAAGGTAGTATAGAGTCATATTGATGAGAAAAGGTCCACATGTAAGGAGGGCAAGACCCACATACATAGCAAAATAGTTTGGGCGAAAAGAGGAGTAGAGTAAGAAAAACTTACCCAAATCAAGATTCCAATCGGTTGGATGTGCTCTACTCTTCACAAGCTTCGATTAGGTACCTTCGGATCTTGAAAAGGATGAGGGAGGAGGATGATAGGTTAGAGAGAAGGTAGAGAGATTTGAGAGAAAAAGGTTTTAGAGAGATACTGAATTTAAAATAATGAAAGTTGAAGGGTTTAGTTCTTTTATTTATAATTCTTTTAAAACTTTATTAAACACTTTCACCATTTTACTATTTAAACTCGTTGTCTCACTTAGTTTAATTATTACTAATCTTTACATATTTTGTGCATAAGAAACTAATATAATTAATTTTATTAAAACTATTTACATGTAAAATAAAATATTTTTAGTATGGCACATCTCATTATATGATCATTTTATATTATTTAGATTATATAAGAGTTATAATCTATTATGTATATTTTAAATTTGAATAATTTAAATTAAAATACTAAATATACATATAATTAATCATAATTATTGAAAATTTATTAATTCTAACATTTTTTACTAAAAAAAATAATTATTAATTTTAAAAAATATTGAAAGAGAGATTAATATAACATATTTATTGTAATAATTTGAAATTACTTTTACATTTTTTTTGAAAAAAATATATTTTCTATAATCATCTCCTTATTAACAAAATCATAAATATACACATAGATTTTAGAAAACTATATAAAGATAAACTAGGTGGAATAAATTATGTAATTTAAATTAATTATAAAATTCATCATTTTTAATGAAATGAATAATAATAAATATTATTTATTATTAAAATATTTAGTAATTCAATAATCTAAACACATTTATTTAGTATTTTCAATTTAATAATATTTTAAAGAAATAAAAGTTAAAGTTAAATCAATTAAATATAAAAATTATAAAATAAGAGTTTATGTGCCAATAGGATTATGCTACCTGTGACATGAAACAAGGAGCAAAGAAGAGTTATTGGTCATGGTTTAAGTTGAGTGATGGGATTGATGACGAAGAATGGAATGGAACATGAGTCGAGGGTGTATTTCTTGTTATCTAAGATATCATACTACATTAATTATACTAGAAAAGAAAAAAAAAATATTTTACATCGTTCAAATCTATATCATATAAGTAACTGATGTAATATTTTTTTTAACTGGTATAAAATGTGCATCGCATAGTAATATTAGGATTTGTAAAACAAGAAAAATAAAAGAAATAGCTAGGGTTGAATTGTATTTTGTGTTGGACTTTTATACTTTTTTCTTTTTTATGTTTTATGTTTTAAAAAGAAAACAAATTTAGATAAACTAAAAATCTTACTTAAAAAATAGATAATAAAATTTAGCAAACAATAATTTTTATAAATAGTATCCTCAAACACATTAATTACTATTCAAAGTTAGTTTTAAAAAAATACAAAATATAAAGTGAAACATAAATATTTATATATTAATTTTTTTTAACACAAAATTGTATTTGATTTTTGTCAACACATCAAACTCTATTTGTATATTATAATTGTAACAGGAGTATTGTTTGAAGCCAATATTGACTTACAACATGATTATTATTGGACAAATTTTACAACTCACAAGTGTTTTTTTACCAGATTTTTAAAGTTTATAATACAAGTATTATTTTACCATAATAATCACTCTAAACTTTGTAAATAATGACTATTCTTTCACAACAAATCACTCTTCATTTGCACACAACACTTAAATTTTTAGACTTAGCCTTAATGTCTCAAATGATGAATATACAAACTTACTCTCTAAGACTAGACAAAATATGACTTTATTCAAATGTGTAACAAGGGAATGAATAAGATTAGAGTTTGATAATGTACACTATCACTCTTTTTCTAATCAAAATTTTGACATAAATATTATCTTTGTCTTTATAACAATTCTTTTGAAAGATTCATTATCTTATATTTTTCTTCTTCTTGAGTTTTATACTTTTTACCTTTGAGATTCATGTATTAAATGTGTTGTATGTGGTAGTTGATAAATATTAAATGCCTAATTTTTTTTTCTCTTGTAGCTTTGCTTCTTCTTAGTTTTAGGAATAATATTTTTTCTACATTTTTCCTCCAAAAGGTCACTTTGTTGTCATAATTGAGTTGGTGGTACTGACACAATAAATTTTTTAGCATATTTATACGTCAAGAAACATATCTTAGTATATGCATTTGGAAGATTTTTTTTTTCTTCAAAAACATTCTCTATAGAAAAACAAATATATGTGTATTTAAGTTATATATATATAAGTCCTAAAAAAAGTAATATGTACAAATAATGTGACATATCATGATTGAGATAAATTTGAATACTTATTAAATGTAACATAAAAAGGAAATAATAGATACAAACATATAAAAAGATGAAACATTTGATGCAATCATAAAATATTACTGGACGTAAAAATATTAGACAAGTCAGCTTTATCCAATTTGACCTAATGAGTTAACTGAAAAAATTGTATTCCACTAACTCAGCTCATATTCTTAAAATGATTTTTTTTACTTAACTTGATTTTATATTAGGTCAACGAGTTAACATTGTGACTCATTTTAAAAAAAAAATAAAGAAAAAATCAATTTTAAATAAAAAATATTTATAAGTATATATTTTTTAATTTTAAATTATATCAATAAAATTAATTTTTATTTTAAATATAATGATTTGATATATAAATTATATTACATATATATTTTAATAAATTAATATTTTAAAATTATTTTTTTAAAATATAATTAATATTTTTAAAAATAAGTTAGCCCATAAGCTTACGGGTTTCCTTCGTCTTATAAACTTATTTAGGGTATGAAATAAATGGATCATGCAAAAATTACTTGATTCAATTTTAGGCCACAATTTTTTATTTATTTAATCTAATAGCTATAAAAAGAAATTCTATTTCCTATGAAACGAAATTTGTGGATAATATTTAAAATCAGTGAGAAATACAATTTTTCTCATTAATATATCACAAATTTTTCATCACCATAAATTTATAAGTAAAAAATTAGTAGAAATTATTTTTCACAAAAAATTCATGAAAAATTTCCCACAAACAAATTCGTGGGAAATTTTCTACAAACAAATTAATGAAATTTTTTTCATAAATAAATTTATGAAAAAAATTTCACAAATAAATTTATGAAAATTTTCCATAAAAATAAATTTGTAAAAAATATTCAATAGGTAATTAATTTTTTCCCATAAAAAAATCCGTAAAAAAAATATTTCATTGGTAAATAATCTTATTCTTATAATGAATCTATTTTTGGGTTTTTTAGAATTGTTTGTCAGAATAAACTGATTTTGACAATTTTATAAAATGGTGCAACTTTTTTATACAAAACATAAACATGTTAAATGATATGATAATACAACAAATTTTGATTTTACTTAAAAAGACGATTTCTAAGGCTTATATGTGGTAAAAACACTAAAAAGGTGTATTTTTTTAAGAAAAAAATTACTAAAATGAGTAATTTTTTTTAAATATTTATTTAGATAAGTCAAATACGACTTTAGTATAAATAAAAAGTAAAATTGTGTTTGTACTTTAAAATACTACTTTAGTGTAAAAAGGAGTGAAATTATATTTTGAAATATGACTTTAATATTAGAAAAAGAAAAGTTGTATTTTGAAATAGAACTTCAATTTAAAAAAATAAAAATTGTGCTTGGAAGCATAATTTACCCAAATTTATGTATAAATTTTTTTAATTTATCTATTTTGATGAATTTGAAACAAAAAATACATTATTTTGGTACTTTTTTTTCTTATTTGTACTTAATCAAAATCTTCTATCATAAAATATTAAGGTTATTCACTTGTTTTGAAACATTATTTACTATTAAGCTTATTATATAGGTTGTTGAATAAACCTAATTAGTTCCAGAGTATAATAGATTTCAAGTGTTGAAATTCTATATTAACTAAAAATATGATCAAGTTATAATATATAAGCAAGATGAAAAATCTCACTTAACAAAATCGATTTAAAAGTGTTGATGTTTTTTCTAAGTTTTAATGAATTTCAGACTTAATTACACTACAAAAATAAGTTTAATTACCTATGAAATATTTTTCACGAATTTTTTTTTTGAAAAAAAATTAATTATTCATTGAATATTTTCCACATATTTTATTTTTATGGAAATTTTTCATAAGTTTATTGGTGTGAAATTTTTTATAAATTTTCTTATAAAAAATTATTCCATAGATATGTTTGTGGGAAATTTTCCATGGATTTATTTGTAGAAAATTTTCCATGAATTTTTTGTGAAAAATTTCCTACTAGTCTTTTATCTACAAATTTGTGGTGGTGGGAAATTTGTGGATAAAAGGTTAGTAGGGAATCTTCTACCAAAAATCCATGGAAAATTTCTTACAAACAAATTTATGGGAAATTTTTTCATAAAAAAATTTATGAAAAATTTCCCACAAATAAATTTATGAAAATTTTTTATAAAAATAAATTTTTAAGAAATATTCAATGGGTAATTAATTTTTTTTCCTACAAACAAATCCATGGAAAATTTTTTCATAAAAAAATTTATGAAAAATTTCCATAAAAATAAATTTGTGAAAAATATTCAATAAATAATTAATTTTTTTTTCAAAAAAAAATCCGTAAAAAATATTTCATGGGTAATTAAACTTATTTTTGTATACCACATAAACATAATTGAAAGTACACAACTCAAGAATTTCATCATTCTAAAATAAGTGAAAGTTCATGATTTAATGTGATTTTTGACACCCAAAATATTAAAAAAGATTTTGTAAATCTTAATTTTATGAATGAAAATAAATTAATGAATATTGTATGAAATTTGTAAACTGATTAAGATTATTTTCGATGAATCCTAAATTTGTAGAATTAATAAATTCTGACATATAGAACTTCAACAAAAATGAAAAAGAACATATTTTATGTGTCATAGATAATGAAATTTGATAAAGGTTAAAGATTACTACACAAATTAAAAAATTCTTGATAAGATTAAATAATTCAACAAAAAAAAGTCTTACTAAAAAAATTTCTCAATCTCAAATTTATGTTCCTTTTATTCATTCTCAAATAATTTATACTATTTAATTTTCATATACTTCAAATTAAAATAGTATAATATTAGTATATAATATTTTAGTAATTAATTGAGAGATAATTAAATTTAGAATCAAATGTTAAATTCCTATTACAAACAAAAATATTATAATTTAATTTTTGAAACAAGTACTTAAAAAATTATTAAATATAAAATCAAATTATAATATATAAATAAAGTATAAATATTATTTTTTTTCTTTTATTTTATTAAAACTTTATATATATATATATATATATATATATATGAATGAGATCAAATTAGCAATTGTGCTAAATTAATTAAATGAAGCACGTAACCATATTTATTTTCTATATATCGGATCCTCCAAAGAGAAAATATAAATTAATTTAAGAACTGAATGTTTCTTTTAACTATGAACTTGGTTCCACACGAGTACAGTTATAAAGACTTAAAACACAGTTAAGAAAGGCTTTGCAATACTTTAATAATTGAGCCTCGGCTAAGTGCATTAGTTAAAAGTCCTTCACCACGTGCATGTTATCCAACTACTTAATTACGCAAACCTTACTCCACAACAACCAGCAACAATTAATAACATAAAAAAAAATTACAAGAAAAACAGAAGAAACCACCCCTGTATGATTATTTATAAGAAGATACATAAAATGTAATATCTGGTAAGTCTATTGAAAATGTGGTAAACATTCTCCTATAACATTCCTTTTTGTCTTCAACTTACTCTTATCGTCAAGGTGAAAAATCAAGAGTGGCTTACCATTTTTTCTGCAAGAGATTTCTACGACCAACTAAGCTTTTTTTGGATCCAGTTGGTGTTACTAGCTAGAGCTAAAGCTAGCCATTTTGGCCACTCCTAGGACCAAAGGAAGTCCCTATAGGATTACTAGCAGTGTGACTCTCTTTATTCATGAGAGATGTTATGGCTGCAGCAACAGCAACCCTAAACTTAGGATCTGAGGCAATTGCTGACACATTCTCATCTAGTGGCTTGCTTTCTTCTCCTTTCCAAATTCTCTCATGAATATCCACCTGTCTAGCCTTGTGGAAATTGTTGTTCATTGCAATTGCACCACCACCTTGGTATTTGTTTGGCATCCAAGAAAAGCGAGGCTCAGTTGTGGTGTTGGAGGAGCTACCAGTAGAGAAACGTAGTGGCTCACTGAGGCTGCTGGTGAGATCAAGAACAATCCCTTTGGATGGATCACTAGGGTTTATGCTCCTAAAGTTTGAAGCTGGGTGAAAGGTGTTGTAAGGAAGAGATGCTTGATTGAAACTAGAGGTGCCATCTTGAATAGGGTTGCTTGAATCTAGCAACATGAAGGAAGCTGCTGCAGAAGCTGTAGAAGCCATAGCAGTTGCACCCACGGGAAGTGGATGATTATGTGTCCCTTCATAGGTTGTAATAAGAATGGACATGTCATCTATACATCTTTGCACCTATACATATAACAAACACAAGAATTGAAGACATATTAGACACTATGAAACCAAGGCTTGATTTCAGTTTAACACCTTTTTATTTTATTCGTTGAATTATTATTCAACCAGTGAAATTTACAATTGTATTATATGTAGTCAATGCTCAAAATTAAGCCCCATATTATAATTTCAAGTGATTTTGTTTGTTTAAGCTGTTCTTCTTATAGTTGGGTATAGTTGATTTTCATCAAACTATTTTGAATGATTAAACTTAATAGAAACATATACTTAAATTAATCCTAACAAAACAAATACTTAGAATGTCTTTTTTCTTGAAAAGTGTGAAATTATTTTTTCAACGTGAAAACCTAACAGGGACTTAACTGAGTAAAAATAAAAAATAAAAAAGTTAAATCCTTCAAACAAACTCTAGGGAAACATAAAAGCTTACAAAAAGTATAAATATTTGAAAATTACCTGTTTCCTAACTGGGCAACCTGGGGCTACAGTGCAACGATAATAGGCTCGTGGACATGGATTTCCCTTTGCAATTTTCTGTCCATATTTTCTCCATTGGCACCCATCATTCATCTATGACAACATAGAGATGATTAGTTCAAGATCAATCCAATCATATAGGAACATGAAGAATATATTAATTATGAACATATATAGATTTTGAACTCACTGTGGCAGCTTCACATCTTGCTCTAACCGAAACCCTAGCCTTTCTGTTTGGAGGGGAGATAGCATGGGTAGCAATACCAGGCAACTCATGTGTCCGCTGTAGTTTGTTCTGCACTGATGCAAAACTTGCCAATTGTTGATCTTTTCTGTCTTCCTTGTTTCCCACATCACTTTCTTTTTGGCTTGTGCTTGGTTGCAACCTCAGTGATAAACCCAATTCACTCTCGCTTAAACTATCAGCATCGGTGTTTGGAGGAGATGGAGCACTTTGATTTTTTTTATTAAAGATTTCAAGAATTCTCGATGGCCCTTCACCGCTGGTGGTCGAAATGTTTTGAAGTGAGAGAGAAATTTCATGATCCTATAAAAATGGGATCCATATATTATTGTACATATAAAATATAGATGAAAGTCAATGAAGAGCAATATTATATAGGATTTACCTTTCTTTTATTGTTTTCCTGGATAGCTGAGAATTTCATTTGCAGATCATAATAGTCTTTCATTGTTTGTTCTACAACTTTCCTCAGAACTTTGTTTTCCTCTTTCATGTTTTCCATCTCCATTTGTAGCACACTTAACTGGACGAAAACCATACCCTTTAACGTTCCAGTTTAAAAGTATAGCATATATATCATACACAAGCAATTAAAAGCTATCAAAAGAACTCTGTTTTCAAGAGTTACTCATGCCTATGCACAAGAAAAAACATTGGAAGAAACATGGGAATATACAGTGAGAAAATAGTTAGTCAAATAATACAATCTTAGCTGTTAATTAATTTACTCACTCAGCATAGTCAAATTAAGGAGGTAGAAGGAAGGGTAAGAAAGAGGTTATGCTTTGGATCTGGTCACGGATAATGAAAAGAGAAGTACCTCTTTTATTTTAGTGTTATCTTGAAAAGATGTTTCTACCACTGATGCATCATCTTCGATTTCACCAGCTGTAGCTTCAGGGACTTCTTCCTTGTTATTATCAGGAATCTGGGCCATTTCTTCGTGGTCATACTCTTTAACTTGCTCATCTACTTCTGGTTTTTGTTCATCATCAGTATCTATCTTCAAAGAGAGATCAATCTCCATCTTTGTGTGGTTCTCTCGCCCTCTACCCATCAATTGAGGACAAGGTTGAAGTTGTGAAGAATCTCCTCCTTTGTCCTCTCCTATGATTTATATAAAAGTATATACGCTACTTTTAAGGCACCAAAGTCAATTCCCTCGTCCCGAAGACGTTTCTTATCTTGGACACACAAGGACGCATCTATGATTTGACTTTAGTTGGCTTCTTAATGAACCTCCAATTAAATTAATCAGTCTATAAGCTTCTATGTTAAAATTTAATAAAAATAGGCAAGTGGGCACCCTACTATATTTGATAAGTGAACCCTCCCATTACCAAAAAGACAGAATTAACCATTGCTGCTAAGTGAACTTGATCATCGATCATTGACCTTTCTAATTGCCCTTTGTGTGATAAAGAATCAAATCAAGGTCTTGTGTAAAATCTCGAACCAGTGCACTGAAAAAAAGGTGAGGCAAAAGCATCACATCTCTTCAATTGTTTGACATTATTATTAACATAAAATTACATAGGCTTTTTTTTATCCTTTTAGACCACGTAATTAAGCCGCCTAACATCATGTTTAATTGATGCCATCGTGCTAATAATACAAACCTTTTTTCATTACTAACACTAGGGCACACGCTAGGGCATGCACATCGTGGCTCCTAGCACCAATTGCATGCATCTCTTTTCATCTCTGTTTCTGCATGTTAGGGCATGACTCGCATGAACAATAATGTCTTTTTATCGTGGAAAGAGAAGCCATTAGTTGAAGATTGAAGGGGGCACTCGTGCTACATGTGCCTGCTAATGGTGAACAATTTGACGAGATTCATTTCAGCTTTTTTATAGAGTGGAAATAAGGGAAAAATATTGCAAGGTTTAACATGCAGATGATTATAATATTTGAGTTCATATGACATCATCTATTACCATGGAATATGAGCCCCGTACGAAATCCCATATGAAGGAAAAAAACCTTGGGATCAGATCTTGATTTTGTCAACTCTAACACCATATTTAAGAGTCCTTACATCTCAACTCCTACTTTATAGTTTAGTTGTACATACTATATACTTTAGTTCGATACTACCTCCCACGTTATACTTTAATAATCAACAAAAAATAAACTCAGAAAAATACCATTTCTTTCGCAGTAAACTCTTTCTGTAAGTAAACCATTTTATTTATTATATACTAATCACATCATATTCATACAAAATTCTTTATGATATTTATCACGTCAACTATCGTATCCCACACATCTTTCGTCGAACTTAAACTGGAAACAGAACTTTCTCCCCTTCTTCTTAGCAAATTATCTAAATGGTGTAGATCCATAACACACGAAGAATTGTATATGGTTGTAGGCTGCAGAAGTTACAAAGAATTAATGATTATAATTTCAATGATATAAAAAATTAAAGTATGCATATCCTGTAATCGATGTGTTTTTTTATAAGCAAAATATTATTATTATTAAAAGAGAGTGCAAAAGGTACTCCAACCCAAATACATTAGTCCAACAAGGTCAAATTTAAAGAGATACATAAAGATAAGTTACGTGATCATAAGTTCATAACCAAAACCAGAAACAGAACATTAAACATGGTTTATCTTGACGTTAAACCATGTCCACAATTTAACCCCTGTATAATTATTTTTCTCAGAGAGAAAACACTACACACACAATACATGTGGACAATAGTCTTCTTTTGTAAAAGTTAACCTGGGACGAAAATGTATCCAAAATAACTCACTAACAAAACAAATGTTTCTAAAACTAATTAAATGAGATGAGTAACATCTCAGTAGTATAAGGTTTAGGGTATATATATATTTTTTCTTTAATTTTTTTTAAAGAGTTCTATTACAATTACTTTTATTACAATTAATTATTTTAACTACGATAATAAATATACTAAGTCGCTGTTTACAGCTGACTATTACTTCTTATTTTTCTTATTTTTCAAAAAAATTTAAGAATTACAAATATTTTTAATTAATACTCATAATTATAAAAACAAGAATATATAAGAATATTATAAAAAAAAATTCACACAAAGAAAGTGTACTACAAGATATTCTTTATTTAAATTTTAATTCTATTGACTAAATAATATAATAATGATTTTATTTTTATTATCAATTTTTTTTTTTAAATTAAAAGATATGTAGATAAATTTTATTCTTTTATATTTTTTAGATATTTCAATTATAATATTCGAATATCTTTATAAATAAGATTATTACGATATTTTATTTTTTTTAATAAGTCTTTTAAAAAAAGTTAATCTCATCATACCTATTTAAAAAAATATAATAAACATAAAGTATATATTTTTTAAGAGACGGAATATTTTATTTTATACAAAAATATATACTTAATTATTTTATATTAGATAAATTTGATTTAAATTTAATTAGAATATTAATAATTTAGTTCAGTTAAATTTTTTTTATTAAATATTCATCAAGATATACATCAAAATTAAATAAAATTTTATTTTATTTTATTTTAATTTAATATAAAATTTAAACTAAATTAATTAAATATTTTATTATTTGATTAATATCATTTATGTAGGTTTATTATAATAAAAATTTTAAATATTCTTTAAAAAATTATAAAATATTTTTTAAAAAAAAATTATTAAATTTTGTAATAGAAAATTGTTAAATATAGGTATATAGTATAATTTTTTATAATTATTATTTTATTCATAATTTAAATTTATTTTAAGAACATTTTTATTAAATTTTTATTTTACTTTATTTAATTTTTATTTATTATTATGAAAATACACTAAGAACAATTACCATAACCACCTAATATTTACTATTTTTGTATTTTTTTAATTTTTTTTAATTCTGTATTCAATCTTATATCCAAGTATATATATATATATATATATATATATACTCCAAAGAGAAAAAGAGATTGAGGAAAAAAATTAAATTCAATCGGGATAGAGTGTGATAAGAAAGAATGAAAATACATAACAAAAATGGAGAGTGAAAAACAAAATCAAGATTTATAATTTTTCTTCTGTTTGTTTTTTCCTCCCCTGTTTCGATAGTGAAAAGAGTCACATTCATCCCATGAAATCAGATTTTTTATTTGAATTCATTTGATGCTCTTTGAAGAGAAGAGAAAAAAAGACCTGAAAATAAAATGAAAAATTACGCATTTGATAGATGTCAATGTCAATGTCAATCTCATATAATCAGAATCACATAAAGTTTATACTCATTTTAAATGCATTAATTTTAGACATGACACAGCATATGTGGGTGATTGATATTTTAAAAAGTTAAAAGTGGGAAAGAGTGAAGGAAGATAAAAATGGTGGTTGTTTGTAATGTGATATGACAAATATGAAACTTCCCACAAAATGGACAGACACTAGGATTAAGAAGGGATGTTCTGTCACATTGGAGCACTACAAACACACATGGACCACAATTCCCAGAATCTTAAAATAAAAAAACACAAATATTGTCATTATTTTTGTTAATTTGTCTGAATGATTTCTTGGCCATTTCCTACTCATTCAAAACTTGAGGTCATTTGGAGGAGTTCAATATCAATTCTTTTTAAGCGCGTCTTTGTGATAGGCAATGGCTAATATCAACATCATTGTCAAGATTTGTTCATACCATTAGTACTTGAAATATTGCATAATCAAATCAGTTTTCTCATAATATAAATTTATTATGTTTTAGTTCTACGAAGGGTGTGAAAGGATAATTTACTTTTTCACCTAAAAATTTTATATCCAACTTATAAAATAAAAACAAATTTATTATTATTATTATTATTATTATTATTATATTATCTAAAATTCATTGTAACTTTAATATATTTAATAAATAAAATATATTTAAGTGAAATATATATGTTTTGGTAAAACAATGTTATTTGAAATATTTTTTTAAATATAATTATTATTTTTTAAAATTAGTCTACATATAAATATAAAATCTAGTTTAATTTAATTTATATTCATATAAGTCACGTGTTAAATGGGATAAATCAAAATTGATCAGATTTAATTTAGACTACTATGTTTTTTTTTAATTTAATATGATTTATTTTTTAAATTTTGTCAGAATTAACTTATTTTTAATAGTTTTAATTTTTACAAAAAAAATACTAAAAATTATTATAAATATTGGTTAATTTTAAAATTATCTAATGATGTTATTAAAAGTTTAAAATAAATCTAAATAAATAACTCAAATTTTAAATTAGTTATTGCTTTATGAGTATGGCTTGTATTCATTTGCAAGATAATTAATGACTTATACAATGTTAATTTTATTATTTGTTTAAAGAGCTCTTATTCAACAATAGTATTCTACAATTTTTTAAGAAATTATTAAATTTTTATTGTTTTTTCGTTGTCACGTCCTTCACATTTTTTTCAAATGAATTAATATTTTGCAAATCAATTTTCCATTCTCATGCATTTCAACTACAATAAAATATATCTTAATTGTTTTAAATGATCTTTGTTCTTAAAAAAGTAAAAAAATAATTTTATTAGGTGTCGTCTAACAACGCAGTGCAAATTATACACATTTTAATCTCCATGAAGGAGAAAATTTTATCGAAATAGTAATTGACACGGTTAAATTTTACTGTTTTTATTATTTCTTACCTTTAAGCTGTTTTAAGTTTTAAAGTTAA
Organism: Macrotyloma uniflorum; assembly: GCA_016859785.1. Lineage (NCBI taxonomy): Eukaryota > Viridiplantae > Streptophyta > Magnoliopsida > Fabales > Fabaceae > Macrotyloma > Macrotyloma uniflorum. The sequence continues at coordinate 341,978 of BDMB01000112.1, forward strand.
AAATGTCTCCTACACAACTATATTTTTGTATAAGATTCTTTTGTTAAATTTTTTGAAAAATTATTTAATCATAAGAAATTTTTGTAATATTTATGTATCTCTCTAAGAGAATTATTTTGCTTTATAATTATTTTATTAAAATTTATTTGTATAGTTAAAAATAATTTTATGTACTCGTTTTTTAATTTAAAAAGAATTAAGTATTTTGCGAAAAATAATTTGATGTATTCGTATAAATCAGAATTGATTAAATTTATTATATTTATTTATTGATTAATAAAATTTTTCAAAAATATTATTAAACTTATTTAAAAATAAGGATTTATTTTTCTTTCTTTTATATATTGCATTATTATGTATTTTGAGAGGGGTGTAACCTTGAGAAATATTTATTAATGGATAAATTACAACTATATAAATAAATATGACTCTACTTCTTACTCAAAATCTTAAGATTAAGAGTCTTTGTGTCTTTCTTACCTATATATTATTTAACTTTCACATTTCTAACAAATGTGAGATTTCAACTCACCTTTTCAACTCACTTTCAACTCTAACATGTATTTTACTCTTTCTTTTTCATTTTTACCCATCCCAATTTTAGTCAAATATTTTCAACAATGTGCTAACTTTATCCTTTTTCTTTTTCATTTTCAATAGTCTCATATTATTTTTCTTTTCTAACATCTTCTTTTCATAAATAGACATATTCAATAATATATCTTCTTTATTCATTTCTAAATTAGGAGAACCTTAAATACAAATTATTTTCATTTTCAATAGTTTCATATTATTTTTCTTTTCTAACATCTTCTTTTCATAAATAGACATATTCAATAATATATCTTCTTTATTCATTTCTAAATTAGGAGAACCTTAAATACAAATTATTAGACAAATTAAGTATAAAAAAAAATATCAAATATAAAATCAATAATATTTATAATATTTTTTAGTAATAAAAAAAATATAGTAGAATAAACAAACTATAGAGAATAAAATAAAATTATATTTAAAAAAGAAGATGAAAAAATGACAAGAAAAATAATTAAAAAATATAAATTAGATCATTCTTATGTTAATTTATTAGACTAAATAAATTTATAATGTGAAATGGTTATATATAGAGAGAGAGAAAGTTGTTATAATATACAGGGCTTTTCATATTATTAAAAAGAAAAAAATATTATAATATTTAGTTCATCTTCAAAATTAATTGAAAAAGGTAAAATTGAGATATTTAACCTTAAGTGTATAAAGAAGAAGGGGAAGTCAAAATTTGGGATCTATTATTAGAATATAAAATACTGATATTGACATGGTGAAAGAAAGTCACAGAAGGGAGATTTTTTTCCTCAAAGCATTTAATAATGAAAAAAATTTCAAAAATCTAACCCGGGCCTATATTTTAATTCCATTATAGTAAATTTGGGTTATAAACATTGATTTTCAAGAAATAGGTAAAAAAATTGAGTGGTGAAGTTAAATTTTTGAAGATTGATTTTTCATTTTCAACTTTGTAGGTTTCAACTTTGATTTGGTGGCATGCAAGATTGGGACCATCCATGGACTCTTAAAATTGCCAAACTACCTTGACTTCTCCACTTAACCGTTTCATTGCAAACCTTTTCTGTCCGCCGCACCCATTATCACCTTCCTTCATTACACACGCATAATATATATTTACTTCAAAGTTAGATAAAAGGAAATTATTCTAATTCTCATCATTATTTTTTTAATAGTTAAATTACAAAATATGAATGATAAAGATTAAAAGTAAATATTTAATTTAACTCTACTTAAGATATTAATTTTAGAATTAGATTAGGTACAAACTAAAATATTAACATTTCTTATTATATAAATTTCAATTTGTTTTGATATTCATTCATAGCTTGGGGCTATTTGAGATGTTATTTATATAAATTGGAAAGTGCCCTATTTTCTTCTTGTTGGAAAATCACATTTCTGGTTTAAATACAATTCTATAACTCCAATTTTGAATATTTATTTTCTTTCTTGAGATTTGTCATTTATTAACACTAATAATTACTGTTATTGAGAATATTGGTTTTTGCTAGTGTATATGAATAGGTTGAATTTTGTTAGTTTCTTTCTTAAATATTAATCAGTCCAATGTGGTTGAATGTTTGGTTATAGTTTATATTAATTAGTATATATGTGGTGTTCAGTTCATATTTTAAGTTAATTATTTGATTAACTTGTGGTTTATTAATATATTTAACAGATATTATGAAATTTAATCAACTGTCAACAAATAACAACACACCAAATTGTTTCGATATTTTCAGATTTTTTAGTTAATTTTATATACTTTTCAGATTTTTATACTTCTCCACCTTAACATTTACCTTTTTTACGAGGCAAAGAATTATTAAATTGAGTCCAAGTGCTAAGCTCTTTCCATACATAAAGTAAAAAAGAAAATTAGCATCATAAAAATTGTGGCAAAGTCACCATTTCTTAAGCCAGGTAATTTCAATTTCAGAATGCATCAGAAGCTAAAAAAGACTTGCATGTACTCAGAAATGCCTATTATTATAGGCCTTATATAAATGCTCCAACTTGAATAACCCCACGAATCCACTTGTGTTGCATTAGGGTTCTCTATCCACATTTTAATTATTTCCCTTCATCGGTATTAAATTATCAAGTCTTTAAAAAGCATTAGTGTGATTGAGGGAAAAATAAAATGATTTCTTTTTTATGAAGTGTTTGGGTAGATATAAGGACCGAGTATTTTATTTATTGTTTTTTTTATTCCTTTTTAGTTTATTTTAATTTTTTTTATTATTGATTCTTTCACGATTGTATAAGAAATATCTGCGTTTACGTTCTTATAAATACATAATTTTAGAATTAAAAATTTAATATACAGTATATATTACTAATTTATTATTAACTTGAATATCAGAATGTATATAAATATAAATAAATTTTTTAAGTAGTTTTAAAGAAGTAAAAAACAAAGTAAAAAAAAAAAGACCGAAATAGATTGAGAAAAAAAAAATAAATAATAATATACTCAATTCTTATAAATACTGTTTAAATTCATATTCCTAAATATTCAGTAGTAATATAAACACTTATAGATATATATTTATATTTTTTAAAACATATATTTGTAAATTATTTGCTTAGTGCATATTGCTAAAGCATGAAAAAACATCAATAAAATTAAACCTATTTTTAGAAAGAATTTTTGCTAAAAATATTACATTTACGCATAAATATAATATAGTTTATGGATGTTAGAAATATATATATATATATATATATATATATATATAAAATGAGGGTATATGTTTAATATAATTTGATTTTTGTCCCCACTGGTTTTGCTTAGATGTGTGAAGAATTGAGTATATGAATAATGTTGGAAAACAAGAGAAATGGCTGCGGCGCCGCTTGCTGGCTTTAAAGTCCACGCATGCACGAGGTTGTGAGGTGTGTTGATGAATGATGATAAATGCTTCACATGTCACTCCAATCCTACCTATTTATTCCATCCACACTCTTCATTTAATTCCTCCTTCTTCATCAATTTATTATTTTTTTTCTTCTACATCAATGCTATCAATCCATAGTTTGAGCTTTAAAGTTTATCACTTTTTTAAGGCTAAGCTATTATTAATAAAATTAAATAATATCATAACATATCAGAACATGCAAATTACAAAAATGAAAAGTACTTCCAACAAAATCAAAACTCTTTACATGGAAACAACCGCACTGTTAACGGAGACAAGTCCAAAGAGTTTGTGACCAACAACAATAAAAAGACTAATTGAAATATGCATTAAGTCACTGCCATGATACAAATTTGTACAATCTCCTTTAGTTCTTCTTGTTCCTTAATCTTGGCTAGAAATTTTTTCTCATTCCTACATTTCCATATCAGCCACACAACATCAAACGAAACACATTTCCTCTTGAAGCTAATCTTGTGAATCAGATGAGATCCATGGATGAAAGTGACCTCTCAATTTATTTTGCATTTGTGTAGATACACCGGATCGCATTAGATTGTTAGGTATTTAAGGAGAGAGTTAATATAATGGAGATTTTCACTAATAAAAGTAAACCACAACTATATAAGTGAATAAGACTCCACTACTTACCTAAAACCTTAAGGTTACGGGTTTGTGTGTCTTTCTCCCTTATATGTTATTCAACCTTCCCATTTCTATTCAATGTGAGATTTCAACTCACCTTAAAACTCCAACAATCTCTCCCTCAAGCGTGAGCTTCTTCCACATTGGCAAACACTCTCCCCCCAGCGGAAGTATCACGAGTTTCCGAGTGGTGAACTTACTTTAACTTGTACCGTCGTCCTTTAACGGAACACGCTTATCTAAAATCAATGTCAGGAAGACTTTCTATACAAGGATCCACATTTGTTATCACTCTTTGAAGACTGCACAATTCTGCACAAAGTTCAAATGTTTTAATAATGATCAAGAATCAAGACATCAAAGGAAGATCAAGATATTCAAAGGAAATTCAATTGAGAAGCTCAAGAAAACTAAAGTTGGAAGCTCAAAGATTTACAAGACACACAAGACGAGAAGACTTTAGTTGATAGTTAGTTGTGTCCTATACCAAAAGGAGTGACTGATGTTGAAAGATAATCATCACTCAGCTCAGAGATTTTCTCAAGAAAATTAATTTTTAAAAATATAAAATGCGTACTGTGATAATTGATTATATGAAGAACATAATCGATTATGTTTTCTGGAAATTTTTAAAAGAAGAATTTGTCACTGGAATAATCGATTAGGTAATCGATTATGTATTTTTGAAAAGCTTTTGTCACGGGAATAATCGATTAGGTAATCAATTAAGTATTTAAAACATAAAAAGGAATTTCTCTCAGGAATAATCGATTATGTAATCGATTAGCTGTTTTTTTTTTTAAAGTTCAAAGCACGGTCATAATCGATTATGTAAATACCATAATCGGATTATGTTGGAAATTTTTTTGAAAAATATTCGTTGCATAAAAATCTCCTAAAATAAAGGATGATCTGGATTCATATTTTTTGAACATTGGAGAATATATGGAGAGAATAAAATTTGATTTCGAATTAAAAAATTAAATAAAATAAATTATTAGTGAATTTTTGGCTATTTATTAAGCAAATCAAGGGTTATCAAATAATACAACTTCTATACATCTTGAGCCACGAAAATTCATATTTGAAAAAGAATATTTTCTGTGCTTATATTTTTCTGAGAAAATCTTGAGAAGTCTCTGAGCTAAGCCGATGCTACAGTTTGATATCTACACTCCAAGTGATATTATTTTGTTTGTGTTCATCCTCTGAGGCTGTTCAGAGGAGATGTTTGGCATTCCTTGTGTGATTCAAGGAAAGTGTTTTCATTCCTTGTGTGACTCAAAGAAAGTGTGGCAATCTCTTGTGGGTTACAAGAGATAGTGAGGTTCAATCTTTAATTTTTCTATTTTTTCATGTTTCACTTGTATTAGTGGTTGTAAAATTCTGATTAATTAAAGATAGTGAGAGTGTGTGATCATCTCAAGTTGAGGTGATTGAGAACTAGATGTAGGGTTAAGGATTTAACCCGAATCAGTATACATCTCTGGTGTTTTTGTAACGAACCAAAAATATATCTATTTTGCATCTATAACGAAATAAAAATCTACCCATTAATTATTAATAATTTCAAAATATCATAGAATATAAAATGTCTAAATACATAGAATACTCAGTTTATTCAAGTTTATCACTTGAAAATAAAAAGTCTTTACAAAAACTCATAATAAATTGAAAGTTGCAAAATTATTCTTCAGCACAAAACTAATTCCTCTAAGCAAAACTTGAAACTATTATTTAACTTTCACCTGCATTGCTATCTGCTCCCGTGTCAAGACACGATCATCGCAGTATCAATAAAACCACAAACACAAACAGAAAGGGTAAACTAATATAAACAAAACCAATCAAAATATATATAGTTCATAATTTCATCCTCACAATCATTTATCTAAATATATTTAGATATTCAAACCATCATAGTCATTCGCAATCACACACATTCATCACACTCACTCATTCACAACACCTAATATGCTAGATAGTCTCTTTCAGAAAATTATATGGAATCCTTAATCTCAGAGGCTAGCACCTAACATACGATTACCGGGTCATAAACACAACCCCTTCAGAGTCTTTTTCACCTCAGGATTGCAATCCCTTCAGAGTCTTTTTCACCTCAGGATTGGTAATCCCTTTAGAGTCTTTTTCACCTCAGGATTACACGCCTATCACCATTCTGGTAACCGTGTCAGGGTGATTCCCACACACACTTATTAAAGAACTGATGGCTCTTCCCACCCAGTGATAAGCGTAGTAGAAACCTCCATCGACCTCCACCACATGGTACCCTTATCTATGTGACTAGAATCCCATTGAATTCTGGATACCTCCTTTAGAGACATCTAGAATTCCATATGTACACTAAAGCTACACCAAATAGTACCCCATGGTAACTATCTGACTCACACACAACAACACAATCAATTCACAGTTCATCACAATCTCATAGACACACAATCATCTCAAGCACACAACCATCTCATCTCATTGTCGCAACTACCATCACAAATTTATTGGCTCCACTGCCGTCACAAAATTATTGGCTCCACTGCCATCACAAAATTATTGGCTCCACTACCATCTCAATCTCATTGGCACCTTTGTCATCACAAATCCTTGTGACCTCGGTCACAATTCACAAACAAAATTCACATCATTATCACTAATCCAATTCTAATCACAATACATGACCAAATCACACATCACATAACTCAATAGTTTAATTACATATCTTATAAAATTTTATCATATTGCACATATATATTATTTTAATACAAATTAGAACATGAATAATCATCCAAAAATAATAAACTTTCTCTTAAGAAAGAACAGTTTCAAAAACATCTCGCTCATCCTCACAGCATGACCTTTAATCACTCAAAAATTCATATTTTATGTTTTAAACATTATTTTTATGTGAAATAAAAACCATTGATTAGCTAACATCTAGGATAAAACTTTTATGCAGGAAACTTTCTCAAATTCGTAACCAAAACATCTTAAAAGGGGTTCGTAATTTCAAAGCGAATATTTTTCGTAACAGCTTGACCTTTAATTACAAAAAAAATTCATATCTTGAGTTATACTTATCCTTTTTAGGTGAAATAAAAGCCATTAGTTAGATAACATCTAGACCTACAACTTTCATGAAGAACACTTTTCGAAATTCGAAACACAATCAAGCCGAAATAGGGTCGCAATCTTAGAGCGAAACCCAATTTACATTTTCAAATATAATAATCAATATAGTTTCCATAAATCTCACATAATAACACAAAAACACACATAATAATCCAATAAATCATGAATAATTTTGTTTAATTAGCTTCCCTTACCTTTAAAGGATCTCAAAATGCAATTCTATTAAGAGAGAATTAATCTACTCTTCACGCTCTTTCCCTTGTGTTCTCGGATTTTCAAAAAGATAAGAATTGAAGGAGAATTCTTGGAAAGGATTGGGAGAAATTTGAGAGAAGGAAAATTAAGGTTTTCTAAAAACAAGAGTAAAAAATGAGATGATTAGGGTTAAATAGACTATTTATAATCTCTCTCTTTTCTAAGTAGGTGGGCTTAGGGTTTACTCAAAATTGGGCCCTCACAGTTTTTCTCTCTTTTTCCTTATCTTTTATTTTTTCGTTGCGCATTATAAGATTTCTGTTTGATTAATTAAATCAAGAGAGATAAAATTTTAAAAGAAAGCGATTAAAGTTTTAATTTTTATTGCATCAATTCACTCCCTCTTGATGTCACTTGACAACAACCTTAACTTAGGATCCCTCACCTACTCTTCGTAGGTCGGACAAACCTGATTCTGACACCACTATTAAGTATCCAAGATAACACCTAGATCATATTATAGTAAAAAACTTGTATTCAGAACTAACAAATACCTCCATGTTCTAGGTATATTCTTCTTGCTAACAAATTCTGGGCAGTTTGAATCCTAACCTTAGCCAAATTTTACTAAAAGTGTCCTTCTCAAGGATTTTATATGCTGATTGTACTGTATAGCTCCCAGTTTCATCACCATTCGACCAACACCTACAATCCTAATCCTTATCTTAACAAAGAAGGAGAAGAAATTACTATTGTAAATGGATTTGATTTTTATTTCTTTTTCACATCATTGTCAGAGATACTCTTACATCTATCTAATGATTTTGCATAACAATTGTTCCATTCATAAACTTAAACTTGATCAAACCACTACAATGTCAACATTTAACTTGTTTGTTTATGTTAGGCTTCAAAAATTCATAAAAGCGATCCCATACATAGATAAATTTTTATCCAGTTCAAAATAAGGTGGCAATAGATGTTTTAGTGTTAGAGACCAAAATATTATCTTACTCATCCATCTAATTGTTTAGTACCTAAATAGTTGAGAACAGATTCAACTACACTAATAGAAAGGGTTGGAAATATGTAAAACAATATATTTAAGACATAAATTACTTGTAAGGATATTTAAGACATAAATTCAATTAATATGATTCATATAATGGAACAATTTCTTTGAATCAAAATTTAAACCTTAATTAGTTGTCACATTATGCTTATATTAATGGTTTAAATTTTGATAGAGGTAAAATATTTATGAAATCAATAAAGTAATATGAGAACTATACACATCCCTTAAGATTTGGTGAATAAGGGCTAATAGTGTTTAAGTATAACATTTATCAGCTTTAACGAATAATAGTAAAAATAACTTCTTTCTTGTAAGTGGGGTGAAACATGGAGAAAGAAAGAAACAAATAAAAGCTTGATTATGAAACATTTGATTCTTACCTCTAAAATATTTAAGCAACGGTTTTGCTCATAATATAAATTACAAGTTTAATTTTTTTTCATAGTCAAGTTTATTTAATTTATTTGGTTTTAAAGGATAATTTTTTAAAATTTTTACTTTAATAAATTTAATATTTTTTATCAATATAAATTTTTTTAAGTTTACATACATAAAAATAATTATATAAAAAATAGAGTATTATATTTTTCAAGATTAAAGTGGTAATGAAAATATCTTTAAAAATTAGTTTGGTAATAATTTAAATTTTTAAAAGACTAATTTGGTGATAAAATTTTTGAAGGATGACATAGTGATTATAAAAAGAATGTGTGAGAAAATGGTTATAATGGTGACATGTAATTTTAAAAAATAAACTGTGTTTATTTTTTCTAAATAATTTGAAATATTAAAGTTATAGTAATTTCATTTTAAAAATATTTAAAATTAATTTAATTAATTAAATATTATTATAACTATAATTCAAAAATATTTTATGATATGTTTAATTTTGAGGAAAGAAATAATGAGGATGGAAATAAATAAAAAAATAGATACCAAATAAAATTGAATGTTTAGTTAGTAGAGTAGAAATATATGAAAAAAAAATATCTAAAAAATGTATAATTTAATTAATTTTTGGTAGAAATTAATAGAAGAGATAGAATGATAAATAAAAATAGATAACTAAATAAATTTTTCAAATTAATTTTTTTTAACCAAACCAACTAAATTGATTTATGAATTATGAAACCTTCCACTTGTTTGTTTTCACGAAAACTTAAAGTCTCTCTTTAATAAAAAAAGATTTATTATTATTAAAAAGGATTGATTTGTATAGATTGTAGGAAATTAAAAGATTTCGTTTAGTCAATTTTAGTAGATTTGTGCGTAATTTTTTTCTTCTCAAAATTACTTTGGTTGTGTGAGGAAATGAGGAGAAAGTGGGTTGAAAAAATTAAAATTTATTTATCTCTTCCTTTATGTCTCTGTAATGGTTTTGTTTTACATGTGAAATAACATAAGTGAGACTTGTTGATATGATTTAGAAAGTTTAATATAATGTTGGATTTTTTTAAAAATTTTATTGTATTTTTTTTAATTAAGTGAATTCAATTGTGACATGAAAGGTAAATATTAGTAGAAATTAATTCTTAATAAATATCAAAGACTTTATAGAAAAAATTAATTATTAGTAGACATAAAAAACTACTTAATGAGAATTAATTGGAAACTTACTTAATATTATTTCTAATTTGAAATATATACTGGATTATCATCGCTATTTTGATAGAAGATTCCAAATATTAACAATATCAAAGTCAAATTTGACAATTGGTTCACTTTATAAAACTGGTTCACTGCAACAAATTCTAAATTTAAAGGACTCAAATTGACAAAATTCATGAATAGCTATACTATGATTGAGACTTTACTTTATCAAACATTATTACATTTGAATATAAAGGAAAGTAAGTAAAAAATGTTAGTAATTTGACTATTGAAGAGAAATTATTGTACGAGCATATTTTTTGTAGTCCTAAAAAAAAGTAATTATATACATTTAATATAGGATTATATATTGATGATGTTGGTCATGAAAATATTCAAAGGTTATATCTCAATTTTTTAACACATGAAAAAATGTCAGGTGGTATACCCTTTCTTTATGATATTCTCATTTTTACAATATCATGGGTTAGACATGTTTATAGAAGTCTATACAACTCTTAGATTTTTAAATATATTTAAATAAAAGTTATTAAAAAAGTTGAATATTTATAGGTTGATGATATATGACAACATTGTTTGGATGGGCATCAATAACCACCTTAAATATGGGAATATGGGAAAGAACAACCTATAAACCAAGATGAAGATGACGATAGAAGGTCACAACAATCATATGTTAATAATTTGTATGTTAATATGCTTAGTCAGAGATATAAGGTGAAATTCAAGGTATATTATAAGAATTGAATAATCTAACACTTATTGTATGGGAGGTATTCCAATATATTGACCATAGATTTAATGACTTTGAATAAAGATTTAATAAATTTTGATAAAGTGGTTGAATAATGTATTATTTTGGACAAGAAACAAATTTTTTTATATAACGTCTTAGGTCAAATCAGGCTTTTGAGTGGGTCGTGGGACCAATAATTTAGGAAAAGGGGGAGGGGGAGGGGCGATGCACATATTTAAGCCTAGATTTTCCTAAACTCTTTCATTTTTACCTTTTTTCAAAGTTTGACATATTCTCATCTCTCTAATGCTTTCTAGTCTCTCTTAATCCTCTTAACCATTTTCCTAAGTTTTCTCCTTCACCATTCATCTGTTTTGAAATTTGAAGATACTAAAAGAAAGATCGTAAGAAGAGGAATGTTTTGCATTGTTTAATTCTACGTTTAGGTAAGTTCTTCTAACCTCAAAATGTTAGAGTTCTTGATTAAGGGTTAACTTGGAAAAATTTGGGAAAAACTTGATAATCTTGCTAGAACATGAGAGTAATTAGGATAATTGTGTTTTAGATTTGTAAGATTAGCCTTAAGCATTTGGAATTCAACTGGAAACCTCAAGAATTGCAGGAATCACCAGGTAAGGGAAGCTAATTAGGTTCTTTTTCTAAATTTTAGGGATATATTGATATAAGGAGTTATTGTTGATGAGAGATTGCATGAATTTTCTTGATTTTGTTTGAAATTACTATGTATAATCGGTGTGAATTTACATGAGACATGTATTTGATCATGAAATTGCTTGAAATGAGTTATGATTGATATTTAGAACTTGATTTCTGCAATTACTTGTGTTGTACGCAAGGTTTTTGTTTAAATGAGTGCTTTTTCGCTCAAGCAAATGAGTCCGAGTTACTCTCAAGTGTCTTTTCGCTTAAGCAAAACACTCTTTGCTTGAGCGAAAGTGCCCAGACCTGAGTACTACTCTCGGGTGTATTTTCGTTTGAGTGAAAATGGTTTCGCTTGAGCGAAAATGGTTTCACTTAAGCGAAAATGCTCCAATTTTGAGTGTGCTCTTAGGTGTATTTTCGCTTAAACGAAAATACTCCAGTTTTAAGGATGCTCTTTGGAATATTTTTACTTGAGCGAGAATTGCTCCGCTTGAACGAAACTATCTGAATTTTAAAAGCTTGATTAAAATTCTAAAATGAATCCATAGATATAAATAAGTAATAAAAATGATAGAAACCCATTAATTTGATGCATGTTGAAATATATTAGGTAATGTATGCTTATCATTGAATTGTATGAGATATTATAGAAATGATGGATTGATAATGTTACTAGTGTGAGATTGCATTGTATAAATAATTGTGGTGTTATTCCTGAATAAGGTTATAAAGATTGTTTGAGATAATGGATGTTTTAAATTATATATGGTATGAGAATTGGATGCAAATGCATGTATTAGGACGAGGTGGTTGGAAATGGGAAAATGTGGTTAACTACCTTTGTGAGTAAATGTGATTCATGAGAAGGAGAATGCTTAAGGAAATTGATGTGCAATGGTTAAGACAAAATGGTGGAATGAGAATTTGTGGTTACTTTGGATGCTGTAAATTATTTGTGCAGGTTGTGTTGAGTCAAATAGTTATCAATGGGATGCTATTTGGCATAGTTTTAATGTATATTGAATTATCGAGACCTACGGTAAATGAAGTATCCAGAGTTCAAATGGTACTTAGTCAGGAGGATAGTAGTACCATGTTGTATGATGTCAATGGAGGTTTTATTCGCACTATGTTGGAATGGTTGTTGCCATCTGTTAGGTACTTGGAAATCATCCTATCATGTGGTACTAGAGTGAGATAGATAGGGATTCAAGGTGAAAAAAACTCAGAATGGATGTCTATGACTCAGTGACTAATAACATGACAAGTGTTAGCCTCTTAGGTCAATGATTTCATATAATTATTCGGATAAGTCTATTTAGTACATTAGGTATTTGCAAATATTTAAATATGGGAAATGTTTGTACTCTAAATTTGATTATTTAGATTCTATAAATTGGTGATAAATTGAATTATTAGGTATGTCTAAGGTGCTTTGACTATTTTTTTATTTATTTAAGTTTGATCTTATTTATATTAGTTTACCCTTCCTATATTTGTATTGTAATTTGATTGTACTATTATTATAATGTCTTAATGTCTTGACATGGGAGTATATACTATTTCAAGTAAATCTTGTTAAGAGTTATGATTTTGATAAATCAAACTTATATTCTGTATATTAGTTATGATTGAGTAATACAAGAATTATAAAATAAATATGTAAAATAGCGATACAAATTAAATGTAATATTTACTTACTTCTTTTATATATATATATATATATATATATATATATATATATATATATAATCACATAAAATTTCAAAACTTTTAAAAGTTTAAAACTTTTAATATCTTTCTATAAAATATTATTTTTGAGATTAAATTGCGTTTAGAAATATGAAATAGTTATTTTTGAATTTATTATAATTTATATTATTTTTAATAATAAAAACTTCTATTGTCTTTTATTATTATAGATAAAAAAAATTATTATTGAATAAAAAATTGTCATATATGTCAATTTTTTTTATTTTTTATATTTAATAGTTTTTCTTTGAAGATATTATTTTTATTATTTATTAAATATAAATTAACAAATAATATTTTTTTTATTTTGAAATATCATATTCTTTTAATTTTTTTACTAATCTTTTCTATTTTTTCATCAAATTTTTATATTTAAAAGAAATAAACTATAAAGAGAAATTTTAACATTATAAAAATAGTTCACTCATTTTCATTTTCTTTTCATTAAATAAAATAATCCTATTTTGACTCACTTTCTCATCAAATATTTTAACTTTATCTTCACTTTTTATTTCTTAAACCAACCAAAATAAAAAATGTACAGAAAACTATTGAAATAGAAAGAAAGAGATATAAGAAAAAAATAAATATAACTAATTTTCACATTTAATTTAAAAGAAATGTAAAGAACATTAACAAAATAATTAATTATATTAAATATATAATAAATTATATTTTAATATTTTATCAATATTTTTATTTTTTATTATAACTATAATTAAAATAATAAATAACATTATTATTAATAAATAAATTTATCTCATTTTTTTTATTCTTTTATCTAATTCAAATAATTTTTTATTTTATTTTCTTTCTTTTTCAAACTCCTATTTCATTATTTAATTAAAATCATTAATGATGCTTAATGGTTGAAGAAATTGAATATCTACTCAACATTTAAGTCCTTGATTAAATAATTAATTAAAAATGGAAAAGATTGATTTGACTTGAAACATAACTTTAAATGGCATGTGTTACAAAAATGAGAAAAATACGTGACCGCATCAGAAAAATATGAGACTTCATCAAAAGAATATTATTTATAAAATTATCTTATTTTAAAAATCAAATATACAAGTTTATTATATTATCTTATTTTAAAAATCAAAGATACAAGTTTATTATATAAAAATGAATATTTAAAAATAAAATTGATTAAGAAAGGAATGGAACATTTTTTAAATTTTAAGGATATATAAATTTATGTAACTCTTATTTTGTGTTTCCTCTGAATTGATTGGTCGTAGATGCAAACTCTTATTTATTTTTAAAGTAGAATAAATATAAATATAAATTATGATCAGAAATTTTCTTCATTTTTAAAATTGGACATCGTTCTCTCATTAAAATTGTGTATAACTGAAAAAATATAAATATTCTATTTGATCGATTAAATGATTGGAATTGTTTGAGGATTTAAATAATTTAAATTAGATCTTAAATTAAATATATATATATATATATATATATATGAAAAGGAAATCCATTTATTCTAAAAATTAAAATTAAAATTTTATTTTTTATTTTTATAATGTTTTTTAATTCAACTATTTAAAATACTAATTTATTTAATATTTTATTAAAATAAATAAATAAATTTTAAATAAAATAGAATAAATATAACACGAGAATTTATTAAAAGATATTATTTTAAGTGGATATTTGAAGTGAGATAATTTATATTGACTTTTCTCATGTCCACTTGGATGCGGAATGCTGACACGTTTTCGGGCAGTCTATATGCACGTGGTTTGTGCATATATAAACTTGGATTCTGGAAAATTCTTAATGATAAATAGAGAAGGAAGAAAAGAAAGAAACTATATCATAAAATAATTAATGTAAATTTTAATAATATTGTATGAATAATGTAACTCTGAATAAATAATGAGAATTTAAATTCATTTATCCTTAAACCCTACCTCATTTAATGAGAAATAATTAGTTAGTTTAATTCCACAGATATTATATTCGTAGATTTAATATATATATTTTAGATTTTTTAAATACCTTTTTAATTTTATGTAAAAAAATTATTTAAATCAAACATAAAAATTTAATATAATATAATTTAATTCAGTTTTAATTTAAAAATAAATTAAATTAAACCAAAATAATATTTCTTCAATTTTTTTTAGTTTTTTTATAATAATTTTTTGAAATATTTTTAATAAAAATTTCTTACATAGAGAAACATATACTTTATGAAAAAAAACTTAGATAATTCTTTTTTATAACTTTAATTTGATTAAAGATTCAATTTAAACAATAAAAATATACATTTTTGAATAACAATATATGTTTTATATCAAATACTAACATATGTTTTATTTTGTATAAAATAAAATTTGATATTCTATATAATAAACTAAAATGAATTATAATAAAAAAAAATTCAGTATTTTATGATTAAAGTAAAATTCTCCTTTTACGTATTATTTTTTTTATTAACTTTACTTAACTATATTATTATTATCTGTTTTCATAATCACCATAATAACATTAAATTCACACAAAACAATAAATTAATATAAAATAATAATTTATATAATCTATATTTTCTTTATCTAAATAATTTATTCAAGTTATTTTAAAATATTTAAATAATCATAACAAAATATTCAATCACACATAATCATTACATTCATTCTTTCACATGCACATAAAATATTATACAAAATCTTCTAAAAAATTATATGGAATTCTTAATGTAAGGACTCAAAAGAAAATTAGTTTTAGTGAAATGAATAACTTAGATTAGTGAATGATGATGAACCTGGATAAGTTTTAAAAGGGTTATAAAGGAAGACTCAAGACCCTTCACTCTTCATTTCTCCCAAGAGCCCCATCTCTCACTAGAACTCTTTCCCTTTAAGTCTCTCATCTTCTCTCTATGATTTCTCATCATTTTCCTCATCTTCTCCTAGACCCAAGCCTGCCAATGGAAAACTCTTAAGAAGGAGAACCATTCTCACCGATTTGAATTCGTTTTGGGTAATTTTTTGGTGTAAAATTTCCTCTTTTTTGTTAGGATTTGGGATTGAGTTTGGGGTTTCTCTTCTCCCTTGCGTTTGAGCCGTTTAAGGGCTAGTTATGATACGTTTAGGCTTGTGTTTAGGTGCTGGGAGAGCTAGTTAGAAGCCAAGGTCACAAACCTGTGCTGTTGTGGAAGGACTCCATAGTTGGGTGTAGAAACAAGATAAGGGAAGCTAGAAATCTAACTTATTTGTGAGATTTGTGTTTGAATGTTTGAAATGCGTGTTGTATGTTCTTAAATGCTTGTTTTCGCGACTCTATAGAACCCTACTGAGCGTAGGGCCCCTAAGTTGAGTGGATTTGTTTCAGGGGATTTCAGGTTAAAATTTACTAAGTGGAGGGCCCGACGCTGAGGGGATAATGTGCTTAGCGTAGGGGACTTGATCTCAGCGCATTTGTAAAAAAAAAAAAAAAAAAGAATTTGTGCGTTGAGCAGATTTTTCCTGCGCTGAACAGATTTTGCACTGATTTTCTTGTTTGGTTTGATTTGAAATGATGAAAAGTGATATGTATGCATGAAAGTTTTAAAGATCTAAGTATGATGTGATTTAACGATATAAGGTCTGTGTTACTCCTACTGAAAGGAGGTTTTTGTCATTGGGCTATTAATATGTGATTATTGGTAATGTAGTGTGTATGGATTTTGAAAATATCTATGGGGTATCCAGCCTTATTGATGTTTCGAGTCATATAGACTAGGATTCATGCAGTGAAAGCCGATGGAGACTCACAAGTTGTTTCGAAAGGGGCAATAGGTGAAACTATCCTGAGACGGTATTTGATTGTGAGATGTTAAAGGATGATTTTGAGTGAAAAAGTCTCAGAAGGTCGGTTATGGTGAAGGCACTTGGTCCTTGGATAAACCTCAAGTGTTAGCCCTAGATGTGCGAAATGTATACAGTCTTCTGAAAGTCGTCTGTCTAATTTTGTGATTTGTGCTTATAGGTGTAAAGCCTAAGGTAGACTTTTACACCTACTATGTGGTTGGAAATGTTGAATTGATTGTTTGATTGTTAACATTAAAATTTTCTACTAGCTTACCCTTCTTTGTGTCTGTGTGTTTCTCCTACTATGATTGTGTTCTTTACAAGAGAGTAGATATCAGGTCTATTGGGGAGCCATCTGTGAAAAAGAGTAGGAAATAGTGTAGATCATAAGGATTATAATAGACTTAATGGTAGCTTTTGGTGTATTATGAATTAGTTATGTATTTCAAATAGTACTATTGAGATTACTATAATAGTGATTAGTATTCATACTTTGAGTTATTGAATGCTTAGAACATATTTATATTTTGGGCATGTTACACTTAATTTCAAGAGTTAATACCTACTCATGCATACTGGTTACTAGGTTATAGACACAATCATTTTAAAGTCTTTTTCACCTTAGGACCACTAGTCTATCCCCATTCTGATAACCATACGTCAAAGTAATTCTTATACATATATCAAAGCATGATGATTCTTCCCATCCCAATAATAAGTGCAGTTCAAACCTTCATCCACTTCTCACCACTTGATATCATTGTCTACATTACTAAAATATCATTGAAGTCTTGATACCCCATAAATATATTTCTAGAATTCTATATATACATTAAAGTTATATCAAATAGTACCCTGTAGTAACTATCTGACCCACACACAAACAACACAGTCATTTTATACATAACAAATCATACAATCTAGTCTCATTAGCACATAATCTAACACACAACTCATCTCAATCTCCTTGGGACATAGTTATATAGTCTCCACAATTTTCCATGTAACCAAGCACACAATCATCACAATATCATTGGCACACATTCATCACAATCTCATTCGCACAAAGTCATCTCAATCTCATTGGGATACAACCATCTCATCTCATTGGTACAAAACCATATAGTGTTCACAATTTTCTATGTAACTAGTTGTTGGAGTTCAAGGTAAGTTGAAATCCCATATTGGATAGAAATGGGAAGGTTGAATAGTATATAAGGGAGAAAGACACACAAACCCGTAGCCTTAAGGTTTTGGGTAAGAAGTGAAGTCGTATTCACTTATATGATTGTTGGTTTACCCCCATTGTGAAAATCTCCTCGGTATTACCCCCTCCTTGGATACCTATCAGTGGTATTAGAGCCAGGTTCACCGGCCCACGAGGAGTAGGTGAGGGGATCATCCTAAGTTAAGGTAGATCTTTGTATTGAAAGTCTTCTTGACATGAGTTTCAGGTAAGCGTGTCCCGTCAATAGACGGCGGTACAAGTCAAAGTACTAAAAAAGTTCACCACTCGAAAACTCGTGATACTTTCACTGGAGGGGGAGTGTATGCCAATGTGGAAGGAATCACGCTTGAGGGGAAGATTGTTGGAGTTCAAGGTGAGTTGAAATCTCACATTGGGTAGAAATGGGAAGGTTGAATAATATATAAGGGGAGAAAGACACGCAAACTCTTAGCCTTAAGGTTTTGGGTAAGAAGTGGAGTCGTATTCACTTATATAATTGTTGGTTTACTCTCATTGTTGAAAATCTCCCTGGTTAACCCCCCTCCTTAAATACCTAATAGTGGTATCAGAGTCTGGTTCATCTAGCCCACGAGGAGTAGGTGAGGGGATCCTAAGTCAAGGTGAATCCTCAAACTCGTGATGCTTCCGCTGGAGGGGGAGTGTATGCCAATGTGGAAGAAACTCACGCTTGAGAGGGAGATTGTTGAGTTCAAGGTGAGTTGAAATCCCATATTGGGTAGAAATGGGAATGTTGAATAATATATAAGGGGGAGAAAGACACACAAACCCATAGCCTTAAGGTTTTGGGTAAGAAGTGGAGTCGTATTCCTTTATATAGTTGTTGGTTTACTCCCATTGGTGAAAATCTCTCTGTGTTACCTCCCTCCTTGGATACATAACACCAGTTACATCTCATAAGAAATTTCCAATATCCTTCATGTAATCTATCTCATTTTATGTTTCACCACGAGTCATAACACATAATCTCAATAATTCATTATACAATAATTTCATATCATGCTTCACAAAATGTTACGGTATGTAACTTAACAATTTAATTATACAACAAGACTCTAATAATCTTTCACCACATTTCACATTATAAATTCTTTTAACTTCAATTTAGATCATAAAGAATTTTTCCAATATAGTACATCCTCACTCAAGTGAAAGGCTTTTCGCTTAAGCAATCATCTGTTGTTCAAGAGAAATGCTTATCAAGAGCAATGTTCTTGATCTGATATTCTCACTCAAGTAGAGGGATCTCGCATAAGTGATGAAACTCATTGCTCAAGCGAAATCGCACTCGAGAACACCTTATATTTTTCACTCAAGCGAGATTTTTGTCACTCAAGCAAGGTCTTTGTCGCTTAAGGGAGATTTTTGTCACTTAAGTAAAAATCACGCAGAAAGCACATTAAAGATTATTGCTCAAGGTAAATATAGCCACTCAAACAATGGTCCTCGAAGTTCCAAATAATAAATAGTAAAAAACTCAATTTCTTGAATCCATTCACATATGAATTTCATAATTTTATCACATTCAACACATTGAAATCAATTTTTCTCTGTTCATGCTTCATCAATCATTTATTATTTCACATAGTATCACATTTCAACACATAATATCAACTTATAAAATACTTGAAATGCAATAAAACACCTGATTAACTTCCCTTAACTCTAATACAATTTTTTCCTCAAATCAAGATGGATCAAGATGCTTTATCTTGTTTTACAATATCCTAAACACAAGATTATCCAGATAAGTATGAATCTAGACTAGTAATTTTTAAAATTAAATAAAAATTTAGATCCCTAAGTAATTTGAATAAAGTGATCTAAAATTTAGAAAAACTTAAAATTTACTCAATTTATTCGTATAAAATTGATTCTTACTTCACATGCTTCTTTTATGATGTTCTCGATTTTTCAAATAGATAAAAATTGAATAAAAAAAAAAAATTTGAGAGAGATTTGAAAAATAATTTGAGAAAATTAGAAAGTGATTAAAGAAAATTAAGAAAGAGAAAAAATTTTAAATATAAAAGATAAAAAAAAAATAAGAAAAATTCATATATATATATATATATATATATATATATATATTACCTTTCTTGAGAAAATTAGATTTAAGAACTACCCAATAACACTTTACTTGACCCTGACATTCTAAATCATAAAAAATTAAAATTATAACGTAAAATCATAATAGTTAACCTTAATTAAATTAAAATATCACCAATTAATAATTTAAATCATTATAATTGGTAAAAATCAAAAACATAATTAAAATATAGTAAAAATTCTATTTATTAAATAATTTATTTGAATTATATTTTATAACTATAAATATAATATAATCAAATAATAAAATAATTTTTTAAAAGGTAATATGATATTTTTGTGAGTTATTATTTAATTTTAAATATATAATTATATATTTAAATATAATAAATAATTTAAAAGATAATTTATTAAAATTGAATGAATTGCTTAATGATTATATAACAATTCATATTTTACTAATTTTTTAATGTGAGATACTGGCATGATTACTTCCTTGATATGCTCAAAATTGGGTAAATGATAAATTTTGTAACCTGAAATCTGCTTTTGCAATGATATTATTGGACTTTGGGGCAAATGGAATTCTTGTTGGGGTAGGTGAAAGTTCAAACTAATTTTTGCACATCACAATGCACTCCCAAATAGCATAAGTGTTCAACAAATTATGAAAATGCCATTTTACCCTCCACATGCAAACTGGGATTCTGTATTATTACAAGTATGGCATCTTTTTAAGTGAAAAATAATTCTTATTCGGTTTTAAGTTGAAATCTAACTTTTAAATTGTATTGTATAAGACATGAATGCAACATAATCTATCTGGAAACTAATTCCAAGAATGCCTTGAGGTTCTTTTTACTTTTGTTGTCAGAATCTTTAGGCATATAATTTTATGGCATGCATTTACTTATATTTTCAAAACATATTCTGCATTAAAGTAGATTGAGAAAATATCAAATACTTTTTAAATTATATGAAATTAAATCAGTTTAATAACTGATAATCATGTCAGCAAATAACTGTACAAAGAAAAGAAAACATCATTACTCATGATGAATAAAGTGGCTCAGGGGTCTAACTTTTTGCATCGAAGCTTGTTTTAAGTAATAATAAAATGATTAACAAGGTAGTGCTGGTTCATGATACCATAGAAGTCTTACTGATACGGTTAAGAAAGTGGATTAGCAAGACTATTTCAAAAGAAAACAACAGCAAAATAGATGAAGACTAAAGGCGGGGAAAGAACAAAATCAACTAATGAAGTATGGGAACCATTTCTATGGTCCTACTTGAAACTGTAGCACAGTGTGTATCTTTAACAAATAACAGTAATCAGTAATAAGAAGGAAAAGATCAAAGAGGGTGAAGAAAAAAAGAACTATCTAATGCTCCTTTTCTTCTTCTTTGCTTTACTGTATACTATTCAGTGTCCTGTTAAACAAAAGGACATTCGTCTTTGGTATCTTCATTTGCTCCTAATGTTCAGGAAACTATATGCAGCATCATTATTTCACTAGTTCTTTGTTAAGTGTCTATGCTTAGCCTGTATCTCAGTAGGTATTTTTTCTTTTTTTATCTGATAGAGATTTCCAATTAACCAAAAGAATAATCAACTTACTACTAGCTACCTTCCAGCCACATTTCCCTAATTTTAACACAATAATTCACCTAAAGAAACATAGTAAATGCACATCACTTTGATATTCCAAATCCTGTTATATCATACTTCTAAGTTCTAAACATATTTTACTTGTGGAGCTCCGCCACATCCCCTAGTAATAGAATCATGTAGCAGTGCAATCTGTCTCTGAAGCACATGTCGGAGAATAATTGGTCATGGCTGTGACTTCATGTACTGCATGAGGAAAGAAATGCATAGATCACAAGGCAAACATTTTTCAACTCCGAACATTATTTCAAATTAATTACAACAAAGAAACAGTTCGAAAAGAATAATTACCTTTTCATGGAAGTCTTGTATCTCCTCTTCAGTGAGGCCTTCATCATCTCCGGCACTTTCCTCCCACCCAAGTGAACGTAAAAATGCAATCTCTTCCTCATCTGGATACGGAAATGTATTGGTGCTATGCTGATTCTCTGCACTGCTTGAAGGTTTCAAGGGTTCATTGGCAGTACTGCCATTCACAGTAATTATGGAGCTGTAGTCAGACATGTTCTGAGAGGAGGTATCCACTGAAGAAGCGTCTCCAGATTTTCGAATGGGACAACTAGAGACACTTGTGCTGGCTTCAGACTTCTCCAAGGTACAAGACATGTCGATAGGCGAAATATCAGAACAAGATTTTTCCAAGGAACTCTTCCTTGAAAGATTCTTGAAGAAATCATTCCGGCTCTGGGTAGGAAAAGTAGGTCTCTTTTCCAATGTTATCCATGAAGAAGGGGTTGAATTGTTACCTAAGCTTCTAGAGGGAGAAGATATAGAAGTGGATCTAGTGGCACCAACTGGACTGAGCACTGCTCTGCTATTGGGACTTAAGTTGTCCTTTACTGGTGAAGAGACACCATTTAACTCTCTCGAAGCACTGACATTAAGGGAATTAACAGAACTAATTTTCTGTATATCTGAGTTTGGAGAAGCACCATGTAAAGAATGACTGGATCGCCGTGAATAGAAGGGATACTGCTGTCGCCCCGGCTTGACCTTTGATTTCTCTGAAGCAACCTACAAGATATTCATATCCAAAGTTAGTAATATATCAAATACTTCCAACAATAATTAAGGTAAATGTTGGAAGAGGTGAAGAAATGCAACGGCAGCCTTCATATAATTATAACTATTCATTTTCATGAGTTTACTCTTTCTGTGCATTGAAAGGAATGAAGAACAAAAAAAAAAATAAGAAATTTATGTCATGCAGACTACAACTATCAATTCCACATCAGTACAAAGTCAAAGATAATGATAAAAGTCCATAACCATTGAATTAGATGTCGCATACCTCCCCTTGGAGAACAAGGAGGAGAATGATATCATCTATGCACAGTTTGCTGAAAAGATTAATAATTACTTCTAGTAAGGCATATATGGCAATAAATTGAGTATTCAAAAATATGTACCAGCAACAGATGCTTATGTCTTCAACACTTCCAAAATAATTCATTAATTAGAACATAGAACGATAAAGTTGGAAGAAAATACATTTTACATATAGGGCAGTGATAAACATACACCCAGTTTTTGGATGTCACTCTTATAGTTAAAACTAAAAATTATTACATAACGGGTGTTATATGGATGTCAAGACAAAATTCAGGTATACCTTTAGTTTTTTCATTACATCTAACATGTTTCTAGTTTAGCAGATTCTCAGGAGGAACACCAATCACAATGCAACATATAATTATCATGAAATTTTCTATTGTGCATATAACCCATATTATGGAAAAAAAATCAATATATTTAACATTAAATGTTTTCATAACCATATTATTTTAAGAAAAAAGAAGCAGAAGAAACACTTACAAGGGATCTTGGTGAGGATGGTGTGACTGGGATTAACAACCTAGATTGCTTAAGGGCCAACTCTTCAAGCTTTTGAGTACTAGCAGATAACTGTATGGAAAAGTATACCATAAGAGCACTGAACACATTTCAACAAATACAAAACTTAGAGTAGAGTTCAACATGAAACATACTTGCGATGGTGAATAAGAGTGATGTGGAGCCTGAGCTAATGTCTCAGCCATGCTGAGGCCCATAGAAGATGTACTTGTAGAAATATTATACTGATGCATCACCAAAGCTTTGTTTGTCATAGGAATATCATGTGATGCTGAGATCAGGCCATCATTGTCCATACCTTTCTCCCCAATCGTATCATGCCAGCTTCTCTCAGAACTACTAAATGACCTTGAGAGGCTAGAACTCCATGGACGACTGGAATAAGTCATATGATCTGACACAAAGAAGGATATTTGACACGATCAGAACTGTGTCCGTAGATGTTTATTTGCATTGTGCCATATATTGGATGACAGCATCTTGCCAGGCACAACATATGGTGACTAAATATCATACATCATGAAAGTTCAAGATTTCATATTTGGCATAAAATACACCTAACTTCGAAATAACATCTCTGGTATCCGTAGGAGAAAAAGAAAAAAACGTTACTGAGACCAAAATTTGTTGAAGAAAATAAGAGCAATAAAATTTCCTTTCTAATGCAGGGAATTTCCCTATCATATTATAAGATTCAAGACAACTTCCCTATCATATTATAAGATTCAAGGCAACAATCATGGATAAAACTAGCTAATTCCTGCCCCATACTATCTCATTTCTTTTTAACTAAAGGATAGAAAAGAAGAATGGACTCTAAATTTTTTCTTCCTTACTTTTCCTAATTTTATTTTTAAACATCAGAACATGCTATTAACTATTATCAGGTATTAAGCACTAAGCATAAAAAATTACCAGAGTATGGTGATGTGAATTGGTTGTTTGTACCGGCCACCCTACTGTCATTTCCACTGCTTTTCAACCATTGTGGGACTAATGAATGATCACCTCCTTCCATTCCTCATATCAAATACATCGATCCTTTTCCAGGGATGGAACTAATTTTTGCTTCACGTTAAATGTCTGAATTATCTGAGAAATTCCTTTCTCTTTTCCCGAATGGCCAATCCAATGCTTACTAATATCACCGTGTTAAAATCATCGATGCTAAAATAACCAACTTCTCACAAATTGAAATCTTTCAGTTCAAATTCCCAAATTGGAAATGATCAAAAGTGATGCTCTGCATACTGCAATAAGCACCTGTTCACTCTTTCTCCATATAGACATTTACAAACTCACTGAAGGCTTGGCGATTACGAGGAAGCTTCAATAAAAAAAATATATCCCTCATCGAATGCATTTAACCCCTTGTGCCCTCAATAATAAAGGGTTTGATTTCAGTCTCAAGTTCTTGTCATATGAAGCAATTTGCTTCTTTAAAAAGAAGGGCCAATAAAATAGATTTTTCTGAATCAAAGACACAGAATACAACAAAAGATTATGCTATATTACACGAATTCCCTGCTCTATGTAACCACAAACCTAGTGTGTAATCTAATCCAATCAGTCATAAATTGAACGCAACAAAAACCTTCAGGCAATCAATGCTTAAATTTAATAAACCTCCAATAACCTAGAGAGAATAATAACAAGGAGCAGCAAACCAGGTATAACAGGTAGAAAAACTGAAGGATTAAAAGGGAAAAAAGGACAGAAGAATCAAACAAGTGGGAAACAAAAGTCAAACATCCTTCAGCAAAGACCAAGCACCACCCAGTTTCTCAAATTGAGGAATTAGACCAAAGAAGTGACATGGGGTACATTGTACGGAGATTATAAGACAGCTAAACCGATAAAGATAAAGACTTTGGGAGGCGAAGGGTGAAGAGGGCAAAAGGGATGTCCTGGTTTCAGGCAGAGAAGCAGGTTGAGGAAGAGGAAGAGGAAGAGGGCGTGATTGCTTGGAGAAGAGGGCAAGGATTTAATCGGAAAAGGGTGACAAGAAAAAGGAGCTTGCGCAGTGTAAGAAGGGTGGGGCTCTGAAAAAGAATTAAAGGGCGGTGTTGAATTTGGTTTGGCGTTTCATGTGGTGTGCTTCTGCTTCACCCACCAGTCATCACTGCCACCTTGTATTGTGTTGGCTTGTGCCTCAAGTATTTGTTTCGTTTAGGTATTTATATTTACCTTCTTCGCTCAAAAGATAAGTACACACTCATTAATACACCTCTTTTACATCCATTCTCTATGCATACATGATTCGTCTCCAACATCTTAATCATAAACAAAAGGTTTAATAAATGCATGCACTGAAATATATGTAAGTTAAATACTTCATCTTTGCATTAGTTAAACAAATCAATATCATTTAATTTCATTAATTGTTATACTTTTAAATAATTTTTTAAAGTCACATTCATTGAAGTTGATATAAAAAATAAAAAATAATTATTAAAAATAATATCTCAATTAATTAAAATATATTATTTATAATAATTCAATACTTTATTTATATTTATTACTTATAAGTTTAAGTAAAATTTTGAATTTTCTAACTACGGTAAAACTAATTGAAAAAACTAATTGAAAGAGAGACTTCGAAAGAGAAAGAGAAAAGAAAATTATTTCTTATTCAAAATTTGATACGTAATATGAAATAAATAAATAACAAGAATATAATAGAAGTATGGAAAAATAAATGAAAAACAAATATAATGTTTAACCGTCCCATGTAAACTTATGGTAGGAGTAATGTTTATCAGAAGTTTAGGTTGAAAAGGTATGAATCAAAAGCTTGAAATCGGGTTTGTAAATGTCAACAAATTCTTTTTCTTGAATTTTATCACGGATAAAGAGAAGATCAAGTTTAAAATATTTGATTCGCGAGTGCCATCACAGGATTTGCACTGAGGAGAACAACTTCCAAATTATGAGAGTATATTTGAGTTTTAGTAAAATGTATTCTTATTTTTTATAAAAGATATTTTAACCAAGTGATATCCAATAAAACAATGACAATGCTTCGATATTCAACTTTCGTAGAACTTCTATTTCTTAGAAGATCAAGATATAAGGTTTTTGTAGACACAGTAATCAGTTGTGGACATTCGATCATCTAAATCAGAATCCCAATTAGCGTCACAAAAGCCTTTAACAGAAAGAGAAGAACAACTTCTAATGTGAATTCAATAGAAGAAAATTTATTATTACCTACGAATATTTATCTACGAATTTTAGGTAGTAAGTAATTTGTATTTATATACATATCTGTGCATATATAATACATTAATGTTTGTATGTAAAAATAAATACATACGAATTTTTAGTCCGTAGGTAATTTAAGTAAGTTGGTAGGTAATTTTAGAAACAAAAATTTCTAAAATAGAATTTAAAACGAAATTTAAAAAAATTTCTAAAACCCTAGAACTAATTGTAGGTCTATGGTGACGGATGGTGACTCTTCTATTGCTTGAACCTTTCTTGCCCATCCTAAAAAAAATTCTAAACTCCTAGGAACCTTACTTCTTCCCTCCTGACACTTTTGCTTCCTAAACCCCAGATTCTCGACGTAATCCGACTGAATTACAGTCAGTGCTGTGAACAGTGTAACCTCCGCCGCCGCTTTCTCCACTGCCAACTGCCGTTGTTGAAGGCTTCGACAAGCCAATGTAACCCTAGGCGAAGCCTCGACGAAGCCTTCTGTTCGTCTCACCGGAAATTAGCTAGGTTTCAACTATTCTTTTCATCGTCTCTTCTCTTCTCTTCTCTTTTATACTCTTTGTCCTTTAATCCCTATCTTACATTTGGATGCTCGATGATGTTTGGAATGCTTTATTAAACAAGTGAAACTCACCTACTTATCATGCAAAGTGTGCATAAGCTAAAAAGAATCGAGTAAGTAAGACAGGTGGTAGTTTACACATAGGTGGTTCCATTAGTATGTACGAGCATGCCATACGTATGGTAAATACACTTATAACAAAAAATTGTTTAATTTCTTCATAATATGCTATTAATTATTTCTTTTTTTAGGAAAAGGAGTTGGGTCGTCCTGCACATATTGATGAGGTCTTCAAGCAAACTCATATACGAAAAGATAATGGACAATTTGTTGATGAAAGGTCTAGGCAAACTCATGTGAGTTGTTAATTTAATATTATCATTCATACATGTTATTATTTCTATATATTGTTTTTACATTGCATAATTTTAATTTGTATGTTAATAGGAAGAATTTGAAAGTAGATACTCTCAAGCAACATCTTCTACTGTTAAAGTTGAGTCATCCCCACTAGATCCCGCAGAGGAGGAGAGAATAAGGACTGGAAGTTGGGTTCTTGCTGCAGGTGGTAAAAAAAAGGTCGTATCTATGAGGTTGGAGACCTTGCCCAAATTACAAGTGCGGAGATACCTTCACACATTCAAGATGTAGTTTGTCTACTGATTCTCATGAAATTATAAAGTTAAAAAAAGAAGTACGTACTTATAGGGAGGATAATGAAAGACTAAACCGCCAATTACAAACACTTATAAGTGTTGTGCTTCCCTTTCTTCCTCCAGATGCACAACAAACATTTCAACAACAACAACAACAACAACAATCTCCCCAATAAGGATCACAACAGCAACAAGAGCAACAATAGTCAATGGAGCAACAAGACCAACCACCTTCCCAGCCTCATAATGAACAACAAAATTACTCAAACTATTAGGACATGGGAACAAATATTAGTAATGTTTATTGGCATACTTATTTGGATTTGTTGAAACTTTTTTATACTTTTAATTTTATTTTGATTTTTCTATGACAACAAAGTTTGGATTTCAATTTTTTTTATATATTTGACTTATATTAATAGATATTTGAATTTGTAGTTCCTACATATCTGTATTATGTTAAGGACATTTTTGTTTATATATGAATTTTACACTTAGTGCATATGGAAATGATGTATGTAATATGACCAAGTTAAATATAGTTTAAAAAAAAAAGAATAAATAGGTTTATTATATTATTTTACCTACGGGATTTACCTACGGATTATTGTTTGTAGGTAAATTTCACACATAAATTACATACAGATTTCTACCCATATGTAATTTACCTACGGAATACTAGTCGTATGTAAATTATTTACGAATATAATTACCTACGGATTTAAATGAGTAGATAAATTTCCTACTGACAATAATTCGTGGATAACTTACATACAGATTATAGTTGATTTTACATACAGATTATTACCCACATATGACATTACCTACGGATGAAAATTAGTAGATAAATTACTTACAACTAAATTACCTATAGATTTTAAGCAGTAGAAAATCTGTAGATAAAATTAAATTACCTATAGATTTTTACAATACCTACAAATTTATGTTGTAGATAATATCATTTTTTGTAATGATTCCATAGTGCAAGGTTCCACAGAGATAACGTAAGATACGTTTTATGACTTTTAGATGATGTGCTTGAGGGTTGTGCATGTACTAACAGACCTTGTTGACGACAAAGGTTATATTTGGTTGGGTGATGGTAACATACTGTAGGACTTTAACGATTGTTCAGTACATAGTAGGGTCATCAATGGAGGTAGATCCATCAACAGTAAGGTAGAGAGTGTTGACCATCGGTGTTGGTTGTGGTTTGGCTTCAATCGTGTTTTCTTTGTTTAAGAGTTCATGAATGTATTTGGTTTGGGATAGTTGAATGCTGCCATCGTTGCACCCGAATGATTCAATTCATAAAGTAGTGAAGTGGACCTAGATCTTTTAGAGAAAAAATTTGATTTAATTGTATTATAAGACTTTTGATTTCATCAAAAGTGTTGTCGGTGATGCTGATGTCGTCAACATAAACAAGGATAAAAATGGATGTCTTGCCGAAAAAACGAAAAAAAAGCGAGGAGTCGCTTGTTGAAGCCTAAAAGCCCAAGTTAGAAATGGCGTTGCTGAGCTTTTGAAACCATGCATGTGGTGCCTGTTTGAAGCCATATATAGCTTTGTTGAGCTTGCACACTTGATTTTTGTTGTTGGTCTTACAACCTGGTGGTTGCTGCATAAAAACAATTTCAGTTAGAGTGCCATGAAAAAAAGAATTGTTAACATCTACCTGATGAATTGGCCATTTGTTTGACACAGCAATAGCAAGTATAATGCAAATGGTTACTAGTTTGATAACAGGGCTGAACGCTTCAGCAAAGTCAATTCCTTCAATTTGGTGGAACCCTTTGGCAATGAGATGTGCTTTGTGTCGTTGGAGACTATCATCAACATTAAATTTATTCTTGTAATCCCATTTGCATCCTATGACTTTTGCACCAGGAGGAAGATTAGTGATGGTCCATGTATTGTTGTTTACAAGGACTTTATATTCAACTTCCATTATTTTCCCCCATTTCGGATGAGAAGCTAATAGGTTCAATAGGAATTTGGAAATTGGTTTTAGAGTAATTAGTAAGGTAGATTTTGGATTTGAATATGATAGATTTGGCCCGAGGTATCATGGGATGGGTAGAAGATTGACTGGTGGGAACAATGGGGGTGATGGTTGGTTCAATATTTAGTGAAGATGGCATAAGCAATTTATTAGTGGAATGGGAGGAAGTAAAGTTGGTGGGAATGGGAGAAGGGATGTTGTTGGTAGCAAAATGAGAAGGTTGAATGATGGTTAAGGAAGAGTTGAATGAAGGAGATGATGGAGACAAAGTGTGTGTTTGGTGGAAGAGATTGGGAGTCTGTGAGAAGGAAGATGTTTCTCATTAAAAAGAATGTGTCTAGATATGTAAGTTCTGTCAGAAGGAGATAAGCATGTGTAACCATAATGTTTATTGCTATATCCTAGGAAGAGACAAAGGTTGGACCTAAAATCAAATGTGTGGTTATTATAAGGACGAAGGAGAGGATAACAAACATATCTGAAGACCTTGAAAAAAATTATAATTCAGTTTCTTGTTATATAGAACTTCAAAGGGGGAAGAATGATGAAGAACAAGAGTAAGGAGAATGTTGATAATGGTGGCAGTAGTGCTAGAGGCTTCTTAGAATTTTAAAGGAAGGGACGCATGGGCAAGCATAGTGAGACCAACGTCAACTATATGACGATGTTTGTGTTCAATGGAACCATTTTGTTTATGTAAAAATTTAATTCTGGTGCCAAGTTTATTCTTAGTAAATTGTTTAAAATGGAGAAATGTAGTAAAGACCTGAGATTTAAAGGTTAGCAAATAAATCCACGTAAATTTAAAAAAAAAGAATTCATAAAACATATATAATAGTTTGCACCATTAGTTAAAACAACAAGAGAGGGACCTCATATATCAACATAAACAAGTTAAAGTGGTTTGTCTAAACAAATTTTGAATTATGAAAAGGAAGTTGTTTGGCTTTAGCAATGGAACAAGAATCACATAATTTAGATTTATCGGTATATGGAATTTTACACAATTTCAACATCTTTTTAACTACATCAGTAGAGACATGGCCAAGCCTAGAGTGTTATAAATGAACATTATCACGTGTAGAAACAACGTGAAGAGTAAAGATATGTTTGTCTTGATGAAAGGAAGGAAAAATATATATTTCATCTTTAAGAGTTCCTTAAAGAATTATTTCATGAGTAGCCTGATTTTCTTACAATACACCTCAAAATACACATATCTTTAGCAAATTGAGAAACACTAAGAAGATTTTTAGTAATAGAAGGAACATGACACAAATTGTTAAGCTGAAATCGTTTGTTAGTATATGAAGAAGAAAAGGAAGTGGATCCTGTGTGTTTGATTTTCAAACCTGTTCCATTACCAATTTTGACACTCTTAGAATCAGTGTAGATGGATTTTGTTAAAAGATTAAATGCATCATGTGTGATGTGGTGTGAAGCACCACTATTAGGATACCACAGTAGATCTATTATCGTTGATGGGTGTACCAAAAATAGAGTCAACAAGACCATTATCTTGAGGCCTAAATTGTGTAGAATTAGTCTGTGTCAGTAGTTGGAAGCAATGTGACCTATTTTATTACATATTTGGCACTATTGTCTTGGATTTTGATTATGTCAGTTGCATTGTTGATTTCCATTATTCTTAGAGAAATTCTTGAAGATTCTTGTCCTCTATTACCTTGTCCAGAACCACAATTCCCTCTAACAAAGCCTTTATTAAAGTTTTGAGTAAAATTTGGTTGAGGAAGATACAGGTCATAAGTTCTGTGTTTCTTAAAATGTTCTTCTTAAGCTAGAAGAAGGGATTTTATTTCTTCTATAGTATAGGGATCTAATAGAGTGATAATAGAGCTGATGAAAGTGTCAAATTCTTCTAGAAGACCATCTAATATAGTTTCAATATGTTCTTCAGTAGTGAGGGGTGAACCAATTGCAACAAGGGAGTTTGCAATTTTCTTGATGTCAAGAAGATAATTTGTAATGATTCTTTCTTTCTTTGAAGTCCTGAATTGAAGTTTAAGTTTCTTTACCTTTGTTTTTTTTTTACTAGCATGAAAAACCATCAATTTCTTCCATATCTGATATGAAGAATTAGATCCAACCATTTTGGTTAAAATTAGTATAGACATTGAAGAAGGAAGTCAGGCCATCAGTAATTGATCTTGCTGCTCATAATTTGTGAAATCAATATTAATAACATTCTTCAATGCATCTTCTTGAGTTTTAAATCTGGGAGAAAAATTATCATTTTCTAAAAGATGATAGAACTTCGATTCTTATACAATAACAACAACTTGTTATTGTCACTGGAGGAAATTTTCATCATCTAGCTTTAAATTAATTTATGTGTTAAATAAGTGAAGAATGAATGTTATGATATTAAAGGATTGACTAGAATCAACAAAAATGAATGATTGAACAGAAGTCATAGAAGATAAAAAAATTATTCTGAATACTATGATAAAAAAATTTATATGATAAAAGAGATGAAAAGATGAAATAAAAATAGAAATAAAATGCAGAAAAGAAACATATTTCTTATTCAATGTTTGATAAATAATATAAAAAAATAATAAAAACATAATAGAAGGATGAAAAATAAAATGAAAAATAATTATAATATTTAAGTATTTTTATTACGTTTAACATACCTATAAATAAAATAAAGATAATAGATTATTTATTATATGTATACATATAAAAATTTATATATAATCATATCTATTTGAAAAAAATGTATAATCACATATTATTGTTTTTTTGACATTATTAATTTCTCACAAAAAAAATTTATAGTTTTTTTTTTTTTAAATTGAATACCATTACAGAGATAATCTTATAAAATAATTGTAACCAATCTCAAGTCTAATCTAACTCTCAATTTTAAAATAAGTAATTTGAAAGATATAGTTAATGGTATATTATCAAATTTAATAGCAGTACCTAACTTTAAGAACACAATCAAACCTATATAACATTACAATTTGATTATAACACAACCAACCTTCTAAAATTAACTATATGGATACTACTTAAGAAATATCAACGGTGAAGCATTGTAAATAACATGAGAACAAAAGATTATGTGAGAGGTTTAACTTACCTGTTTGGTAGTAGTGAGATACTGTGTTTGGTGATGCAATGGTGGCGCATTGATGATGGAAGATCCATAGTGGTTTGGTGGCGGTCACATGATGGTTACTGTTCCAACATAGAGATCAAGTCGTGTTGGTTCGGAGATAAAGATGATGAAGGATAATGGACTATTTGAATAATAATTGTTAAAAAATTTAATATGTATATAAATATAATTAAATTAATATATAAAGTGATATAAATTTTATATTTTTAAATTAATTATTATTAGTTAAACTTTAAATTATTATTAATATGATATTATAGTTTATTTTAATAAGATTTTTGGGTTATTATCCAATCATTCATACTTAAATTTATGTTCAAATTTAAATTATTATTAAATTATACTTAAAAATTTACATTCAAGTTACAACTCTTGTTATATGGAAATATGTTAGAGAAGAATGAAAAACACAATAATTGAAAGCAATATGGAAATTACCATTTTACGTTGATTATCACACTAATAAATGTAAGAAAAAAATTTATAAAATATTATAAGTTTCTCATCATATTTTCTTTTACATTGGTACGAAAGCCTTTGGTAAATTATTATTTTAGTACGAAAAAATATACACGTTCATCTATCAAAACTTACACCCCCAATAACTTCCAAATAAAAATATTTTAAAATAAAATATTTAAAAGAAAAATTCAAAATCAAATGTCACCTAGATTTTCAAGTTTATTTTGTTAAATTTAAATGAGGTTTCTTAAAAAATATGTGTACATGTATCATTGCTATTTTGTAATACTGTAATTTTAATTTATAGAAAAAAAATATTTTATTTTATTTTATTTTATTTATTTTCTCGTAAAAGTACTTATAAAAATTTGTCTAAACATTATATGTTTTATATTTTGAGAGGGGAACAGAATAAGGGTATTTGAAGGTGATGACGTATTCATGATTAATTTGGACTGAAAGCAAGTAGAGAGGAAGAAAAAAAGTATCATTAACAAAGATAAACCTCATAAATTAGGCGTGGTCACATGTTAAATTCAATAAAATAAATTGTATCTAAAATTCAAATCTATTTAAGTAGATAAAATTAATTTAAAATTTTTAATACAATTTAAATTAAATTAAATCCATATTTATATAATAATTAAATTTAAATATATTATACATTAAAATCGAAACAATTCTATATTATAAATTCAAATTAAAGTTTTATTTGAATGAATTAAGTTATAATTTTTATCTAGATTAAATTGAGATAGGTTGGGTTAAATTGGATTGGGTCTTAATTTAATTTGACTTGATTTTTCTTAAATTAATTTAACATGATTTTGTTCAGTCTAACTCAACTTGACATATCTCAACTTTTTCTGATTTAATTTGTCTCGCCTTAACCCAAAATTTCCTAGTTTTGCTCAACTAGGAACAATTTGATTTGACCCAAATCGATTTAACCTAATCTAACTTAACTTCATCCCACTCATCCCGACTTGTCCTAACATAACCTATTTCTTCTTGATCATCCCTAAATTGACCTAAACTTATTTAATCAAACCCAACTTGATTCGCCCTAACTTAACATAACTCAGTCCAATCCACCTTAACCTAATCTTATTCAACTTACCCTAACCTAGGTCGATCGATGTTGAGATGACCTAATAGGCCTTAACCTAACCCAACCAACTCTAACCTAACTCGACACAACTTGATCTATAGATTGACCTAGCCTAGCCCTACTCAACACACATTAAGCAACTCAACTCACCCAAACTAGTTCTAACCCAGCTTGACCCACTCTATCCTAATCTGATTTAGCTTAACTCATCTTAATTTTGTTTCACTTATGACACCTCAAATTATTATTCTTAATATTATACCTTTTTTAAATAAATTTTTTAAAATAATAAAACAAGTAAATTATATTTCTAATATACTTTTTTTTTCAAGAAACTAATGTTAAATTAAAATAAAATAAATATAAAATATCTATTTAACCAAAAGAAGTATTTTATATATTACTTAACTCAACTTAAATATGATTATAAATACTGGATTAAAATTTATAAATAATAAATTCAAAAGAGAGAAAATAAATTATAAAATAAGTTGAATACCATTCATAAAATAATTGTATATTATCAAATTTTATTATAATTATAAAATTGTTTTTTCAAGGAAAATAAGATAAACTCATACTTTCATAATTAACTGAATTAGATCTTAGAAAAAAATTATTTATAAGAATATTTACATGTTATAAAATGGTACTATAGTTATGGAACCCATCTTTTGAAGAAACAAAATAATCATATTTATTTGTATCGTTTAACAAAAATACATCTTCAAATTAAAGTGTAGAAATTTCCTACCTATATATATAAAAAATAAAATAAATAAAATCTTATATTCAGTGGAGGTTCTTACCAACAAGAAGTAGGTTTATCTAATCAACCAAATTATTATCTAAGAGATGAGTATATTAAAAATCTCCTCATACAACTTCCTCAAAAATTATTTATAAGGGTGAGTTTCTTCCTCACCATATTCCTTCATTAAACACAAAATATTTATATATAATATTTATCAAAAATAATTTTTTAAGCAAAAGAAATGGTCAATATAATTTAAGATTATATCTTAATAAAATTATTTAACAATCAATTTTTATATATTATCAAATAAGTTTTCATCATTCATTCACAACATTATTATGCAAAGGTTTCACATATTTTCTTTCTTATGTACATAAGTCACATACATCACTTACATGATTCATCATATTGTGATCATATTAACCTTGATACTTTAGATATCATGGAATCCTCAAACACTACTGTCAATGCACCACTCAAGTGATGTTGGCCTTACGCTGACATGAATAACTTTCGATTGGCAATATGCTCCATAGATACAGTATGTGAACATAAGCCCATTTGGCAAAAAGTATAGTCAAATAATGGAGTATGAGGTTTGTCGTAGCCTTCATTACACATTATGTACATCAAGGCATGAGTCACTCCGCTACTCTTTCATTCCATTTTGGTCCTCCAAACATTCCTAAACTACCCTATTGTATCTTTATAGCTCATCCACATGAAATCAAGGACTTTAGATGGTATCAATCTCATCATTTCACATATTTTCTATACCTTTTAGGTAATTGATAGAGAGATTTATTTAGTAGCTTTTACCTCTTTTTCAAATGGTAGATTCCCCAAAATGTGGTATAGAAAACCAAGATTTATCGAATCCAAGGAGGAGTGAGAATGAGTTAGGCAATGTTCAAGCTCGAATGCAAGGTGGGGAAATGAATGATGATGTTGAATTGATGTTATATAACTATGGATTTAATGATATTTTGTTATTTCATGTAAATGAGTAATATGAATGAGAATGAATGAATGCTAATGCAATAATTGTTTTTCTGTATTTTGGAATAAAAAAGCTACTGGTTTTGATGAATGAAGTAATGATTATGCAAATCAGCAAACGTTGGATGAATGTAATGACTGTATACTGATTATAATGCAGTGAATTAGATGAAGAATTGTTGTCATATGATTTTATAGAATAGGAAATGAGTAGCTACAATAGGTATGGATGGAAAGGATGACCTATTATGAATGAGTGAATAGACTGGGAATACATTTTTGTGCTACTGAAACAAAATGTGATTCAATGATGGAATGAATGATGAACGTGAGTAGTTTGATGAGTTAAACTATTAGTGAAGAATGGATGTGAATAAATGTAAGAGTGAATACTGTTTAGTAAGTCTTTTTGTATTTTCCAGTATAGAATTGGGGGGTTTTGGTTGTTGGAAACTAGAGTGTAGTAATGAAATGATGCATGTAAGAGTAAAAATGCAAGAAGCTAAAGTAATGCAAACAAAATCAAATTGTAAATTGAACCTAATATGGAAAACTGGAAATTATGACCAAAAGAAGAACACTCAAAGCATGAACAGTGCTCTCGGTCAATTCAGGAAAAATGCAAAGAACTAAATTGATTCAAATATAAAAATAACTATTCTAAATCTTGCAGAATTAAAGATAGAAATCAAAACAACATGAAATCAAATGAAAAGCAACTAAGGAAAGCATGTGAACTACTTCAAGAAGAGTTCTACAACTCTAAACCGATTTAGAAGTGTTGGATTCTCTTTAAAGCATAAAACTAGAGTGATTCCAATCAACCACTCATTTGGAAGACATCCAAGTGCTCTAAGCTTTCAAGAAAACACCCAGAAACCTTCCTTCACCAATTAAGAATCACAAAACAGTCCAGTATTACACTATAAAGCTTTAAACAAACAAGAACTTAAAGAAAAAATGCTGGAATCATAATTCGCAAGAAAACTTAAAAGCAGAACTTGAAACAATGGCCAAGAGTTTAGTGTTCTAGCCAATCTTGGGTTTCAGAACCTTTCTCCATTTGAAAACTCAATTAACCAATCAAGAATTCATTCAAGAATGTAAAAGATTTACTACTTTGCTTCCACTCTCAACCGAGGAGCTTAGTCAAAGAAAAATCAAGGAGAAAGTTTGATCCCGAGCATTGTGTAACAAGCAAACTCATTTCCATTTAATCTTGTTTGAAGTATGTTATCACAGAAGGAGATTGATGTCATTGTCTTCAAGTATTTTCATAATGATCAAGACTATCAAACTGTGCTAAAGTATTCAAGATATCAAGACCAGAAGAAAGTAAAGGATCAAAGAAGACCTTAGACTAGATTTAGAAATGAGAATAAAAAAGGAAACATCACTCTGCTCAGAAGGTTCTTAGAGTAAAGTAAATTATTATAAAATCTTTTTAAAAGACACTATAATCGATTAAGTGTTTTAAGTAATCGATTAAGTGTTTTAAGTAATCGATTATGGGAAAGGGTTTTTGAAAAACAAGTTTTTAATACGGGAATAATCGATTAGATAATCGATTATGCCTTGTGAAAATGAGAAAGTTTGTGTTTCTGTAATAATCGATTAGATAATCGATTATATTTGTGAAAATAGAAAATATGCTTTTCGATGATAATCGATTACATAATCGATTATTAGCTTTTCAGAAATATGATGTTTGCTGTGATAATCGATTACATAATCGATTATGAGCTATTTTGGAATTTATGTATGTCTGGGATAATCGATTACATAATCGATTATCTGTGGCTTTGAAAAGTTTTTTCAACACGGGGATAATCGATTATGCATTTAATATAATCGATTATGTTCGTAGATTTTTGAAAATTATGAACGTTGCACAGAATCCTCCGAAAATATTGAGATATATTTTATATGATTCTGAACGTTGGAGAGTGATTCTGTGCATCTTATTTCAAATTAATTCAACAAAAAATATTTTATATCTTTTCTTATTTAAAGCTTTTGAAATACATCAGAAAAAAATGATCTATTTTTTTAGAATCATTCTTTCACTCCTGAACTGAGTCACATTACTATCATATATCAAAGGGAGAATATTTTCTTGAGAAGAAATCATCTTTGAAGGCTTTTGTGAAACCCTGAGCAGAGCTGTGCCAAATTTTGATATTCTCACATACAGGTGATATTTATCTCATTTTCTGATTTTCCTCTGAGGCTGTTCAGAGGAGATAAGTTTTTCTTTCTTGTGTGATTCAAGGAAGGTTTTCACTTCCTTGTGGGACTCAAGGAAGAGTGGGTTCTCTTGTGGGTTCAAGAGATAGTGAGTATTTTAATTTTCTCTTTTTACATGTTTCACTAGTAATTGGTGGTTGTAATTTGTGAAGAATTAAAATATAAGAGTGGGAAATCATCTCGGTTTGAGGTGATTTGGGAACTGGAGTAGGGTTAAGGTATAACCCAAACCAGTATAAATTCTGAGTGTCTCTCTTCTTTCCCTTATCTCATTTAATTTTCCGTTGCGTTTTTAATTATCTGCTAAGACGAGTTAATAATCAAGAGGATTAATTTTTAAGGAAAATAATTTAAAAGGTTTTAATTTTAACATCAATTCACCCCCCTCCCCCTTCTTGATGCCACTTGACAACAAAGTAAAATTGATTAAAGCATGAAAAAAGTAAAGGAAAATGTAAAGAACAGTGAGAAGAGGCACCAAAACATAGAAGAACGAAGAACTATGACTTCCATTGAAACTGAAATGTAAAAGAACACAAAGAAACACTAACCGGAATAACTGAATTCTTGAAAGCCATGTGCAGAGAAATGAAACGCTTTAGCTACTTGTTCTTAATGCCAATTCTATCTAATTACATTAGTTAACCATATATATATACTACAAAAATGTTACAATGAATTTCGAGGCCTTGAAGAATCGTAGAGGGCCTATAACTTATCAGAGCTCGGTTTGATAAGATATTTCTTATCGATCTTGTGAGATGTCTATGCAGAATCAGATTTACAGGGAAGGAGCGTCGATCAACAGACTGCCACTCTTTGAAGGAGATAACTACCCGTTCTGGAAGGCAAGGATGGAGATTTTTCTTCAGACTCTCGATTATGGAGTTTGGGATGCAGTTCAAAACGGTCCGTTCGTGCCAAGGACAACGCCAGTTGAAGGATCAACACTAAAGCAGTTTCTACAGTGGACTCCAGATGAAAACAAAAGGGCGCAATACGATGTAAGGGCAAGGAATGCCATTGTTTCTGCACTAACTCTGAGTGAATTTTACAGGATTTCCAGGTGTAAGACCGCCAAAGAAATGTGGGACACACTAGAGGTCACACATGAAGGTACAGAAGAGGTCAAGCGTGCAAGGAAGAATACCTAGACACAGGAGTACGAACTTTTAACCATGGCACCGAACGAAAGCATAGGAGACTTTCAGACAAGATTTACACACATTGTAAATCATCTGGAAGCCTTGGGAAGGAGTTTTGACAAGGAAGAACTCAACACAAAAATACTGAAGTCCTTGGACAGAAACTGGCAACCAAAAGTGACAACCATCACGGAATCGAGAGACTTGACCAAAATGGAAACAACAACTTTATTCGAAAAACTTAGAGAGCATGAACTTGAATTGCAAAGATTAAAGAATGGAGAGGACAACTACAAAAAGAAATCCCTAGCATTCAAAACTGAAAAGTCAGACACTGAAAACGAAGGTGAGTCTGATAATGATGATTTTTCTTTAATGGTGAAAAAGTTTTCCAGGTTTCTCAAGAACAAAAAGAAGAATCAAATTCAGAAGAAGGAGAAGAATAACTCCACAATAAACTTCAAGTGCTTTGGATGCAATATAGTGGGACACATCAAATCAGAATGTCCTTATGCAAAGAAAGAAGACAAAGAAAAGAAAAAAGGGAAGAAAATATTTAAGAAGAAAAAGAAAGCCTACATCGCATGGGAAGACAATGCGTCAACAACCTCTGAAAGTGACTCCAGTGAAAGTGAAGAGGAAGAAGAAGCAAACCTATGCTTGATGGCAAATGAGAGTCAAGAATATTCTTCTACAGACTACAAGTGCTTATGTTACGGGTGCAACAGGCTGGGCAAAACAAAATCCAAGTGTCCATTTGCAAGAAAGAAAGAAGAAAAAGAGGAGGCAAATAGCTGCTTAATGGCAAATGATGACATAGAAACATCTTCATGGGTAAGTCATTCCGAATCTATAGACTACTATGATGAGTTGCATGAAGCTTTTCAAGAGTTGTTTCAAAATTTT
Organism: Macrotyloma uniflorum; assembly: GCA_016859785.1. NCBI lineage: Eukaryota > Viridiplantae > Streptophyta > Magnoliopsida > Fabales > Fabaceae > Macrotyloma > Macrotyloma uniflorum. The sequence continues at coordinate 383,131 of BDMB01000112.1, forward strand.
GATGATTTATCAAAGAAACATACTTCTTTAAAAAATAATTTTAAAACTCTAGAAAATAAATTGCAAGAAGTGGAAAAAGAAAATGAGTTTCTGAAAACAAACTTAGAAACAACTTCAAAAGAGAAAAATTGTGAAAACTGTGAAACTTTTCAAAACAAAATACTATGTCTTGAAAAAGTAATTTCAAGGTTTTCAAAATCAAGCATGCATCTTGATACTATTTTAAACTCCCAAAGAGAATCTTCTAGTAAAACTGGGCTTGGTTTTAATTCTAAGAAAACTTTGGAAAAACAAAAGACAATTTTTGTCAAAGCATCTTCTCAAACAAAATTTCAAAAATCTTCGGTAAACCGTTTTCAACCCAAAACTCTTAAATCTACTTTTTCTACTCCGAAATGTTTTTATTGCTTGAAATATGGTCATACCGTTAATAAATGCTTTATAAAACATGTAGGTGTTCCATCTGGGAAATTTGTTTGGATACCAACAAAGAACTAATAGCTAGAAGACTTGAGAATGTATACTAACCCTTAAGGACCCAAAATAATAAAGGGGACCTAAAATAATATATTTGTGATGCAGGTTACCTCTAAACAAAGAAAGACCATATGGTATTTAGACAGTGGATGCTCAAGACATATGACAGGAGACAAAAGCAAGTTTCAGAATCTCAAGATAAAAAGTTAAGGCCATGTGACCTATGGTGACAACAACAAAGGAAGAATCCTCGGATCTGGAGACATAGGTGTTACTGAAAGCTTTGTAATCCATGATGTACTCTTGGTAGAAGGACTGAAGCACAATCTCCTAAGCATAAGTCAACTGTGTGACAAAGGTTTGAAAATAGTCTTTGAATCAACTGGCTGCCAAATTCTTCATAAAGATTCAAATGAAGTTGCTCTAAAAAGTAAGAGATTAAATAACATTTATGTCATTGATTTAATTGAAATTGCATTTAGGGACATCCCTTGCCTGGTAGCAAAGGAAGAGGATCCTTGGCTATGGCATAGAAGGGCTGCACACATTCATATGCATCATCTAAGTAGACTCATCACTAAAGAATTAGTAATTGGCCTACCAAAACTAAATTTTTTAAAGGATAAAGTCTGTGTAGCATGTCAAAAGGGTAAACAAACTAAAGTTTCCTTTAAAAGTAAAAATATCGTTTCTACTTCAAAACCCTTAGAGATGTTACACATGGATTTATTTGGTCCCTCACGGACTAGGAGTCTTGGTGGTAATTACTATGCTCTTGCGATAGTTGATGACTACTCTAGATTTACATGGACATTTTTCTTATCATCCAAGAGTAATACTTTTGAAACTTTTAAAAAATTTGCCAAGGCTATTGAAAATGAGAAAGATTTAAAAATTAAGTTTTTGAGAAGTGATCATGGTGGGGAATTTCAAAATGAAGCTTTTGAAAATTTTTGTACTGAATTAGGAATTTCTCATAACTTTTCTTCACCTAGGACACCTCAACAAAATGGTGTAGTAGAAAGAAAGAATAGGTCTTTGGAAGAACTTGCTAGAACAATGTTAAATGAAAAGGATCTTCCTAAATATTTTTGGGCTGATGTGGTGTCAACAGCATGTTATATTTTTAATAGATTTTTAATTAGACCAATTTTGAAACGTACTCCTTATGAATTATTTAAAGGAAGAAAACCAAATATTTCTCATATAAAAGTTTTTGGCTGTAAATGCTATGTTTTAAATAATGGAAAAAATAACCTTGAAAAATTTGATTCAAAAGTTGATGAAGGTATATTCTTGAGTTATTCTTTGACTAGTAAAGCATATAGAATTTATAATAGGAGAACATTGCATGTAGAAGAAACTATACATGTAACGTTTGATGAACAATTGGACCTTGAGGAAAACCCTCTTGAGTCAAGAGAGAAATTGACAGATACAGAAGAAGAGAAGCAGTAGTGGAAAAATCTCAGGAAGAAGACCCTACACAGAAGTCATCCAGCAACATAGAAGATTTGACTAAAAGTCTTGAAAAGCTTTCCATAGATGAGCATCAAACAGGTGATGAACTTCCAAGAGAATGGAGAACTCCAAGAGAACTATCAATGGACAATATCATAGGAAGCATTGATCAAAGAACAACAAGAAGCAGGATAAACAATTTCTACATGAATGTAGCTTTTGTTTCTCAAGTGGAACCTAAAAGCATTGATGAAGCATTAAAGGATGAATACTGGATCAATGCCATGAAAGAAGAATTAAATCAATTCAAGAGAAATGAAGTGTGGGATCTTGTACCAAGAACACCATCTCAACAAGTTATTGGAGTAAAATGGGTGTTTAGAAATAAACTTGATGAGAATGGTATTATAACAAAGAATAAAGCAAGACTAGTAGCTAAAGGGTAAAGTCAAGAAGAAGGAATAGACTAAGATGAAACTTATGCTCCAGTTGCAAGACTTGAAGCAATAAGAATATTGCTTGCCTATGCATCAATAATGAAATTCAAGCTATTCCAAATGGACGTCAAGAGCGCTTTTTTAAATGGCTACATAAAAGAAGAAGTCTATGTTTGCCAACCTCCGGGATTTGAAGACTTTGAACATCCTAATCATGTATACAAGCTGAAGAAAGCACTTTATGGACTCAAGCAAGCGCCAAGATCGTGGTATGAAAGACTTAGCAATTTCTTGGTAAGTCAAAATTATCAAAGAGGTAAAGTTGATCCAACCCTATTCATTAAAGAATTTCAAGAGCATATTATTGTTGTACAAATTTACGTTGATGACATAATTTTTGGATCCACTAACAATGATCTTTGCCAAGAGTTTGCCAAGCTTATGCAGGGAGAATTTGAAATGTCTATGATGGGGGAGCTCACATTCTTCCTTGGGCTACAAATCAAACAATTGAAGGAAGGAATCTTCATCTCCCAATCAAAGTACTGCCTAGAGATACTAAAGAAATTTTCACTTGAGAGTTCTAAAGAAGCAGCTACTCCCATGGCAACATCATGCTATCTTGATCATGATGAGAAAGGTAAGATGGTTGATCAAACCAAATATAGAGGTATGATTGGTTCCTTACTCTATCTTACTGCTAGTAGGCCTGATATTATGCATAGTGTTTGTGTGTGTGCTAGGTTTCAGTCATCTCCTAGAGAATCACATGTAATAGCTGTTAAAAGAATCCTTAAGTATTTAAAAGGAACTACAAATTTTGGACTTTGGTATCCCTCAGGATCCTCCCCTAGCTTAATAGGTTATTCAGACTCAGACTATGGAGGCTGTAAAATAGATAGGAAAAGCACTAGCGGCACATGTCACTTATTAGGTTGTTCCTTAGTTTCATGGCACTCTAAGAAGCAACCTTGTGCAGCTTTATCCACCACAGAAGCTGAGTATATAGCAACAGGTAGTTGTTGTGCACAGATTTTATGGATGAAGCATCAGTTAGAAGACTTTAATATCTATCTAGATCACATACCCCTTAAGTGTGATAGTACTAGTGCCATAAACCTTACTAGGAATCCTATCATGCATTCTAGGACCAAACATATTGAAATTAGACATCATTTCATTAGAGATCACATAATAAAAGGAGATTGCATAATTGAATACATAGATACTAAAAATCAATTAGCTGACATTTTTACTAAACCATTACCTAGGGATAGATTCCTAGAACTTAGAAGAGAACTAGGAATATTGGATATTAAGTCTTTGTGATCTTTGCTGATATGTTGTGAAAATTGTTTTGAAATAATCGATTATGTGATCACCATAATCGATTATCTGGATTGTTTTTACTGTGCTTGATTCGTACATGAAATAATCGATTATGTTCATAGTATAATCGATTATCTGGGTTCAGATAATCGATTATCATCAGGCAATAATCGATTATGCGCGTCAGACTTTGGTAAAATTTGGTCAAACTAGCCGTTTTTTCTTGGAAAATTGAAATCTAGCCGTTTTCAAACGGTCATATTCTCACATTGCACTCTAAAATCTCTATTTAAGCACAAGAATTGAATCTTCTCTTCACCTCTCTTTAAGCATTCATCTATTTTCATCACTACCTAGTCTCTTTATTATTGTTCTTCTGTATTATTTTTCCATGGCATCCTCATCTAATCCTAACAGAAGGTTATCCACTTAGGAGAAGACGTAGAGAACATATTTCTCCTCCTCAAGAGCCTGTTGTGGAACGCCCTCATGACTTGAGTGGCTGGATCTCGGATGAAGAAATTCATCCTCAGTTTATCCTAGACTTCAAAACCAGGAAAATGGTTCCTCCAAAGCATTTATCCCTCAATTTTTTTAGACATGAAGGTTTTGAATTTCAGGAGTTATTACAGGCACAAGGATTAAAACATCTTGTGGAGCTGGGAAGCATTACTGTAAGGGGAGTTTTCTCCAATGAAAAGTACTACCCCGACTTGGTCCGCACATTCTACTGCAACTTGACCAGGGACAATGGCAGAGTCAAATCAAGAGTAAAAGGTATTGATATCTACTTAGATAATGATATTTGGCTGAATGTTGCACAAGTTCCTATTCTTGATGATGGGGTCAATATAACTGTTGGATATGAAGGCTTTGATAAAATGGAGGTCTATAGGTCATATTTGAAAGAAAATTATCAGGGAAATTTTAATCTATATAGGACAGGTCCTATGCGTGTCAATGAACGTCTGCTGGCCTATATCATAAGTTGGGTAATATGTCCTAGAGGATCCAACCATGCCCAGCCCACTACTGAAGATTTGTTATTGATGTATGGCATCAAAAATGGTTTGTCCTTGGATTGGCCAACCATTATCACAAATTATATGCTTAAGGCTAAGAGACTTCATTCTCATCTGCCATATGCCTTGTTTATCACAAGGATTCTGATTCACTGTGGTGTCTCTGTTGAAGAAGAGTCACATATTGCAACAGATAGCCACAGTACTATTGGAAGAAATGTCCTGAATAAGATGGGACTCCAACAGGTAGATGATGTATGGATTGCTCCTGATGAGCAAGAAGGAGTTCCAGCTGCTATGGATGAAGACAGACCTCATCCCCCACATCAAGCAGTTCTTCCTGACTAGTATCTTCAAATGTTGGAAAATATTCAGAAATGTCAAGTGGACTTTAGTGTTGTATCTGAACAAAGATATCAAGCTCTTCAACAACAGTCTGCAAATTTATATTCCTATGTGAGAACTAGCTTTGAAGAGCTAAATACCACTATCAGGAGGAGTTTTGAAGACTTTGATCACCGCATCTCTTCTGTGGAACGTGAGTTGCGGGAATCTCAAGATCAAGGACATGAAGATGATGATGTTTAGGTCTAGGCTTATATGTTTTCACTTAGTTTCTTTCTCTTTTTTTATGATCTAGTAAAAAGGGGGAGAATTTCTAAGTGTTCTGTGATTGTTATGTATTGATGTATTGATTTCCTTATTTGATTTCTCTGATGATGTGTTGATTCTGGTATTGATCTGTGTTTACTGCTTATTCATTTAATTTTGGATTATTGAATTTTTTCATAAGCAGGGGGAGCAATGAATTATAACTTATACTAACAAGTACTAATATTTTATAAAAGTCTATGGATTTATTTCAGCACACAGGTACACTTAATTTTTTCCTTGATCATTATCAAAAAGGGGGAGATTGTTATCACAGAAGGAAATTGCTGTCATTGTGTTCAAGTATTTTCATAATGATCAAGACTATCAAACTGTGCTAAAGTATTCAAGATATCAAGACCAGAAGAAAGTAAAGGATCAAAGAAGACCTTAGACTAGATTTAGAAGTGAGAATAAAAAAGGAGACATCACTCTGCTAAGAAGGTTCTCAGAGTAAAGTAAATTATTATAAAATCTTTTTAAAAGACACTATAATCGATTAAGTGTTTTAAGTAATCGATTATGGGAAAGGGTTTTTGAAAAATAAGTTTTTAATACGGGAATAATCGATTAGATAATCGATTATGCCTTGTGAAAATGAGAAAGTTTGTGTTTCTGTAATAATCGATTAGATAATCAATTATATTTGTGAAAATAGAAAATATGCTTTTCGGTGATAATCGATTACATAATCGATTATTAGCTTTTCAGAAATATGATGTTTGCTGTGATAATCGATTACATAATCGATTATGAGCTATTTTGGAATTTATGTATGTCTAGGATAATCGATTACATAATCGATTATCTGTGGCTTTGAAAAGTTTTTTCAACACGGGGATAATCGATTATGCATTTAATATAATCGATTATGTTCGTAGATTTTTGAAAATTATGAACGTTGCACAGAATCCTCCGAAAATATTGAGATATATTTTATATGATTCTGAACGTTGGAGAGTGATTCTGTGCATCTTATTTCA